>CM062295.1:506971463-507561424 GCA_031216915.1 Pictodentalium vernedei
TCTCAAAGTTTGCTAAGCACCAAATATTTTGACACATTTGCTTGATGACATATTTGCGATATTTTTGATGGATATTGATTGAAGAATGTACTGAGATGGCTCCCTGTGTTTACATATAGCTCTCTTGACAGGCAGACTTTTTGTGACAGTCGTGGACAGCATGTACCCTTGATTTTCATGATATTTTCGTGTACTATCTACATGTACATGACATGTGTAGGGTATTCAATCTTCATTTCAACACAAAACCCTTGTGATTTAATGATTGAATATGGCAAATGTAAGAAGACATTTGTCTGAAGCAGAAATGTGGCGGGCTGTAGGGATGGTCGAGCAAGGGGCTACCCATCGTCAGGTTGGTGAAGGCCCTTGGTGTGCACCATACGGTGATCACCAGAGCCTGGGCAAGATTTCAGCTGTATGGCACACCAGTAAGACAGCATGGTGGTGGCAGAGACAAGGGCAACATCAGCAGCTGAAGACCGGTGTTTGATCATTCAGGCCTTGTAGGAACCGCTTTGCCATAGCAACCCAGCTTCGCAGTGACCTTCAGAATGCATCCGGGTAAATGTTTCGACGCGGACTATCCGGGCAAGGTTGCACGAAGGTGGTCTCCGATCGCGAAGACAATGTATTCGCATTCCGCTGTCCCAAAACCGCCGCCAGGCACGATATGAATGGGCCATGGATCACGTTGGATGGACAGAGAAGATTGACGACCTGTCTTTTTTACAGATGAGTCAGGTACTGCCTAGACCACAGGGGTTCTACGGTATGGAAACAGACCAAGAGAGCGATTCCATGCTGCCAACATATCTGGGCATGACCGCTATGGTACAGGGTCAATCATGGATTGGGCGGCATCAATCCAATCAATCAGATGATGTTAGCCTTCTATTGGTTAATTTGCTGATACCGATTCTGTGTTAGGGTAAAGGGTTAAATTTACTCAATAATTTTCACGCGAAACCCAAACAAAGGTGCAGCAAGAATCTATATGGATTCTCGGTGGTTTTGTTGCGCGAATCATTGCGTGAATCGATTCTCGGAGATTTTCGTCGAAAAAAAGCCCTGAATCAAAATTTAAACTTCAATCCAGAGTAAAATATTCCCTCTGGACAAGTTATTGGAATGTCTATAACTCTACACCCCAAGTCCCCCCCCCCCCCCCCACCCCACCCCCCACCCCCCATCTTCTCGGTTTTCTTTTGTTTGTTTTTTTTTACTTTTTGGGGGTTTTTGCTGTGGTTTAATGACTGTTTCCACAGCCGTTATCAAATCGTGCCTGACAGTTTTTACGAGTGAATGAAATACAGAGTACCCAGAAAGTAACTGTGGACTCTTTGGCTCGCCAACCCGTCACAAACAGGGTACCACGCATGGGTTGAAGGAAAGTATATCCCTCTTAGACGTTGTGGTAGTCTTTGTTTCGCGCCGATTTGGGGAAAGCGAAAGTTCCGCTTTCACGATGTCCCCCAATCACAGACGAGAATTCACCTCCGTGTCCCCATTTAAACAGGGATTTAAAGGGCTTACACACTCACACACCCAACCGGCACTAGCACAGGAACAGACACACACGAGGTGAACAGGGACCACGTCCTGTGATTTCACTTGATTCAAATTTGAACGTTAATCTTCCACCGGACAGAGTGGTACTAGTAATATCCACCCAAAATTATTCACAGAATCCCTGTTCAATATTTATCATTGTTCAAATTAGCTTCCAGAACATAGTTTGTGACGCCTCATCAAAACGAGATCGTTCTAATGAGGGATCATGCGCTATTTTTTTTAGTAAAAAAAATGCCGAAAAATATTTTAATCTCCAAAGAAATTGTTTTGCTGGTGTCGTCAAAGGACTGTTAGGTATTTAGTTATAGACTGGTGGTTTGATCACAAAAGGCTCAAAACTGGTCTCTTTCACGTTCCGATCGTGGACACAATTGCACACATGGGCCGAGAGTTCGCAATAAAATACTATCAAATTTACGACCGCATCTCAAACAAACGACAAGACCACCTCAGATTTAATGCTCCCACAATTTCGTTTTGACAGTTTTGCGGCCGGGAAGCGGACAGAGAATATCGACCGGATCACGACCCAGTTGCGATCTAATCGAAATTACACTCGGTACACTTTTTGTGATTAGAGCATATATCTCCAAAGCCTATCAGAACATAAATTACGGCTTTTCTGTCTAAATTTGCGCAAAATATTCTTCGTTCGGAAACATAAAAAAAACAAAGAACAAAAAAATTTGAAAATTTGCTATAACAGACATATATATAATTCGTTCATGCTATTTGAAGACGATAGTAACAATACGTTTTTCTTACTTTTTTATTTATTTTTACTTTTATTTTTTTGGCATCAAAAATCATAGCTTTTGAGTACCTTAAGGTACTGCGAAAATTCGATATTTGAAAAATAATTGCCACGGGGTAAGGGGTTCCACTATTCGTCAAATTTGCAATAGTTGTAAATTCGAGACCTTAAACAGGAAAAGGTTGGAAATTGCAGACAGGGCTCTATTGGAAATTTTCCAAACATGTCTAAATTTGGCCAAAATATGTTTTCAGAATGAAAAGTAGCCAAAGCCCTTCGAATGTTGATTGAAAAATAGTAAAAATACCCCCAAATATTAAGTGGCAGGAGGAATTTCTGACTACCGAGAGCTTCGGTTGGATAATTTACAGTCACGGAGATGTACAAATGTCTGCGTTTTGAAGCTTTACCTAGCCAATCGGCCGTATCCGCCCGCGGAATTTACAAATTTGCAGCTTAATTTTTTTTTTAAATTCGAGCAAAACCATATGATGTAACCTCTTCTCTGGAACAAGCTCGTTGAGTTCGTTGAGCTCGTTCCCCATGATGGGTTACATGAGATGATTTTTAATTTTTTAAAATTTTTATGTTTTTAGAAGAAGAATTAAAATAACAAACAATTTGATATAGTGTGTGTGTTGATTAAATGGTTAAAACCTGTTGTTAGAAAATTTTGAATCCGGGGGTGGGGGGGGGGGGGGGGGGGTGGTGGAAGTGCCAATAGAATCCCCACTTGTTGGAAATTATGTAGTGATAGTCACAATTTGCCTCCCGGGGTGAGGGTGCAATTGGAAATATAGAGGCGAAGATCACTCGACGATCGTGGCGGCTAGTTTGTGGGGAGCACGAGATTGATACAACCCTCTTGTAAACATTTTTGGAAATAACATAACAATTTCTGAACAGAAAATAGAACAACCACATGTAGGAAAGTTTAAGGTAGGTGCGCCTTTTTAACATGAAACAAGTAACATTTTATAGATACTGAAACGTAATAAATCATACTAAAGTCTAAATGAAATCTAGAATTGTAAGATAAATTACCAAATTCGGATTATGTGTTCAATATAAAGTATAGGGTTTAATATATTCCCTGGTTTTCTAGGAACCGGGAACGGGAATGAAATTACTCTCAGATCCGGGAAGGGGGACATTTCCCGGGTAATATCAAGCAAATTTACGAGGGTAACATGACGCATTTATTTTAATGATAATGAGCATATTTCATTGGCAATCTCCGATCTCCAAACGGAAAAGTTCTTTTCCTAAGATAACTATGTAAGCTCAAATCCACTTCATCTCGTCTTTATTTTCAGAATAACTCGCATTATCATCTCTACCTTCCCCAGCTTCAACACCCACCTCTTCACTGCCGTCACCAGTCTCCTCTGCTTTAAACGGAGAAGACCGGTGACTGCAGTGAAGAGGGTGTTGAAGTTGGAGGAAGTAGTGAACAGTGATACCAGTAATTCAGAAAATGAATTATTTATTTATTTATTTGTTGGTGTTTAAGATCACATACTTATGCACAATGGCTAATCGTAACCATGAGTTTTACGGATAGGGGAGCCGGAGTAAGCGGAGAGAACCACCGAGCATCGAAGAGCAACTGTCAGCACCTCAACATTCTAACTCTGTTCAAGCTCCGCTCAAACAGGGTTACAGCGGTTGAAGACATGTGCACTATCGACGTGCAGTACGCCTTAGTACACGGCGTAATCGTGCCCTCATGTAGGCAACCGGGATAAAGTGCCTTGCCCAAGGACACAACGCGGGTCGTCCCGGACGGAGATCGAACTCGTGACCTCTAGCATAGAAGTCCAACAGTCTACCAATGAGCCACCGCACTCCCTTCTGAAAATGAAGGCGAGTTTGAAACGGGTGAATAAGATCTTGCTGTTGAAGGGGGGGGGGGGGGGGGGCGGGGCTTCAAAACTGGTTGAGAGCTACAGTGATTTGTTGAAAATGGTTCGTCAGGAATCAGGACTGTTAAAATTTCAGGCGTGGGAGGAAATCCTACAATGTTGCAATTCAGAAAACTTCAGTTCAATACACAAACATTGCCACGCTTCATTCCCGGTTCCGTGCTGTAGATTTCAGGGGTATCGGGGCCGGCTTTCGGAACAGTGAACCCGGGAATTGCCGTTCCTGGGATTAAACCCTAATTAAATAGAGGATATGGAATGAGTGTTTTTCTCATATAATATTTATGAAACGAGTCTAAGAATTTTCCGTTTTGGCGAGCCTCTGGCGAGCCCAAGCGGAAAATTCGGATGAGTTTCATAAATAGTATATGAGAAAAACACTCATTTCATATTCTATTTATCATATGACACACACACGCACAAATTAGCCACTTAGTATGACTTTTTATCCCATCACCTAACTTGAGTTGCAGACGGCACTTGGAAAAAACATCCTCGTATAACTAAAAATTTTCATTTTTTGCTTCCAAAACATAGGTTATGACCCCTCATTGGAACGAGCTCGTTCCAATGAGGGGGCATAACCTATGTTTTGGAAGCAAAAAGTGAAAATATCAAAAAAATGAATGGCGTTTTTCTTGCAGGTAAAAGATTAATACAATATAACCCACCCTAAATAGGACAGATAACGTAAATTCTCCCTACTGAAATTATGCAAATGTCACCCAGTTGTATTTTGTTTAGCCAATCAAATTGTCCAGTTTTGAAATTGACTAATGAAAGCTCCCAACTCTAATTATGCAAATTATGAAAATGTGGCCCAGTTGTATTTTGTTCATCCAATCAAATTGTCTAGTTTTGAAATTGACCAATGAAATTGACGGAAGGCTTTATTTATCACTGATTAATATGAAAACAAAATATCAAATGTTTTAAAGTGAACAAAACGGACGAGTCATATGATAAAGGATGTTATCAATCGGAAATTTGAAATATATGATATTCCAATTCAATAAATGGCAACAACTCCACAATGGAATATCGAATAAACATCCAAATCAAATCTGACCTGTATTTTCTTTTCATAAGGCCATGTAGAAAATTCAGATTAGGTGTGCTGAATATAAAGGATTTTGTCATCCAGAAACTTGAAATTTACGAAATTTTAAGTCAATAAAGGGCAATAACTCCTCAACAGAATATCAAACAAGGGGCCCCAAGGGGCCTTAATCGCTCACCGACCAAAGTGGTTCAAATGAGTATTTGGGATCACATTCAGTTAGACATGGTTCATTAACACTACAAAGGAACGAAGACATAAGAGGCAAATTTTATGGAAAAACACTGAGGAATGGATTTGAACAAAACTGAACCTAAACCGACCCCCCCCCCCCCCCAGCTACCCCTCACCTCACCCCTGTCCATAGAGCCCAAATATTAAGCCAAGGACTCAACTTGAACAAACTTGAATCTGATCCCCCCTTGAGATGTCATTTACCAAATAGGAAAGAATTCTGACTGGTGGATATGAAGAAGGTTTTTAAAGAAATCACCTCACATTGCACTAAGTTAAACTTTGGGCTCAAATAGGGAGCCAAAATACTAACCCAGGGTCCCGATTTGAACAAACTTGAATCTGACCCACCTAGAGATGTTGTATACCAAATATAAAAGGATTTTGATTCGTGGATCTGAAGAAGAAGATTTTAAAAGAAATTCCCTTACATTGCACTTGGTTAAAATTCAGGCTCCCATGAGTAGCCCAAATTAATAACCCCGGGACCAGGTTTGAACAAACTTGAGTCTTACCCTCCAAGAGATGTTGTATACCAAATATGAAAGGATTCTGACTGGTGGATCTGAAGAAGATTTTTAAAGAAGTTTTCTGATGTACAAAGTTAATATTTCGGCTCCCTATATTAACCCATGGACTAGGATTGAACAAATTTGAATCCAACCCCCCTAGAGATGCTGTATACCTAATATGAAAGCATTCTGACTACATGGTCTGAAGAAGATTTTAAAAACAAGTCGGAACTGGACCCAAAATGTTCAGGCTATAAATTTTTTTTTCCATCTCAAAATTGAACAAAACGCATAAAAAATCCCCCCAAAATGCTGCAAAAATGTCCGAATTTTGGTCCAAACTTTCGGAGTGCAAACCTGACCCCACTTTGTTTTTTCATCTCAAAATTGAACAAAACGCATAAAAAACGATTATTTTTTTTCTAAATTTTGGTCCAAAATTTCCAGGCTAATTTTTTTTTTCTTTTCGTCTCAAAATTGAACAAAACGCATAAAAAGCGATTTTTTTCCAAATTTTAGTCCAAAATTTCCAAGTCGGAACCGGACCCAAAATTTTAAGGCTAAAAATTTGGGGGCTTTTTCGTCTCAAAATTGAACAAAACACAAAAAATCCAGAACAAATTTTCTTTCTCGAATTTTGGTAAAAAAAAAGTCAGAGCCAGACCCCAAAATTTTCAACCCAGGGACCCCATTTGAACAAACTTGAATCTGACCCCTCCAAGAGATGATGTATACCAAATGCTAAAGGATTCTGACTGGTGGATCTGAAGACGAAGATTTTTGAAGAAATTTTCTCATATTGCACTAAGTTAAAATTCAGGCTCCCATAGGGAACCCAAATATTAACCAAGAAACTCGATTTGAACAAACTTGAATCTGGCCACCCTAAAGATAATGTATACCAAATAGGAGAGGATTCTGACTGGTGAATCTGAAGAAGAAGATGTTTAAAGAATATTCCACGCATTGCACAAAGTTGAAATTTGGGCTCCTATAGGGAGCCCAAATATTAACCCAGCTACTCGATTTGAAGAAACCTGAATCTGCCCCCCCCCCCCAGCCCCCACCCCCATATAGATGTTGTATACCAAACATGAAAGGATTCTGACTGGTGGATGTGAAGAAGATTTTTAAAGAAATTTCCTCAAATTGCACCAAGTTAAACTTTGGGCTCCAATAGAGAGCCCAAATACTAACTCAGGGACCCGATTTAAACAAACTTGAATCTGACCCCACTAGAGATGTTGTATACCAAATATGATAGAATTCTGACTGGTGTATCTGAAGAAGAAGATTTTTAAAGAAATTTCCTCATATTTTAGTAAGTTAAAATTTGGGCCGGCTCCTACAGGAAGCCCAATTATTAACCCAGGAACTGGAGTTGAACAAAACTGAATCTGCCCCCCCCCCCCCCCCCCCCTACGATGCTGTATACCAAACATGAAAGGATTCTGACTGGTGAGTCTGAAGAAGAAGATTTTTAAAGAAATTTCCTCAAATTGCACCAAGTTAAACTTTGGGCTCCAATAGAGAGCCCAAATCTTAACCCAGGGACTCGATTTGAACAAGCTTGAATCTGACCCCCCAACAGATGCTGTATAACAAATATGAAAAGATTCTGACTGGTGGATCTGAAGAAGATCTTTTTGAATTTTTGAAAAAAAATTATGGGTGCTATCAGAGTTATGCCCCTTCTGGTGCCCCATGTGGGCGCGGCAAGTTTATTTGCACAAACTTGAATTGGCATTTGATAAGAAACATGCACACAAAATTTGGTACAATTTAGTCGAGCAGTTTGTGAGGAGAAGTCGATAATGTAAAGTTCACGACGGACGGCAATGATAAGTTAAGCTCCTTTCGGTGAGCTAAAAATACGCGACTTATAGAGTTTTTAGTAAACTGATAACAACAAACAACTTAACATTCATCTTGAAAGAAGCGACACAAAACATGATCGCACAAAGTGATCCAGTGAATTACGAGTTCACTGTAAAAGCAATCTTCAGTCCGCTGCTTCAAAGATAAGCTAAACAACCCTCCAGCTTGACGGCTGCAAAGTACACAGATATTGTTTATGGTTACATAATACCCTACAGACGAAATTATGATTGAGGGAGGGTGGTGTGGATGTTCAACCACAATCGCAGCGGGTCACTATAATGTCCAAATGTAACATCTAGTGGCAGGGCCCTGCGAATCACATATCTGCGATTCGAATCGAGTCTATTATTCGAAATCGAATCGAACCTCGAATCGAATACAGGCGCCTTGAAGTCCAGACTGAAAAAAATATTCCAACCTCATCATCAAGACATGCCTTCGTCATGTAGTTGGAATATTACCCAGCAAGGATTTTTGTTTAAAAACAGAAACGGGTGCGAGAATTCTGTAGAGGGCACTGCACGGGGATAGATGCTTGCAACTGTGAGCTCATCGCCGAAATTGCTTAGGAATTTTAAATTTTCTTTTGGCAGTGGTAGTGCCAAGTGAAACTGGAATTAGAATGGAAGGTGGCACGGACACAGATGGTTTTTTTTATCTTTGTATAGCGGAAATTACACCCAGTCTTTATTTTCAACAATATTAATGACCAATTTGTATCTAAACTATACGTTTTGTGAGACCACTTAGATGACTGATACCAAGCGAAATTCCAGTGAAAAGATTCGAAGGAAAACGAATGTATGGGACTGCCGATTTCGAAGCGAATCGAATACCAACTTAAGATTTAAAATCTAAGCGAATCGCGAAGCTTCGCATAGCCCTCTCTAGAGCTACACATATCTTACAGATAAGTTGCAGGATACACCATACACCCCCCCCCCCCCTCCCCCCAAATACTGTGGTATACTGTATAATACATGAGCATTGTGGGATAATCAAGAATGCGTGACATATCACTTTATTCTTGCATACGGTGCTACTGGCATTGGGGGGTTTCATATGTCTGGACATTTGCAATTTTTCGTTTGTAAAAATAAATGCCAAGATTATAACGTGATTACACAGGTGAGTGATGACAAAAAACAAGTAATATACATTTTGACCAGTTTTTTTCATCTACAACCTGCTACAAACCATCTAATTATGTTGCACGACTGCAAAAATAACTCTCCAGTTTTTCTTCGTTGAACACTGCTGAACATTCGAATTTCTGGGAGCGTGACAACCATTACTTATTCCGATTGCCGTTATTTTTATTATTTACTTATTACTTATTTTATCGGTTGATAACGAATGTCGAATAGGGAACTGGGAATAAGTATAGGGTGTCACGCCATTCGAATCTCTGACGTTCTAGGATAGCTGTCAGTGACAGTGAGAGCTTTTAACCCTTTACCCAACGAATCGCCCGCATCCGCCCGCGTAATATGCAAATTCAGCATTTGAAAAAATATTATTTTTCAAAACATTTCAACAAAACCATATCATGTGACCCTCGTTGGAACGAGCTCGTCGAGCTCGTTCCAACGAGGGGTCACATGATATGGTTTTGTTGAAATTTTTTGAAAAATTAAAAAAAATGGTGTTTAAAATAATAATTTTTTATACTCGTCTGCGTTGGGTAAAGGATTAAAAAATCAATCACAGGAGCAAGCGTTAACAATGAAGAAAATGCGACAATTTCGTGGATACGCCTCTACTTGGTGGGAAGCATTTTCCTTCGAGCCCTCGATGCACCCAAAACGAAAATATGACCAAGACTGACTAGACTTCTGTTCAAATACTACAGTATATATCCAATGCAGACGATATTAAGGTTTATAATTGTAATTATTGTTTTTAAATTTTCAAAAAACTTCAACAAAGCCATATCGTGCCCCGCCCCCCCCCCCCCCATTGTGTTGCCTCGTTATGGAGGGACAGTGGCGTAGCCAGGGGGAGGGGGGCAAATGCCCCCCCCCCCCCCTCCCCCAATTTCAGTCATCCCTCCTCCTCCATGTTCACCCGCTATGGGAACATCAGGCAAGACATTTTAATATCCAGCAATTTACTTGATTCTGTGCCCGTTTGTTTCCATCATTTATAAGTTGTGAAAGGCATCAATAATTAAGCCACATTGTGGCCGAATTATTGATGCCTTTCACAACTTGTTAGTCCACATTGTGGCCTTATTATTGATGCCTTTCACAACTTATAAATTATGGACACAAATGGACTCAGAGTCAAGGAAATTGTTTTGGATTTTTTTGTCTCGAATTTCAAAGTTTTTCCGGGGGTAAGGGCCCCGCCCCCCCCCCCCCCTCCTCTTGTGCTCGCCCACATCTTGCTGTCGCAGTGCTCGGATGATGCAGCGAATCATATTCTGTATGCCCCCCTCAGATACAACCCTTGCACCCCCCCCCCCCCCCCCCCCCAACTTTGATATCCCGGCTCCGCGCCTGTGCCTGAGTAACAAATAATGCAAAGGGCGTTTTGTTTTCTCTAGTCATCTCTGTTCAGCCCAAATCTCACAGACTCAGGGAACGGGATAAATCTCGGGGTAAATGCATTCCATAAATATTCCCGGGGGTTGTCAGATTGTGTTTTAGGGATTTTATATTAAATTTAGAATTTATTTTTCGGATTTTAACAGCACTTTCGACATCCAGGGTAACCTCGTGTCGGACAGGTCCACATGTGGAGGGAGCCGGAGTACCCAGAGTGAACCACCGAGCAACTGCCAGACTCCCAACGTACTAACTACTAACTACACACAAGCAGGGTCAGCATTGGTCGAAGACAAGTGCAACATCGACGTGCAATACGCCTTTGTACACAGCACTCCCATGTGGCGATGTGGGTAATCGGGATTAAGTGCATTGCGCAGGGACTCAACGCAGTTAGTTACCCTTGGCGGAGATCGAACCATGGACCTTTCGGTTTGAAATCAAATTCCGTTACCACAGAGCCAACGTGCTCCATATATTTGCGAATTGTTTCACGAGAGAGAAACCTCGATGGAGTTCTCCTCGTCTAGGACGACATATTTTCAAAACTTATTTCGGAAGCTGGGGCCTGTCATTTTGAGGCAGCCGATGACCCTCGCCTTGTGTGGCCAACCTGATATGAGAATAAGGAGCGCGGGTGAATGACAACCAAGCAAATATTCGATAAACGCGGGGGGATTCTAAAATTTATTTATTTATTTCTTAGTGTGAAAGGCCACGTTCAGCAAGAAAACGGTACCGCCTTACTGGGGAGTGTATCGCGGGCGGTTTGGGGGGTCAGACCCGCAGAAAATTTTGAATTTGCGAACTGGACGAACGAAAGCGGCTTTCTTGCATCTGAGGGAAAAAATGGCAGTCCACATAGAGGACGTTTCGATCGCAGTTTTGTATCATCTTCACCGATCATTCTATAAAAATGGTTCTACGGGGGGTGGGGGGGGGGGGGGGGGGGGGGGGTGGGGGGGGGGAGTGAGACCCATCGGAAAAACCATAGTTCAGCCCAATCGGGAGAAAATTTTTATTTTTGAAAGTTCAAGAAACGCTGTTTCCTTTCACCTGAGCGATCAATGGCAGACTAGACTGCTGGTGTATCGAAATGTCCTCCAATGGCAGTCCACATAGAGAACATTTCGGTACACATGTACCTACTGTCTACGCAGTCAGATCCATTTCGCTTTTTGGTCATTTTCACAAAAATTTCACGTACCAACAGGTGTTGGGCTACATCAATTGTGCGGGCCCAAGGGGGAACCCAATAGTGTGTGTGTGGGGGGGGGGGGGGGGGAGGCGCCAAGAATTTTCCCGGTGGACCATATAGCCAATCCGCCTTCGCATTCAGCATCTATAACTAACTATATCATGAACAGGGATTCTAAAATTCGTGTTTTCAAAATAAATCTAATGGAAACATAATGAGTCTCTTTTAACCTATCACCCAATGTAATTGCCATATATTATGGTCAGTGCTATTCACAAGAATCGCCATTCTAGTTTTATTATCTTTTCATTTTTTTTGTTTCAAAAACATAGCTAATGACCCCCCATTCCAATGAGGGGTCATAAGCTATGTTTTTGAGACAAAAAATGTAAATGTTTAGTCATTCAAGATATTCTGCTGTTCAGGTTGGGTAAAGGGTTAATCCTTATACGTCTGGGCAGTTTTCCACACTTTCTCCTGCACCACAATTTTTGAGTCTAGCGGCTTAGCAATGGTGTCTTGTCAGGTCTTGGCTATATCTAAAGCCTGACTAGAAACCACTGCTGAAGTAATTGATTATTCTTCACGGGTCCATGACAACTTGATTACAGTGGTGGACAAGCATAGACTGCCGCTCAGGCCCATCCTTATAGGTGCTGCCTTATCTCCCATGCATTGTAAGTATTTTTTGGTGTCTGGTTTTTATATATCTAAAAAGACATGCCTGGATTTCATGACTTCCTTTAACACAGCCCCCGTCCTCTTTTTTTACCGCCACAGTTTGCTTGCATGCCGAGGTAGCCTTCTGTTCTGGGACCACCGAGTTTGTCAAAGTTGGATAAAGACCTTTCAAAGTTAAAACCTCTAGAGGGGTGGTGTCAAATAAATGCTTATGGTATAGGGTTTCATACCAGGCCTGGCATTCTTAAAAATGCAGGCGGACTAAAATACAAATCGCTCCCCTCGCAGGGCCTACCGGAGCGATTAGCTCTCCTGAAGCTTACAAAGATTTAGTATTAATGAATTCTGCCTCGTGGGCTTTGTACATTTTATTTGGTACTGCTAACAAGATAGTCTCTCTGAAATGGCTACACTGCCCCTCCCACATCTCCGGGCCTCGGCAAGCCCGGAGGTGTGGGGAGGGGCAATGTAGCCGTCTTATCGAGACCACTAACAATCTAACATAGTAGAGATCTGAAAAGGTGTGGGTTTCAGGAATAGGCTGTTATGGTAATCATTTTTTTTTAAAGGCCTGGGGGGCTACATGTAGTTTTTCGCCCTCCTTAATCTTTTCAAGGTGAGCAGTAGGCGAGCGAATAAATCGCTCTCCTGAAAATGTCAGGCCTGCTATACTATGGGGGCAGTCGCTCTATATGATTTTTTCAAACTACTGGTCTGCGGGCAGAACCCCCCCCCCCCCCCCAATCAATGAGAGAGGGCAACCCTATCGAGGTCTTCCCCTCTAATGAAGCCGCGCGTGTAATACGGAGGCCCAGCAGCTGTATGACATCAGGACCTCCAATAAGACTCAATGAGGGGCCCCCAGGCGGTTTGTACCACCCCTGCCTGCATTTTATCTTCTGAGTTCTGACACAGTACGTAGGCTAGGTATCTTTTAGAGTAGGCTATTAAGAAATTTGGAATTTACACAGTCACCTATTTCACAAGACATGTCGATTGTACTATTGGCACAGCTTTTGCGGTGAGGCAGATGCGTCTGGAGTGTTCAATTTTTCATCGATCCACAGCTAGGCCATCAGTGTGCTTACCTCCCTTTCTTGCTGTCGAATAACACGGTGTGTCATAAACAAAAGATTTCCTCCGGGTAAAAATCTACTGAGTATCAATGCAACTTTATCGGCTTTAGTCACTGTCTCCAAAGGCTGAGTTAATACTTTCACGTGGTCCTGTAATAGCCTCACGATGGATCGGAGAACCATCTCTGATACTAGTCTGTTCTCGGTTTTGTCGCAGACCAATACAAAACACGTGTTTCCAAATCCCTGCCACACAACGACCCTTTCAAATTGGAAAGGTTCATTCTTCGGAAGCCTTAAAAAACCCACTTCAAATTCTGGAGTATTTTCATCGCCGTTGATTTTTTGCATTTCTTCTTCGAAACTTCTCTGTGCTACCACTCGTCGAAACAGATATTCAGAGTGCACACACGAAACAACTTGGCTCACCTGTCGTTTCCTTTCATCTCGATATTCTGCAGCTGAAATCTCATTATTTTCTCCGCAAGCAATGTCTTCCTGTGAAAAAAATGTGCTATAGATCACTTTACATGCCCCCGGCGCCAGAGTGTGGATAATGAAGGCGTATACCATTTTGATCAAAACGATTTTCTCACACCAGAAAGCTTGACCACGGTATCGTCTGCTGCGAAGGAGAGAAATGTAAACACGGAAGTGAATAAAAAAACCTGAATCCACGTGCTTCCGGTACAGTTCTGTTTGAAATAAATTCTCCTATTAAAGGTTTTTGCCCACTACTGCAGTAGAATGACCAATGATCATAATCGCCGGATAACCCGTGTGTTTTTTTAGGGTGGGGGGGGGGGGCGGAATGACTTAGCACACTTCCGTATTATTAAATTTTAAAGACGTTGAGGGTGGGGTGGGCGGTGGGGGGTACCATCTCAAAATAATAAAGTCGAATGCGATACTTACTTCCTGCGCCGTGTTTCAATCTTTATTTTCGCCGGGTGAGGCTGGTAGCCTATAACCTACTCAAACACCCACCCCACCCCAGCTTCCCACCCCGTGACCCTGAACCAATGGGAGTAAAAAGACATAGATAGGCCTATATATTTTTAGTGGTACATGGTAACCTGACTCAACTGGAATTTTTTCTCAAGTTCATTCTGATTTTAGTGGTCTTGCGTGCTGTAAAGCAAATTCAAATCTTCTGTGAGAACTGGTCAGCGATCTTTTTCGCATGTTTTACCGTTTTCGAAAAAAAGTTCTTTCAATTCATTGCCAGTATTGTCCAGTATATTTGTAAAGCACATTGCACTCTGGGGTGTTATAATATTTTCATAAGCCTATTTGTCGTTGGTGGTATATCTTCATAGCTAATGTGAGCAGAACACCCACGCCGGCACGCCCCCAGCCCCAACCCCCCGCCCCCCCCCTCCCCCCCCCCCCCACCTCCGCCGTTTACAATTAGAAACACTCCTGGAGATACCAGTCACACTGGTGTCATTTTTTATTTTTTTATTGATGTTTAGGATGATATATTTCTGCAAACTGGCTAATCGTGACCGCAACGTGGATGTAAAGTCAAGTCCCGCCAATCGTTTATACCCATCGGGCATAGGTTAGCGGGTGCTGTTTTACTAGTAAAACGGACCTTGTTTACCACAATAAACAACACTGCTTCACTTCCCCGGATTCAGACGGGGAGTAGGACTGGCGTTAGTACTTCACCTTTAACAACCGGTACACATTTGAAATATTTTTTCCGACACACCGTGTCCGTTCTTGCGCGTATCTATACGGCAAATCAACGGAAATCCAGAGAATTTACATTCTAACGACCAGAGTATATATGTTTGTTTGGTTTGTTGGTATGGGTGTTAGGCCATCTTATGGGGGGAGGGTAAATGTGAAGGTGTGGATGTGTGTAGGGCATCGCGAATTGACCTCTTGGAGGGGTATAAACCTCATTTGTCCCGACTGTGCTGGCTCAAGTTCCAACTATACATCATCAAGGCATGTTTAACCCTTTACCTAACATGAAAAGCAGACGACACTTGCAAACAAAATTCTTGAATAACTGATTTTTTTCATTTCATATCTCAAAAAGATAGGTTATGACCCCTCTTTGGAACGAGCACGACGAGCTCGTTCCAAAGAGGGGTCATAACCTATGTTTTTGAGATAAAAAATGAAAAACATAATGAAATTAATTGGCGATGTTTGTGAATAACCCTGGCCAGTTTTTTCAGTTACGTTGGGTAAAGGGTTAAGTCGAAGACATGCCTTTGTCGAAGGGATGCATTGATGATGCAGTTTGAATGTAAGTCAAGCAAAAATAGAGCTCAAAACTCTGAGTTCTCGGAAATTTGTTTGTGGATAAATACATGTACCAGTCGTGACGCATCGGCTTCCCAACCACTTATTTAATTAGCACGCCCGTGTCCCCAGATTGGTCGTGCAGGGCTGCACCAATCGGGCAACACGGCACTCCATTTGTGTGACCGACGGTGCCTGTGACATGAGCTCTCAAGTATCATATCTAGTGTCATGTGAAATTTCGTGATTACTAACCAAAGCGAATCTATATTAAGGCTCCAATGCAGAAGATTTTTTGGGAGGAGGGAGTGTGGGGGCACAGAAAGCTCTTCAGAGCAGGGGGGACTCAGATCCAGGAAATGGGCATTTACTCGCACTAGCTCCCCCGCCATGACATGCCTAAGCATGAATGTCTCGAAGGCAGAAGGCCCGAGATGGGGGACTTTGAGAGGAGGGAGGGGACACCTCCTTTGTGTTGTAAATATTTCAAATGTGTTATGGATGATTATTTCATTGTTTGGATTTTGATGTTATTTCTTCATTTCTGACGAGTTCTGCTGTCTTCACACAGGCGGCATTTGCATGGATAACGTTCAAACGTGGGTACTCTACGCCATTTCCTGATTAAAATCAATAGCGGGTGTGCACACCCCGGGCTTCAATCGCTGCTCTAACTCTCCTTACCATTGCCCCCACCAAGTTGTTTATGGTCCTTTCTGGGATGTTATTCCTCTTCTGAAAAGGGGCCCTGCGTGAGCTGAGAGACGTTGTTTGGGTCGTTGACGCGCTTCCCGACCCCCCCCCCCCCCCCCCCCCTGTTCAACTCGTCTCACAACTTCTAGATCGGGGGACAAATCTTGACTGTAGAGTGGTCAATCAAGAACTGTGTTTTGGCTGAAGAAGGCACGACAAACCATAGAAACATGTGGCCTCGCATTATCCTACTGCTACGTAAGGTTACGCGCATGGATAAGTGGAAGGACGCGAGGCATGAGGACCTGATATCTTACGGCTGTAAGATTGCCCCTGGATAACCACGAGAGGTGTTTTCACTCCATGAGAAATCCCCCCCCCCCCCTCCCCCCACTCCCCAAACCATAACAGACCCTCTCACTGGGTCTGTCGTTTTCCCCAACGCACGCGTTAGAATATTGCTCACCTGGACGTGGATTGCAACGTTGTCGTCCATCTGACCTGAAAGCGTGAACCAAGCCTTGTTAGTGAATAACACACGTCTCCAGTCGGCCAAGTGAAATCGATTTAGCCATCTGCCCGCAGACATCGCAATCGACGTTGACGTCGCCTGGGTGTAAGTTGCGGACCAACGTAGGGTCGTCCGTGGCCTTTAGCTGAACTCCCGCAACCTATTCCTAACTGTTCTTGGACATAATCGGCGACCATACTGAGTGCCTACAACCTGGACTCGGCATCTCCGTCGCCATCTGAAATCGCCTACGGAGGTGTGAGAGTATTATTATCCCTGATGAGGGTGGGTGTGAGATGGGGAAATCTCACCCAAGGGCAAGATATTTGGGCCAGACACGAGGCTTGCCTAGTGTCTGGACCAAATATCTTGTCCCGAGGGTGAGATTTCCCCATCTCACGCCACCCATCAAGGATAATGTTTCTCCCCCACCAAAACACTCTGACGTCATCAAACGTAATCCAGGGGCACATGCAGCTATATCGAATAATTTTATTGTCCATTTTTTAAAACAACTGATTTGCTTATCGGACAGAGCGCACAAAAATTCTGTATATACCATAGGTTTATACTACGAAATTAAATACCAACGTCGGCAAGACAGGAGTTAAAGATTTGTAGCGAAATGAACATTGACGCATTCTGATGACGCCAGTCGGGCGCGTGCATCAATCGATCGATGGAAATTCTGCGCAGTCATTTGACATTATTTGCTTTCCATATTTATGTTCCTTCAAATGTCTATCATGCGATGATTAAAGAGTCCGTGAGCTCATTAAATGCGATAACAAGCCGATCAAGTGGGTCATGTGAGATAGATTATCTATCTCACATGATCTTCTCACATGAAAACACGCATATCGTGCATATGATGTAGGGGGAGAAACGTATGCCTCAATCTTGGACGTAGCGACGTAACGCGCTGACCATCCGCTCCTGGAACGGTCAGCTTATCTTCCTGTGGCTCTGAGGCGCCCAACTAAACGAGCTACCGTCGACTCATGAACCCCCAAATTGGCAGGGGCGACGAGACGTTGCGATTGCCCCTGCATAATCAGAGCAATAGCCCTATCCCTATCAACTTCGGACATTCGCGGCATTTTGCTTTTCAATCGAGTTGAAATGAAATGTTGTGCAATCGATGTGTACTGTTCAAAACTTCGATTTGGTATGGTTTTCAAGCCCATAGCACATGGGAGTACCCCGGATACACGCTTTGTCGAAAACTCTGTTGAAGCATGCAGCGTCGCACGGGGTCATGGTTTGACCGAGTTTTAACCAAAGACTCTTATAGACAGAACACTTAGGTGGCAATGTGTCAAATTTTACTACATTTGGTCTGTAATTAAATAATTTTATTACTAAAATGAACTCAACTTACGTTTCTGTTTTCCGTCAGTATATGTATGGACCATATATGCATAGCAACATTTTTATACCATGATTACCTATTCTACTATATATAAAAAGCCTATGACATAAATTTTAGTTTTACACACCAACCGTGGAGAACACGCCAGCATTGGGATTTCAATAGTTAAATTTTGCACCTACAGTGGAACTGCATCCAAGTTGACCTTTGGTAACGTCGACCTGAATGCGAACTTGTCTAACTTTATCGCACGTCGCCTCGCGAAGAGTGAAATGAAAGTGGCAATTATTTATTACGTTTTTAAATGAGTTTACCCCATAAGACACCAAAAATTAACAAACATGCATTGTCTCATGTTAATAAAGCACCCATAACACGAAATAGTATGTTATTAAAATGAAAAAGGCCCAGTTTTCTTTTTCCTTTTCGTTTCGGCGATAAAATTGACAGCGGAAGTACCGCCCACCGATGCTCACGTGAACAAAAAACCGATTCGCACATATGTACGTCTGCTGCTCAGTAAAATCAAGAAAAAATAATAGCGACTCTTAATAATCTGACGATCATGGTATATATATAATATATCCAAAGTGGCTTGGTGTACGAAATGTTCACCACTCGCGGTGAACATTTGGTACACCAAGCTACTACGGGTATATTCTATATATCTGTCTATTTTGTATGTAATTTTTCACATACAGCACTGCAAAGATGCTTATATTTCAGATCCTAAATTTCACATAATATCTTCCCAGATGCCACCATTTTATACTAATTTGTCAAAAAATTTCAACGCTGGAGGCGAATGACGGTCACCCCGATCGCCAATTACGTCCCCAACACCAACCGTCGGACGCGCCTGTATTAGGATTAACGATTACCGCCTCTAATGGACTCCAGTTGTTCTCCACTGATTCATACACCATGCATTTCGATAACCTTTTACGATCAAGTTCGCCTGTTCATATGTTCTGTATCATTTTTTTTATCATTTCCATTTTGTTTAACAGACTTTGGATGGATTTCTTCTGATCCTGACAACAGACGGAAATAAATGTGCAGGGTTATCTTGGATTCAGTCAGGTAATAATTCTCACACGCTGTTATAAATTATTCATCTGATATATAATTTCTCGAATGCTATTGACAATGTTTTTTGTTAGTACACTCAAAGTAGAATGCTAAGCTGATATACATTAAACCCAACCTCTTTAATCGGGACTAAATGTTTTGTCAAAATAGTTTTTGGTTTATATGTCACTCTTAAATCCCTCACGGAAATCACAACCGGGGTTATGAGTCACCGTTAGCCATGCGGCCTTTGTTTTGCACTGCAGTTAACCAGTTGTGACAAAGATAACGAGGTGCAACACAGTGTAGCTGGCTGGGCAACAATTCAAACCTGAATTTTTCATCGATGTCCCATTTCCTACCGCTGGGAGGGGGGGTGGGCGAGGTCAAATTTTTACCTGTCAATTAAAAAAACTAGAATAACGCCAATGTCCCGTACTCTATCCAGGATTTGATTTTGCCCCATTACTAAATCACTGGGCCAGGGAAAGTGACTGTCGCTTGTCCACAGAACCCGTTTCATAAGCCTATGGGCGATATGGTTCACATTGTTTCATCTAAAGTACACGCAGTTTGCGGTTAAAGTGCATATATTGTTTCATCTACAATACACACACATACATGGCTAGAGGATCTTGGTTGCGGTGGGGATGGATGTGTGCCCCTCTGCCCCACCTTAACTGCAAAACATCAAACTGTTGATAAAACCATTTGCACCCCCCAATCACACCATGAATGAAAGTTTTCCAACAACTGCCTGTGAATTTTCAACTGCAGAATAAATCGCCTAGTGTTCCAAACCTTTGGGTTCGAGAGTTGGAAATCAGCTCGCGAGTGTAAAAAGGCACCACCCGCAATGCTTTAGCATTGCAGATGACGCCTTGTTGCCCTCACAGGTTTAGAATAGCTACTTCGGTAAGAAAATCCCATGAAATGTTGTTAAAAAATCACTAACTGTCTTTTACAAACGGTCTATGGGTATGGTACATACTGTTTCAACTACAGTACATAGAGAGTCTATAGGTATGAAACATATTGTTTCGTCTACAGTACGCGGAGAGTCCATAGGTATGGCACATATTGTTTCATCTGCAGAACATAGCGAGTCTATAGGTATGGTACATATTGTTTCATCTACATTACATAGAGAGTCTACAGGTATGGTACACATTGTTTCATCTACAGTACGTGGACAGTCTATAGGTATGGCACATATTGTTTCATCTACAGTACATAGAAAGTCTATAGGTATGGTACATATTGTTTCATCTACATTACAGAGAGAGTCTATAGGTGTGGTACATATTGTTTCATCTACAGTACATACAGAGTCTATAGGTATAGTAATATTGTTTCATCTACAGTACATAAAGAGTCTATAGGTATGGAACATATTGTTTCATCTACAGTACGTAGAGAGTCTACAGGTATGGTAATACAGTACATAGAGATTCTATATGTATGGTACACACTGCTTCATCTACAATACATAGGGATTCTACAGGTATGGTACATACTGCTTCATCTACAATACATAGAGTTTATACAGATATGGTACATACTGCTTCATCTACACTACATAGAGATTCTACAGGTATGGTACATACTGCTTCATCTACAGTACATAGAGAGTCTATAGGTGTGGTATATACTGTTTCATCTACAGAACACAGAGAGTCTATAGGTGAGGTACATATTGTTTCACAACAGTACGTGGAGAGTCTATACGTGTGGTACATATTGTTTCAACTGCAGTACATAGAGAGTCTATAGGTATGGAGCATCTTGTTTCATCTACAGTACATAAAGAGTCTATAGGTATGGAACATATTATTTCATCCACAGTACATGGAGAATCTATAGGTATGGTACATATTGTTTCATCTACTGTACATGGAGAGTCTATAGGTATGGAACATATTGTTTCATCTTCATTACAAGGAGATTTTATAAGTACTTTTCTTTGAGGTACAAAAAGAATCTGCAGCTTTCGGCTGACATTAGCATCCGCACCATTTCCAATGTGTAAGAATATCCAGATAAATAAATTAATAAAAGTTGGAACCGATTTGGTTGTACTACTAGGCAGGTGCTAACAGTTTATCTTTACAAAAGATAATAATAATTTTTATCCTTTATATTATTTTGTAGACAGACCTTCTCCACAGATGTCTATACGGCATCGTCCATCCAGCTGATCGACATGAGCTAAAAAATACTTTGGAACAAACATGTGGCCAGTATCCAAGAGCTATCTCTATCACGTGTCAAATGAGATGTTTCAATGGTACTAATCCAGGGCATGTCGTAAGAAATTAATTTACACCATAATTACCTATTCTACTGTGTATGAAAAGCCTATGACATAAATTTTAGTTTTACACACTAACCGTGGTGAACATGCCACCAATGGGATTTCAGTAGTTAAAATTTACACCTACAGTGGAATTACATCCAAGTTGACCTTTGGTGACGTCGACCTGAATGTGAACTTTTCTAAATTTATCGCTCGTCGCCTCGTGAAGAGTGAAATGGAAGTGACAGTTATTTAGTACGTTTTTAAATGAGTTTAACGCATAAATCACCAAAAATTAACAAACATGCATTGTCTCATGTTAATAAAACATCCATCGCTCGAAATAGCATGTTATTATGTTATTAAAAGGAAAAAGGTGCCGTTTTTTTCCATTTCGTTTCGGCGATAAAATTGACAGCGGAAGTATCGCACACCGATGCTCATGTAAACAAAAACAGATTCGCACGTATGTACGTCTGCTTTTCATTAAAATCGAGAAAAAATAAGAGCGACTCTTAATAATATGACGGTCATGGTATAAATAAAATATACCCGAAGTAGGTTGGTGTACCAAATGTTCATCACTGAGGGTGAAGTGGTGTTAACCGCGCGCCAGTGGCACGCGGTTAACACCACTTCACCACTCATGGTGAACATTTCCACCTTTACATTTGTAACTGACTTTGAAACAGGTACAACGCCATTTATCGAAATATTTCTGTCGGTTCTTCAAGCCTGTGCAAACTGAATGAACGATCATTTCATTTGCATTGTCTTTGCATCGAAAATAAAGCAATTTATTTATTGGTGTTTAAGTTCACTTTCAACATCTATGGTTATATCATGACTGATAAGGTCAAGTTCAGCCTATCGTTGATATCTATGCTACCCGCTTCAAAGAACTTCAATCCATGCGTTTGTAATCAAGTCCTATTTTACCAAATGAGCATATCATGTTCACTATTATAAGCAAGCACTGCGCCACTTCCTGGGGTTCCCACGGGGTATAAAAAAAGAAAACGGCCTGTATATCATGTCTTATATTATCAGATCTAAGGCAAATATCAATATCATATTCTCGGACTGCCATCGCTACCCTTGGCATTCATTTGTTTGCTCCTCCGGAACCATGGTTCACTTTATAACTGAAAAGATTTGACTCTGGGAATGAAGTTGTGTGATGTAATGCTCGGTTGGAAGTGGATCTCAGGATCCTTTCCAATGGTGCAAATCTGACAATTTTCATTATTGGAAGAGATTCATGGGGAAAGTTAGGTCCACTTAATTTCCCAAAGTTGTCAGAAAATATAACATTAACCCTTTGCCCAACGTAACGGCCAAAACCGGCAAGCGCTATTCTCAAAAATCGACAATTAATTTTCATTATTTTTTCAATGTTTGTCTCAAAAACATAGGTTACGACCCCTCGTTGGAACGAGCTCGTCGAGCTCGTTCCAATGAGGGGTCATGACCTATGTTTTAAACAAAAATGAAAAAAATTAGTTATTCAAGAATTTTTTTGGCACGAGTGTCGTCTGCTTTTCATGTTAGGTAAAGGGTTAAGAGTGTGGGAATTTCATTGTTAGAGAATTTGTATCATCGATGTGCGCATCATTTCACAAAGCTCGGGTATTTCCTGTAGACTAGTATAAGAGTACAGAAGCTGCCTTTTTACAATTTTTCGCCAATCAGTTTGAATATTATCCTGTCTGGAAACCAATTTTAAAATAAGAATACGTCGTTTTCATCATCTTTTGATGTTATGTAACCAATTTTGTGTTCACTGTATCAACAACAACAGTGCGTGCATCATGACGTATAATACAGACGCTGACCTTTCCATTAGTATAAAAGTCTTGGAGATGAGATTTGCTGTTTTTTTCCCGTGTGTTGGGAGGTGTGATACTGATAGATATTCGTAATGATGGATTATCTATGAACTAGTTACTTCCTATTAGCTTGTCACAAAAAGCCAGATTTCCTTTTGTTACTTTTAAGAAACGAAAACAACAGACAGCTCCAGGAGCTGTCTGTTGTTTTCGTTTAATAAAAGTAACAAAAGGAAACTTTGTGTTATTTTCTACTAATGTCATAGAACATGGGTATTTTCTTTTCTCAACAATTAATTGCCTCTTAAATAGACCTTCCTCGCGCGTCTACTAATTTCAAGGGATATAGTTTTATCGAAATTCGATTTGCATGAAGATAATAAGCCTGGGATGATATTACATCACGGCACATCATCGGTTGGATTTTGTCCTCATACGAAATACGCTCTGGGACTTTCTTCCAGAATGGCGTTTTATCTTTTGGGACCTAGTTATGTGAGTATTTTTGTCTTATTGGGATTAAGCCCTACAGTAAAATGGGCTTGTATCGTTTGGACTTTGTTCTGTATGGGAGCTTTCTTAGGGGGGGGGGGGGGGGGCTTCCACCCAACACTCTTTCTCTGTTCATACGTATTCAAAAAGCAATACAGATAGCTCCCCCCCCCCCGCACCCGTTTAAGAAGACGATAATTTCTACAAACTGAAATCGTTTTTTTCCACTATCATAGTGTTCAGACGCGGACTGGGCGTATGGTCCTCCGGGAAATTTCTAATGGGCTCCCTATGGCCCCCAAAATCGATGTAGTCCATTGGTACATGAAATTTCGTGGAAATGACCAAAAGCCGAAATGGATCTGATTGCAGACTACCAGTATATCTAAATGCCCTCCATGTCGACTGCCATTGTCAGTCCTCATGGACGATATTTCGATGCACCAGCCATCCATGGGCGCAGATCATGGGGGGGGGGGGGGGACGGGGGGGGACGTGTCCCCCCAGATCTCATCAAGGGGGGACATGGTATGCCATGTCCCCCCACCACTGGGGGGACATGGTATAACATGTCCCCCACTATGCTCCCCCACTGCTGCACCCTCTCATCAATTTTAATGCGAGATTCACTTCTGATACACGTTCAACTAGTCCAAACTTGGATCCACAGTTCGTAATATAATTTTGGGGTTGGTACGGCCTGTACTGTAGCCGTATCAACCACAAAAATTATATTACGGACTATGTCTGTGGGTCCATGTTTGGACTGACGTAACGTTCAACGAACAGTTGTTCAACACTGCGCCTTCAAATAAGTTGTTACTCAGCCAGACACAGCTGTGGGTTGCACGAATGCATAAGCAGCATAACTATTTGATATCGGAATATCAATGTTGCAGACAGAATTCTTATGCAGAGAGAGTAATAGGCCGGTACTGAGCTCGTGAAAATGTGCAAGACAGTATCGTCTGCTTTGTTTACATTTTGAAAACGAAATTTATCGATCGAATTCATTCAATTCACGCGACTTGTTGATGACGTATGGTACCCCTAAACCAGACGGCCGTAAAGAGCTTGGAAATCCTGCAGAACGATGCAGGCCGATGGATAACGGGGTCGAGTAATGCCGCAGCGCTAGAAGCAATCAGGGGTGAGCTTGGGTGGATGAGGATCAAGGACAGGATAGACCTGTTGAAGCTCGGTTATCTTAATTATTTGGTAAATCTCCCCGACAGCCGATGGTGTAAAGTAGTGTTCCTGAGAATTTTCAACTCAAATATCAAAACGGGGTGGATGGTCCAAATGAGGGAGCTAGTAGAGAACTACTCATTGGAGATCTCGGACCTGGACGTTGGGGCAAACCAGGGTAAAAAAATCGTCAGAGAAAGGGTCATGGAAGATTGTAACCGTAATTGGCGAGAGGGGGTCAAATCAAAGAGGTCTTTGGGTGGCCTGCGTGATAAAGAGAAGCCAGGTTTTGAAGAGTACCTTGATGGCACCTTTGGGGGGTCACTGTTGTTCAAGCTGAGGTCGCGATCCCTGGAGCTGAGGGGAAAAATTGGGAAAGACGGTGAAAGGGAGTGCCAGATGTGTAACATGGTGGAGACCCTGGAACACTTTCTTCTTGAATGCCCAAAGTATCAGCCTAAGAGAATGAGATTCACTGGGAGTATAATGGGGAAGTGGGATGGGAGAATGAAGGACATGTGGTTAGGGGGAGACTCAAAGGAGAGGGTTAATATGCTAATCGGAGAGATTGGGAAGAATGGGACAAGGGATATCATCAAGCAGTTCGTCTCTGAGTGTTGGGAGGAGAGGAGAAGCGTGGGAATAGGGAGGCAGTTGGGAGTACAGGGGTAACCATGGCCTTCTCGTCCGAGAACCGCGTCAAATCAGCGGCTGGCCAAAGTGTTATTATTATTATGTGTCGGGCTGTTATTGGGTCTGTTAATCCATTAACGGGCCCGACAAGTACGTCGTCGCTCCGTCTGTTGGGCCCTTATGCTAATCCACCGCACAGTTGAATTGTGTTAATCTAATAGGGAACGCTCGGTAAAGCGGGAACAATTATGGTTAAGCATTTTGACAAAATTACAACAGGCTGTTGAAAAACATATTTTTTTCTACTAAATAATTAAGAGAAATTATATTCCAGAGGCCACCAGAATGCACCATTTGAAAGCGCAATTTAAAAATTTTCTTGGGGCGAGAACCCCCCCCCCCCAAACCCCCCTCTGCCGGCTCGTGCCTGCGGCACTCGCTGCAGATGCCTTCGGCATCTGCCCGTCCCCTCCCCCACTTTTTGGAAGAGATCTGCGCCCATGCAGCCATCTAATCTTCCATTGATCGCGCGCAGATGCAAGAAATAGCATTCTTTCAGTTCGAAAGATCAAACGTTTCTCCTATTGGTTCAAATTGTGGTCGGCCCGATGTGTCCGGAGCCCATTTTAGCCTAATGAGCGACGCAGCTGATACAAAATTGCCATCGAAATGCCCTTTATGTGGACTGCCATTAATCTCCCGGATAATAGGTCAAAGCCATAGAGTGGGGAAATCATTCTCTACTCGGTGACACTGCGTTCTTTCAGTTCGAAAAATAAAAATTCTCTCCGGGTCCTGGACCCCTTGGGCCGATACCCGGTAACGTTTTTTGACCCAGTCCGCCCCTGATAGTATTCTGTACGCACTTACATAATGGGACCCCATCTTCCCAAATATTAGAACTAATGCAATAAGCATATTGGGTCCGTGTGCATAAGACTGAAGTTCTGATCTTGATGTTAAGAAAACAAACTGACGTGGAAATGGCAGGAAGACCTTTTTTTACTCTGCCAGTTCCATACAGTATAAACATTTTTGGTTTGGCCTAAAAAAGTTAAGAATATGTTTCTCATTTCCTCCCGCATGGTCCTTTTGGCTGCCGCATAAAAATTTTATAACCGATTCAAAATTAAAAAATTGAAATTGAATGGTTTATGTCTGATATTTTATTCACGTTAATAAAATTGATAAATTCATCCCTTGAGTGCAACAAGGCTTTGCAATGCTTTAGCTCTAAAGGGACCAAATACACCACCACCCATGCTATTCTGTAGATTTTAGAGGCCTAAAACATAAAACAAATCAAGAACATGAACTTTTGATGGCAATGAAATAATTACAAAAACAAATAATAAAATAAAAAAAACGCCCGCCTGCGGGCCCGCCCGCCCGCCCGCCCGCCCGCGTGCAATTTTGCAAAAACATGGCATGAGAATAGAAGATCTACTTTGTGGGGTCTTTGTTGTTGTGCATAGTAGATAAGCTATATGCGATGCAGCAAAATAAAAAAAATAATCATTCAGAAATCCAGTACCCGTGACAAATGCTAGTCTGTATTATTAAAAATAAAATGTATTTTCTTCTTTTCAGAAAATGCACTGCTCTGGCAAAATTAAGTATTCAAGCAATCTGAAATCTTCAAAAAATTCTTCACATGTGGCGTTTATATTCTGCCATCCATTTATAACTCAGGGTACAGTGAACAGTTCTAGCATGAAACGGGATGTATTCTGGAGCCGACATGACATGGACCTAAATTTTAAAGAAGTAGATCCAAAGTAAGTCTGAGTAATGTCAAAGCTCTTGCACGGTGATGTGCGACGCACGCGATATGGATATAACCATTAACCATTTCCCGAACACGAATCTGAGGACACGCAGACGACACCTGCAAAAAATCTAGAAAACTCAAACTCTTCCTCTTTTCCTCAAAAGCAAAGATGAGCTCGTTCCAATGAGAGGCCATGAACTGTGTTTGGGAGGCAAGGGTTTAAAAAAATAACATTTTGAGGTGAATGAATACAGATCAACAAAAGGAATATTCCGCAGAATAGTCAGGTTCGGCCTTCAAAGTAAAGGTCTACCTTGAACTTGAATTTTGAAACCATACTCACCCCCCACCCCCCCCCCCCCTCCAACGCAGCCCCTGTGTGTGACACAGGTACTCCGGAATTGTGGAAACTATAGGGCCAGAAAAGCATCGATATATAATGCCGTCTAATATTAAATAATAAGACTGATCGCCTTCACGCTACAGACTGTCTTTATATGGAGACTGCACAGTTGCCATATTACTTACAAGATAGCATACATCTGTTTGAATTTCTAGAATTATGCGATTATTTTCAATTAAAATTCATGGTATCACGTGACATACATATGTACGTCAGCATGGAATCCTTCTTCCATAAAAAATGCAGACAATATTGACCTTTCTCCAAATGCAGTCCTGTCACTGCTTCATAAATTGTTTTTTTACGGAAGCGTATTTAGGACATGTGAAATGTTTTTCTAAGTCGTTATAACGACTTAGTAACTCGTTATAACGACTTAGGAAGTCGTTGTAACGAATTTTGTAACTCGTTATAACGAGTTAGAAACTCGTTATAACGACTTTCATAACTCGTTATAACGACTTAACAATTCGTTGTAATGACTTAGTAAACTCGTTATAACAACTTACAAAGTTGTTATAACGACTTAGTGAACTCGTTACAACAACTTACAAAGTCGTTATAACGTAAGTTGGTTCGTACGGAAGCGTATTTAGGACGTGCGAAATGTTTTTCTATGCCGTTATAACGACTAACTTACTCGTTATAACGACTTTCGTAACTCGTTACAGCAACTTAGAAACTCATTATAATGACTTCCGTAACTCGTTGTAACAACTTAGAGACTCTTTATAACGACATTCGTAATTCCTTATAACGACTTAGCAAACTCGCTATGACTTAAAAAGTCGTTATAATGACTTAGTAAACTTGTCAAACAAGATATAATTGGTTAAAGTCAACATTAAACAAGAGAAAACAAACAGAGTGCTTGGAGACAAGTCTGTTCCACTACTAGAGTTCTAGGGATTAACATGCATTCTTTTGGCTGTTTTCGGGCATTTGGGCATGATTTTCCACAATTTCCAACCCCAAATTCCCCAATTTTAATCCCCACTCTGACAAAATTTAATGCACAATTGGTGTTCTGAACTGGGTAGTCACAGGCCTCAGAAATCCCTTGGCATTAAATTTAAAGTGTTTATTTAACGAAGCTTAGAAAGTGTCTGAATTCAAAGCCAAATAACCAGTTCTTCTTTAATATACTACTCAAAGTTTGCTAAGCACCAAGTATATCCAACTACCTGTTTTACGTTTTAGTTGAAATATTGTAATGAAAAGTGTATATATTTTTTTATTTAATTATATCTTTCATGGTTTAGGTACAGAAATTAAGATTTTATTTGTGTTTGACATTCTTTTTTAGCTTTTGAATACGATAACCATGGAAAATGGATATTATTGGTAAAAGAGCTGAAAAGAGGAAATTTTTCAATTTGCCAAAAAGTGCTGTTGACGGAGCGAACTGGTATGGGTTCAATATCGAGTATGAGACCCATCACTGTTAATTACAGCTTGACAACGCCTTCTCGTGCTCCCGATCAGGTTCTTGGTGGTCCTTTGTGGGATGTTCTTCCATTCTTGGACCAGCATGGCACCAAGCTCCTGGACACTTCTTGGCTGGACTAGACGGGCTGAAATTGCAAGCTGCAACTCATTCCAGACATGTCCGATTAGATTGAGGTCAGGGGATCTTGCTGGCCAGTCCATACGCCCAACCCCTTCCCTCTGTCGGTACTCCCCGATAGCATGAGCAACATGAGGACGGGCATTATCGTCCATCAGAATGAATCTATCACCCACTGCACCTGCATACAATCTGACGTGGACATCCAGGATCTCATCAATATGCCGTCGTGCAGTCAATGTACCACGGCCAAGAACACAGAGCTCTGTACGTCCATCCCAGCTGATGCCACCACGGACCATGATTGACCCTCCACCATAGCGGTCATGCTCAGCAGTGTTGGCTGCGTGGAATCGCTCTCCTGGTCTTCTCCATACCCTAGGGCGCCTATCTGTGTGGTTTAGGCAGTACCTTGACTCATCTATAAAAAGGACAGGTCGCCAATCTTCTCTGGTCCATCCAGCGTGGTTCAGGGCCCATTCATATCGTGCCTGGCGGTGGTTCTGGGACAGCGGAATGTGAATACATGGTCTTCTCGATCGGAGACCACCTTCGTGCAACCTTGCCCGGATAGTCTGTGTCGAAACATTTACCCCGGATGCATTCTGAAGGTCACCGCGAAGCTGGGCTGCTGTGGCAAAGCGTTCCTACGGGCCTGAATGATCAAAAACCGGTCTTCAGCTGCAGATGTTGCCCTGTCTCTGCCACCACCATGCCGTCTTACTGGTGTGCCATACTGCTGAAATCTTGCCCAGGCTCTGGTGATCACCGTATGGTTCACACCAAGGGCTTCACCAACCTGACGATGAGTAGCCCCTTGCTCCACCATCCCTATACAGCCCGCCACATTTCTGCTTCAGACAAATGTCTTCTTACATTTGTATTTGCCATATTCAGTCATTAAATCACAAGGGTTTGTGTTGAAATGAAGTACACGAAAACATCATGAAAATCAAGGGGTACACGCTTTCCATGACTGTCACGAAAAGTTTACCTGTCAAGAGAGCTAAAGTAAACCTTGGGGACCATCTCAATACATTCCACAATCATATACACTAAAAATATCGCAAATATATCACAAGCAAATTTCACAATGATGTGTCAAATATTTGGTGCTCAGCAAACTTTGAGTAGTATAGTATCAAATCAGTTTAATACCACAGAGACTTGGGTGGACGTGATTCCATGTGACTGTTTGTCAGAAAACGTACTTGTTGTGTACATGCTTGGTATCGATCTGAATGTTCTCGGTTCAACTCGAATGTGAAATTTCTTAGTATTTGAATATTTCTTCCCCTCCAAAACAAATTCCCAATTTGATCCTCCCCCTCCCTCCCCTCAACGCAAATTTCCCCAATGGAATGGGCCCAGACCTTTTCCCCAAAAAGGCAGAACAATCCCTGCTTGAATATACCATGTTACCATGTCATTATCATTATCATAAGGTGACAAGATGACAGGGGCGGATCTAGGCCTTCACTTGAGGGGAGGGGGGGGGGGGTAGTTAGGGGTGCCACTATAGTCCCAAGCATTTTTAACACCGAGTTTCCCATAGGGTCCATAGGGTTAGTGTTAAATTGTGAAACTTATAACCCCTAGACTTTTAACACTGAGTTTCCCATAGGGTCCATAGGGTTAGTGTTAAATTGTGAAACTTATAGCCTCAAGAACTTATAGACCCAAATGTCTGTAACTTATACACCCAAATGTACGGAGTCCCTATGGACCCTGTGGGAAACTCAGTGTTAAAAATGTTTGGGGCTATAGGGGCACGCCTAACTACTGGAGGGGGGGGGGGGCATAGATAAAAGGGCATATCGAGGATTTCATACAGAAGGGGACTCTCTTTATACTGATAAAGAATAGATAGCCTCTTTCTGCATTGGACTTTCTATATATCCCAAAGCGAGCTGTGGAAGCCCGCAAAGCACTGGAGAGGGGATTGCTCATTGAGGTACCCCCACCCTGCGGCAATTGTGAGTTGTTGTGAGATAATGTTTTCACACATCGTAGGAGGAAAATTCACAGATAGAAAATAATTGTAACAACGGGAGTTTTATTAAAAGAATAGTCACTACATATACTAAATGGTGTTTAATTTTCAGCATTTGTGAAAAGAATTGTGTCACTGGCCGTCATAGCGTGAGTGTTATGTATATTTGATTCAAAATCGACATGTTGGTGATCATTCTGCACTATTTGATCTTCTGTCGAATCGTTTGTTGGTTCATTGGCAGGGGCACAATCAGTCGCAGCATGTGTTTTCTCGTCGGCGATATTGACTGTTTTGCTTTTATCAGAGACTTGTCTTTCTTCCACAGTAACGGCCGATGATATAGCGCTGAAAAGGAAAACAACAAGATATATATATATTCTGTTTTTACCCTTTACCTAACATGAAAAGCAGACGACACTTGCAAAAAAATTCTTGAATAACTAATTTTTTTCATTTTTTGTCTCAAAAACATAGGCTATGACCCCTCATTGGAACGAGCACGACGAGCTCGTTCCAAGGAGGTGTCTGTGTCTCAAAAACATAGGTTATGACCCTTCATTGGTGCGAGCTCGACGAGCTCGTTCCATTGAGAGGTCGTAACCTATGTTTTTGAGACAAAAAAATGAAAAAATAATGAAAATTAATTGGCGATTTTTGAGAATAGCGCTGTCCGGTTTTGGTCGTTACGTTGGGTAATGGGTTAATTTGACTTCCACATATATAGTTGTACATTTTACTGGAGACATTTGCGCAGTGCATTGATACATGTTTTGTAATAAAGAGGAACCACTGAATAATGCACATCTTTAGATATAAAGAAAGACTTTTATTTTGGAAACTGCATTTTGATTTCAAAAGGGCATCTTGAAGGCCTGTGACAGATAAATATGAGCATTCCGAGTCTCTGGCAGCCGTAGAACAGCGGCCTGAAGATGAACAGTATTCCGAAAATGCAATTCATTGTTGGAACAGTGGAGCTCACTTAATTGGATATCTCTTAACTGAATAACCCTGATAACTGAATATAATTTCCCAACACAAAACTATTTACCATATCTCCAGTACAAATTTGACCTGTTAATTGAATATAGGTTTTAGAGTAAACTCCTATTAATTGAATAAAAAATCTTGTACCCTGTCGAGAAATTACCCTGACTCTCTCCAGTTTTCCTTTCTTTATAGACCTATTTGGCCTCAGTACATCCAATACAGGCATTTAATCTATTATGTCTTGTTTGTCTTATTCATAACAAGATATAACAAGACATAATAGAATAAATGGTAAGTTTATCTCTGGAATACAGGAAAGTGACACAATCCCTGTTAATTGAATACTCCTGTTAACTGAATAAATTTCATTGACGAAGTGCTACATGTATTCAATTAACAGGACTCCACCGTACTGGCATCATGTCAGTACCGAATACTGCACAGACACGGAGGTAAATCACCCCCACTACTCCGAGAAAAATAAAATGATTAAAAACTGCCCAGGTCCAGTTATCACAACAGCAAGAAACATGCCAGTTTTCAGTTATTCCATATTGTGTTATATCTGCTGATCAAGTTTGTTAAAAGGTTAATATCTTAAAAAACACATCTATATATTTCAGAACACTTGATGTACTTGGATATAAAAATGATGATATTATCGGTAAATCCTTTTACGCTCTCATTCACCCAGATGACTTGGCAACATGTGTCTCCTGCCATAAAGACTGTGAGTCTTAATGTCTGTCTGTTTGATTATATATCTAATCAGAGATGTATCTGTCATGTTTTCCATTGTTTAAGTTACTTGTTCACCCATTGCATATTATTTTATTGTACCACTATAATAATGTTGTTGCAAATCTGGCAATCTGCCTCAAGTGGGTGTTTAATGCTTCAATAAAATTCTAATTCTATATTCTGCGTTGTGGTATTCACACACTAAATATGATGCTATCATTTTGAGTGTTGTGATCAAGTAAAAAGTAGTCTCAGTGAAAGACACAGACTATTGTTTTTGTATGGTTTCTTTTTCTCTTTTGTTCTTCTTATTCTTATGGTCTTCTGTTTTCTACGTCTGTCTTTCGATTTTGAGGCGAGCTGTTGGCCTTGCGTGCCATCGCACCTACAATTTTCACTTTTTGCAAATAGACAACAGCGTGCGTCAGTTCCACCTTGTGAGCGATTAACCCTTTCCTAACAAACTGGCTGCATCCGCTGCATAATATACAAATTGTACAGTGATATTTTTTTTTAAAAGTAACAAAACCATATCATGTGCCTCCTCATTGGAACACACTCGTCAATCTTGTTCCAAAGAGGATGGGAGGGCACATGATATGGTTTTGTTGAATTTCTTTTAAGAGGAAAAAATACAAATTTAGATATCAGATGTTTTCTATAAAGGGTTAAAATTTTTTCATGGACATATGCCACACAGAAATAGTACAATACGGGCACGAAAATCTGAACAATACACCATGAATTATAGTACTGTAGTATTCCAAGACTTCAAATTAATCGAACTTCACTTTCGGAGAATTGGTACGACGTAAATAACCTAATTCGAAGCCCAGTAATGCTACTCACTGTATTTTCACTTATGTATTCCATGGAGAATCATCTGATTGCCCTGTTGAAGTCGCATTTCATGGATTATACTGAACGCAAATAAATTTGATTATAACTGAGAAAAACTTATTCGAAAAATCTTCCAATCTTACTTATTTTTTGTATACTAACAGACAGTCACTAGTACTCGGCCTTCTATGTTTTCCCGCCTTCTGGGGTATTTGGGTGTCCCTAGGGGTGTTTTGAAAGTGGGTAATGCTCATATCTTAAGCATATTATGACCTATTATGGACATAGAACCAACACCAAATGAGTCAGAACTCGATGGGTGTTCAAAGTATGGGTCAAGGTCGCTGGGATCATCCAAGGGCCATTGGGTGTTTTTTTCAGAATTGTTGGAAATCGCATTTTATAACCCCCAATGCATTCCTGAAGTTCATACATGTATTTCATCACTTAAAATGTGAACGGTGACAAAATATCCATTTCTGACTTCTTCATAGAGCACGTTGTGAAGTTATTTCTGGTTTCTTGGAAATTTTTTTTTATCTGGTCCCTATATGAATATCTTTAAATGCTGTTCAGGAATACCAATTTCTGATTTGTTTGAAGATATTTTACACCCCAAAATAAGTCTCCATAAATTCTCTTTCTGTATAATTTATTTCTGATGCTTTCACAATTTTCATACAGACTTGAATTTACTGACCACAGTAAATTCTGTTTCTCCACTCTGTTGTCAAAATGACAAAGTTTTCGGCAGCAAATATTTCCCATAATGTTGTTAGGTATTTAATCAAATATTCCTTGTTTGACAGAGCTCGGTGAGCTCTGTCAGACAAGGTATAATTGATCAAATTCATAGATAAACAAGAGTAAAACAGAGTGAAGGAAAAAAAATTCTGTTGCACTACCGGAGTGATAGGGGTTAACAGTTTGTCTTCTCATGTTACAATTTTGAAACAATGTTTTGGCTATGACTTTTGATTCACTGTAGAACAAGGACAACATAATCTTCTGAACTTGCAATATCAGATATGGAATGCAGTGGAGCCCAATTAACCCTCTGCACTCTGACGTCAAAATACGAAAGTTTTCAGCAGTAAATTTTTCTCACAATACAACCGAGAATTTTAAAAATTATATCTTGTTTGACAGAGTTCAATGAGCTCTGCCAAACAAGATATCATTTGTTAAATCTTTCATGCTACAAAGGCAATATGGAGTCAATGAAGAAAAAAATGAAATACTACCAGAGTGCTGGGTAACTGGATATCTCCTAATTGGGGGAACACAGTGGATCAGTGGTTATTGCATCGAACTTCAAACGGAAAGGTCCACAGTTCGAACGTCCGGTAGGGGTAATTGCACTGTGTCATTGGCCAAGGCACTTCATCATTAATGCCCATGTGGGGACACGGTGACGCTGTGTACTAAGGTGTACTGCATGTCGATGGTGCATTTGTCTTCAACCAATGCTAGCCCTGCTTGTGCAGAGTTAGTACCTTAGGGAGTCTTACAGTTGTTCGCCATTGCTTGGTGGCTCTGACCAGGTACCACGGCATTCCCCACACGTAAAACTATCTGACACGAGGTGATCCTGGCTGTCAAAAGTGTCATTAAACCCCAATAAATAAATTAAACTCCTAATTGAATAACTCTGTTAATAAAATATAATATCTAGTCACAAAACCATTTAGCATACCTTCAGTACAAATTTAACCTGTTAATCGCATATAGGTTATAGAACTAACTCCTGTTGAGTAACAAAAAATCTAATATGTTGAGAAGCTGCCCAAAAAATCACCAAATTCCCCTTGTTTGGCCTCAGTGCATCCAAGATGAAGATACTTTTGAAAAGATATAAGTTTAATAGAAAATTGTATGGTCTCAACCCACCCCCTCCCCCCACCCCCTGTACGAGAGGAGGGTGTCTCTAGACCTAACCTGGAAGTTTTGTTTACCCTTTGAACACTGATGATATGGGAACGCGGTGGCTCAGTGATAGGCTGTTGGACTTCTATGCTAGAGGTCCCGAGTTCGAACCTCGTCCGGGACGACCCGCGTTATGTCCTTGGGCGAGGCACTTTATCCCGGTTTCCTACGTGGTGACACGATGACGCCGTGTACTAAGGCGTACTGCACGTCGATGATGCACATGTCTTCAACCGTTGCAACCCTGCTTGAGCGGAGCTTGAACAGCGTTAGAATGTTGAGGAGCTGACAGTTGCTCGTCGATGCTCTGTGGTTCTCTCCAGGTACTCCGGCTTCCTCCACCCGCAAAACGGTCACGGTCACGATTAGCCATTGTGCATAAGTATGTGACATTAAACACCAATAAATAAATAAATTGAACACTGATGATGTCTTCCATGTTAGTTCAATTGCAGAAATTGGAAGAGTCCATATTCATTATTTGGGGTAAGACCAATTAATATTTTCAACGCGCAGCACATTCACTTAGTACCCATCCAACTGAATGAAATTATGACGTAGGCCCTACCATTTTCCTGGTCTGGAAAAGCGAACTCTCGGGTTCAAAGGTTTAAAAGCAGATGTAATAAAGGGAGACAACTGACAGAAGCACCAAGTTTGCTGTAGAATCCCACACTTAACCCTTTACCCAACGTAACGACCAAAACCGGCCAGCGCTATTCTAAAAAATCGCCAATTAATTTTCATTTTTGTCTCAAAAACATAGGCTATGGCCCCTCTTTGGGACGAGCTCATCGAGCTCGTTCCTGTGAGGGGTCATAACCTATGTTTTTGAGACAAAAAATGAAAATAATTAGTTATTCAAGAATTTTTTTTGTAAGTGTCGTCTGCTTTTCATGTCAGGTAAAGGGTTAAGGTTTTTCTCTTTGTTATTCTGTATGACTTTATGACATCTTCTTTGATGATCAACATCTGATGTATATTTATAACATGATGTTTGCTTTGTGATAAAAATATTATTTAACCCTTCAAACCATGGTGATAGCTTCCATGTCAGTTCAATGGCAGCAAGTCCATATTCATTATTTGGGGGTTAACCAATTAATATTTTCAACATGCATCCACAAGGGGGAGGACGTGCAGTGCTTCAGTCAGTTTTTTAGGCAGGAAAAATGTTGCAGTTGGTCAAATATGGCAAAAAACAGGAATTGTTGGTGAGCCATGAGAGAGAAAACCGTTCGGTAAGTACATTTATATTCACTTATCATACATATGAGTACGCCGAGGATGTGATGAATTATATCCCCAACACTCGTCAGTTTATTTCAGCTTTGTACTCTAATCCTCCAAAAAGTTATTGAAGGTGCAGACACGAGCTCCGATACAACGAAAATGGGTGATGAATTTTGACCTTCGCTGTAGCGGCTTTTTAGGCTGAAAACTGATAATCCATGTGTTTTTCTAGTCGGATAATTGAAATTTTGTGTTCACTGAACCTTAAAAATAATACCTTTATTTCGTTGGCAGTTAAATATTCCGATTATCATGCTTATGCCATTTACAGTTTCGAACGGTGAACTGTATGACAAATTTGGTGCCTTGCCGGTTTTAGTTTTTTGAGAAATAAGGTAAAACGGGAGACTTTTTGGTACGGAGATTTGCAGGGGGATGCTGGCACTTGACACGCTCAAACTTCTCTATTTTTACACAAGGTGAAACTTTGAGCTCATAAGTACAAGAAAGAGATGGTGTATGTTGGGAGGAGTATATGGAGGCACATTGTGAGGCACACGGGCGTGTGGGTTGGAGGGGGTGGGGTGGAATAGAAACTCGGGAGGGCGTTTACAGACTACCCCCTCCCCCCACCCCGTCCACTTAAGTTCGTAGTAAATCGATTTCTTTTCTGGCAGAATCATACCTATGGGTGCAATTTTGGGTTGGAAAATATAATTAAAAGTGCCCCGAAAAAACTGATTTTCTCACTGCCTCTGTACACCCTTGCCACGTGAAACTTTTCGACGAAATTCAACCAGTTACACCCCAGCACAGTGGCCGATTTCCTCCTTAATTGCAAGGCCGGAAGGGCAGCTGGCATGTGGGGTTCTGGAAAAGATTATCTCAGATCATCGCATTTTTTAAAATTTCCTCCGGAAGGCCCCCTCGTACGAAACAGCTACAACCCCAAATTTCCTGAGACCAAATAATCAAGTATCTCTCTCGTTGACATCGAGAGTAGATGGTTGGGTGGAGGGGCGCGTTGGGGACGAACCGGTGTAGTAACACCTGGTCCGGCGTTATTGGGGGCCCGCCGTTGTTCTTTTCTTAATTGCCTATAGAGCAGGATTCTTTTACGTGTGGGCCCTCCACTGCTTATCAAAATTTCATATGCAATGAAGGGCCCGCACGTAAAAAGAAATCCCGACTTAAGGCAAGTAGCCTGTATTGGGAAAAATAGGCGAGATCCCAATAACGCTGGGCTCTGGTGTTCAAACCCGCAATCTCGATGTATTGCTAGCACACAAAATTACAAAATTCAAGTTTCAGAAGTCTTTGCTAGAATGCTATAGTCAAACTTTGACGATGATTCTAGGAAGGGCTTGGACTATAACCCGGAGTGGAGAGGGGTGGATATTCTCTCGGCGTCCCTGCTTTCCTTTTACCAGTACGTGTTTCCTAGCGGTCGCTGACAAAAGTTATACAACCAATTTCACAACATGATTTTCAGGGGGGTTCCAGTTCATTAGCAGTCCAACAGAAATAATTAACAGCGCGATATCCCAAACTTTGGAAAACAAGACGACGTCTCCTGAGATCCAATGTGTTCTATGTGCTTACTGCATGGCACATACAGCACATTGGATTTCAGGGGGAAATTAGCCATAAATGCAAACAAGTGACCTTAAGCATCAATAAAAAAAATAACATCCCAAGGTCTTATGAGCGGTCTAAGATCGAGTCGATGACCTCCTTTAATTTCGTTACGTTGAGTATCAAGCCATGAGGAGTGAATGCAAAACAGATATTCCATTAGCACTCGCTGGCGTGACAGGCCGTATGATTTTCTGACCTTGTCGGCGTTTCAGCATAGCAGCGTATTCGTGTTAACATACCAGAGAACGCCTCACGAAGAGGGAGGGGGGGGGGGGGGGGAGGGGTGATGAGGTGTCAAAAAAAAAAAAAAAATACACAAAGTCCAAAAAGCAAAATTCCGCCATTGGCCTACCCCAAAACACAATCTGTGTAAAAAATAAAAATATTCAGCAATTTATTTCCAATTTCGATGTGCCACATCCATAAGAGTGAGAACATAGGTCGTTTGTTGAACTTATTATATGAATATTTCCCACAACAGACAAAAAGCTTTTCAAAGCAAATGCAACTTACACCTCATACCTATTATGTTCTCTGACCATTAAAGACAGCACAGTGCTCAAAAGTCCGTTATCTGTGAAATAAATATGAACAAAAGTGGATTTGCATAAAATGGTTTTGCCTCGGGGGACCCACCCCTTTGGACCCTGTGTCTTTACACCCCCCCCCCCCCCCCCGCCCAAGGTGGGAATAATTCTCAACAGACTTTTCCTACATTCGGCCATTCCATTTGCATTAGGGAATTTTTTAAATGCCGCCCCAGAAATTATAAACGCTGAAGTGAAAGCTCAGGATTCTAATAAATTCGCGATCAGTATGTTGGTAATAAATTATTTCATTCAAAGGGTCATTTGTTTTACCGAAATACTGTACACAATTGTGAAATTCATAACAAAATATCCGTGCATGTATATACAATTTGTGGAGAGGCAACAAAAATCCACAACACAAATGAAACGGCGAAATGTAGGAAAGGTCAATGGTCTCTCATTCGATACATGTTAAAAAAAACCCAAAGTACTACATGTAGCTTGGTGCCTTACAATGTGCCTCTGTGTGCTCCTCCAAACCCACACACCCCTTTCTGGTACTTGTGAGCCTAAAGTTTCACCTTGTGTAAAAATAGAGAAGTTTGAGCATGTCAAGTGTCAGCATCCCACTGGCAAATCTCCGTACCAAAGTCTCCCGTTTTACCTTATTTCTCGAAAAACTAAAACCGGCAAGGCACCAAAATTGTCATATAGTTGACCGTTCGAAACCGTAAATGGCATAAGCATGATAATCGGAATATTTAACTGCCAACGAAATAAAGGTATTAGTTTTAAGGTTCAGTGAACACAAAATTTCAATTATCCGACTAGAAAAACACATGGTTTATCAGTTTTCAGCCTAAAAAGCCGCTACAGCGAAGGTCAAAATTCATCACCCATTTTCGTTGTATCGGAACTCGTGTCTGCACCTTCAATAACTTTTTGGAGAATTAGAGTACAAAGCTGATATAAACTGACGAGTGTTGGGGATATAATTCATCACATCCTCGGCGTACTCATATGTATGATAAATGAATATAAATGTACTTGCCGAACGGTTTTCTCTCTCATGGCTCACCAACAATTCCTGTTTTTCGCCATATTTGACCAACTGCAACATTTTTCCTGCCTAAAAACTGATTGAAGCACTACACGTCCCCCACCCCTTGCATGTTGAAAATATTGATTGATCTACCCCACGGGGCACGGTGGCGTTGCGGTAATCGGTTCTCGTCAGATCACCGAAGTTAAGGGGCTATATAAGTAATGGAATTTTGTTTATTTTGAAATTCTCACCTCTCATATTCCTTAAATTCAGATTAAATATACACAAATTATACATCAAAATAAAGGTTGGAATGTACATAACACGAAACACGGATGCAATCAACTCATAGAGTTGACAGCAGGCACCACTGGTTCCTGGAAGTCTGGTATCGCATTCGCACCAGAACTGATAATAAAATAATATTTCGCAGGAACAACTCGTGGCCGAATGTGCTTCAGATATTCAATAACAAAGCTAGACATTCAAAACACTTTCGAGTGCAGCGATAGGACTGCATTTTGGAAAAGGGCAACACTGTCTGCATTTTTTATTGAAGATGGTTTCCATGCTCGACAGACATGCGCAAATCACTCGACACCACGAATTTCTATCGGAAAAAAAAAACAAAATCGTAATTCTAAGAAATTTCAACAGGTGTCATGATACCGTGCATTGAATATGGTAACTGTGTAATCTCTATCTAATAACAGTATACTGTATGAAGGCGATCTTTTTCATTATTTGATTTTAGACGGCGTTGTTTTTACATGCCTTTTCCGTCCGATGACGTCGACCGGAAATCGAAAGTATACTAATATGTAAACAAAAGCAATGGCTTTGGAATTTCCCCCATGCAGCTCTGTACCCCGTTTTGAAGAATTTTGATCCCCTAGCTTTGTTCTTGGATATGTAAAGCACATTTGGCCACAAGTTGTTTTTGTGAAATATTATTAAATTATCAGTTCTGGTGCGAATACGGCAGCAGACTTCCGGTGCGTCGAATTACCGAAACGCACCGAAACGGACTGAAACGCGACCGAAACGGACCGAAACGCGACCGAAACGGGAGAGTAATCTACCGAAACGTGCACCCAAAAGACTGAGACGGGCGATAAGAGGGTCCCCCTACCATAAAGGACTAAAACGCGACTGAAATGGGCGACTAAGCTACCTAAACATGCACCCAAAAGACTAAAACGGGCGATAAGGTCTTTCTGCCGTGAAGCGTGTGCGTCCTTCATCATACCCACTTTCCTATCCACGGTACTGATTATGCGTCACATCATGTTTCCTCATTCCTCACTTAAGATATTAGAAATGAACTGAACACTGGTCGGAATCGCCTCGAAATGCATCCGGTATATAAGGGTCAGGAACGGGGCAAGTCTCAAAACAACACTGAAATGATTTCAATGGTTTATTCAAAAACAAATAGCACAGTTTAAATGTACGTAGCTCAATGTAGATACAAAAGATAAAAAAAAATATCAACTCCTCACCCAACAAAACCAAGTAAACAGCTAGAATTTAACTCTTTACCCAACGTAAAGGAAAAACAGGCCAGCGCTATTCTATTAAAGAATGTCCATATGTTTCAAAGTCGCTATTATCATGAATGGAAATGGGACCTAAAAACAGCGGCGGTTCATCAGTGTCAGTTGGTCACACAGTCAATTGTTTAAAACAAGATGTTGTTACATGCATGTCACACAAATTAAATGTTTGTGTTGTTATCGTGATAAAGCTCTGGTTTAAAAAAAAACATGATCCCAAACTTTGTGTTAGGTCGGGCGCTCACCCAATAGAAATGACTTTTATTCATTCAGTTCTGATACTTTCACTGCTCATTTTGGACCATGCACACTTCGTTCTATTTGAGCGATAATGCTAGCTGAAATGAGACGGGGTTGGCGGGTAGGATCTTTTGTTATAAAACCATTGAGGGAAGAAGGGGCGCACCTTTTCTCAAAATCTGCCGTAAAATTTTATTTCACACAGGTGAAAATTAAAAGCTGAAACACATCGAACCTCTATCCCCTTAACTGTGAAACGGTCGGAAAATTAACTTGAACCCGACTCCCATGGGTTATTATTTATTAGGAGTTCCTCAGTACCGCGATGGAATTATGATTATGAGGGGTGGGTCTGGAATTTAGTAGTATTGATATCCTAGGAACTAAAATTTCAATATTAGTGGGGGGGGGGGGGGGGGGGTCGTCAAGCGCACACAGGCCCGTTCCAGTCTTTTCGAAGCCCAGATCGATACACTGGAGGCCCGTTTCGGTAGTTTGAGTTCCCGTTTCGGTCCGTTTCGGTCGCGTTTCGGTGCGTTTCGGTAATTCGACGGACCCGCAGACTTCCAGGAACCAGAGGTGCCTACAGTCGACTCTATGAGCTGATTACACACGAGTTTCGTGTTCTATACATCCCAACCTTCATTTTGATGTACATTTTGTGTATATTTAATTTGAATTGAAGGAATATCAGAGGTGAGAATTTTCAAAATAAACAAAATTGCATTACTCATATAGGCCCTTAAGCAACGTCAAGCCCGGTTAGTCTTTGGATGGGTGACCGTCTGAGCGATCGATTCGGACTCCCGCGTTGTGTCCTTGGACCCCGTTTGCCTACATGGGGACACGACGATGCTGTGTACTAAGGCGTACTGCACGTCGACGGTGCGCATGTCTTCAACCAATCTAACTCTGCCTGTGCTGCAGTGCGGAGTTCCGATGTTGGGGAGCTGGCAGATGCTCGTCGTTGCTCTGTGGGTCTCTCCGGGTATTCCGGCTTCCTCAACCCATATAACGGTCACCGACACGATATGACCTTGGCTGTTAATGTGTCGTTAAATCCTAATAAATCAGTTAATAAATAAATCTACCCCACACATTCACTGAGCAGTCATCTTACTTATGACATATCATGTTCCTGGAACGGTAAAAAACAGTCTTTCGGGTTGAAAGGGTTAAAATAAAAAGCATATTCTCTTTGCTTGTAACTAACAACTGGCAATTATTTTTAACATGAAAATACCATCAATTTCTGACAAAATCCTTGGTGTAGAAGGGAAGCTGCCTTCTCATTCCTCCCACCACTGACTTTGGGCCCATATGTGCCCATGCTCCTCTATTTATACCACCACCTGTTCCCTCTTTGCCTTTAAGCTGAATTGAAGATCAAATATCTTTCTTTTCTTTTTGATACATTTTCATTCTATTTCATTTCAGTACTGGGAAGCTGCTGTGTTCACTCACTCCATTTCCGAATACAGACGGTAACTGGTGGTTGGTGCTGGTTATATTCACGGGGCAAAGTTGTCAGTAAAAATTCCAAGAAGTGCTCTATTGTGTTTTCTCACTGCCCAGTAAGGTATGACATAACAAGAATCATAACTGTAATTGTGAAATTACTAAACGTCTTACCAAATTTAACAGCGGGCACGTAGCTAAGATTCTATAATAGGACCCTCTGGTTATTTATTTTTGGGGGTTTGAAGGCACTTTTGACAGCCTTGGTCACCTCGTGTTGGGACAGTCTTACAAGTGGAGGAAGTCGGAGTACCCGAGGAGAACCACCAAGCAGCAGCAAGTAATGTCAGACTCCTCATTGCACCACACGAGCAGGGTTAGCATTGGTTGAAGGCAAGTGCACCATCAACGTGCAGTATGCCTTAGTACACAGCGTCAACGTGCCCCCACGTGGGCAATCGGGATTAAGTGCCTTGCACAAGGGCACAACATACTTCCCCCTGGTGGGGTTTGAAGTCCAATGCCATAACTACTGAGCCACCGCACTTCCCCTCTGGTTATTACCCCCTCCTCCCACTTCCCTTGATGGGAAGTGGGAGGAGGGGGTAGCAGCGAGAATATCCTTGTTAGGACTATAGGCTCCCCCACCCCCCACCCAAAGAAAATAATTTTGCAAACAGTGTTCTAAGAGAAAATCTGGGTCACTTATAGAGTGTGTATAGCTGCCTTATACTGGAGACCATTTTAGGGCTCTCTACATTATGTGAAAGTTGCATTGGGCCAAAGTTTTGGACTTTTTGGTGGAGGGCAGTGAAAAAATATAAGGGTGGGGGAGCCCCACCCCCACCCCCACCCAGGCTCCCCTGTGGCTATGCCACTGTGTAACAGTACAAACTGTACAGTGCTCTTCACAAAATTGCCATTTAAATTCAAAACCATACCTTATGATCCCTCCTTGGAGCAAGCTGATAGAGCCTGTTCCAAGGAGAGGTCATGAGCATTATTTTTGAGGTAAAAAATGAAACTTTTTAGTTGTTCAAGATTTTATTTACAAGTGTTGTCTGCAGTATTCATTCTATTGGGTGCCAACTTAGGCAAGTGCACCAACAATTTTGATTTATAGTAAACATTACAGACATAAATGAAAGTGTCAATGACACTGTAGTACAACTTGTGTAAGACATTTACATATATAGTATGTGACATAGCAATGACACACATCTAGGTAATGACCTGATAACAAAGGTACATGTAAAGTATTGTACGGTCTGTACATAAATACTGACCATAGCCTGTAACAAATGTATAGGTAAAGTATTGTAAAGGTGGGTGACAGTTAGATACTAAACTAGAAAAGAAATCTTCATGGGGTTAATGTGACAATGGGGATCCTTGTATGGCGCACCATAAGCCAAATGTTAGCAATTGTTTTGGCCTGTTTGATTCAAACCCTTCTAAGGTTGATTCATACTAATTAATAAATATTTGTCCAGTCCTTCTTAAAATGTAGGTATTCGAATTTTTTACCTTTAGCTCATAGGGTTCCCACGGGTGACGATGTTTTTATTTTTCTCATTGTAAATAGAAAATCAGGTTGTGCTAATGTTTACCCTCCCCAAACAACACCAAATATTAACACAGAAACTTGGCTTCAACACATTTGAATATACACATCCTAGGGATGCTGAATTCAAGAAACATTATTTTGTCTGGTGTTTTTGGAAGAGATATTTAATTATCTCCCTTTTTGAGTCCCGAGTGGGTCTGACTGAACCCCAAAATATTTGTTCTCATAGCACAGTGATAACAAAGGCACCCAATAAATTTATAGCAAACATTACCGACACAAAAAATCTTTACAGGTTCTGTACAAAAAATATAATACAAAGAATTCCCGTAAATATTACTGCCAATATGCATTTTGAATTTTTGGCTGAGTTCCAAAGCACTCGTTACCATCCCATGATGATAACAAACGTAGTCCTATAAGTTCTGTACAAAAAACTGATTGCATGATTTCAGTATAAAAAGGCCATCAGCAGCCATATTGAATTTTGGACCATGCCCAAAAACACTTGTTCCTGTCTCAAGGTGATATCAAAGGTACACAATAAGTTTCGTGAAGATCGGTTCATAAATACAGCCTCTAGCCCTAGCCGTATTGACATGTGCACTTACTATGAAAAAGTAGCAGTGAATAAATCAAAGTTCATCTAATTTGCATAATTTCTGCACGAGAAAAAAAACTGTATTACATGTGATGTATTCCATGTTACAAACCATTCATTCAAAAATTTATTCAAATCAGAACCTTCATATGGAAGTTCTGTACAAAAACTGATTGTACCTAACTTTGGTACAAAATGGCCACCGGCAGCCATCTTGAATTTTGGACCACACACCAAAACACTTGTTCTCATCCCAAGGTGATAAAAAAGGTACGCAAGAAGTTTCAGGAAGATCGGTTCATACAGACAGCCACTAGCCCAAGCTGTATTGACATGTGTACTTACTGTGTATAAGTAGCACTGAATAAATCAAAGTCCATCTAATTTGCATAATAAATTTCTGCACGAGAAAAAACCTGTATTATATGTGATGTATTCCACGTTACTAAACATTCATACAAAAACTTATCCAAATCAGAACTTTCGTTCTGTACAAAAAACTGATTGCACTAATTTCGGTACAAAATGGCTGCCGGTGGGCATCTTGAATTTCGGACTGCACCCAAAAACACTCGTTCTCATCCCACAGTGCTAACAAAGGTACCTATGAAGTTTCGTAAAGATCGGTTCATAAATATGACCTTTAGCCCGAGCCGTACAGAAGTTGTGTACAAAAAACTGATTGTACCTAATATTGGTACAAAATGGCCACTGGCAGCCATCTTGAATTTTGGACCGCACCCAGAAACACTCGTTCTCGTCCCAAGGTGATAACAAAGGCACCCAAGAAGTTTCGTGAAGATCCGTTATAAATACAGCCACTAGCCCAAGCCGTATTAACATGTGTACTTACTGTGTACACATGTAAGTGGCACTCAATAAATCAAAGTTCATCTAATTTGCATAATTTCTGCATGAGAAAAAACCCCGTATTATATGTCATGTATTCCATGTTACTAAACACTCATACAAAAACTTATTCAAATTAGAACTTTCATACAGAAGCTCTGTACAAAAAACTGACTGCACTAATTTCGGTACAAAATGGCTTCTTGTGGCCATCTTGAATTTTGGACCACACCCAAAAACACTTGTTCTCATCCCACGGTGATAACAAAGGTACCCAAGAAGTTTCGTAAAGATCAGTTCATAAATACGGCCTCCAGCCTGAGCCATATTGAATTGTTGACGGACAGACAGACAGACAGATGGACAATGGGCCATGGCATAACCTCAAATTTGACTATGTCAAAGTTGAGCTAAAAATAAAAATTAAATGGTTTATGTCTGATATTTTATCGAAATTAATAAAACGAGAAATTTGTCCCTTGAGTGCAACAAGGCTTAGCAATGCTTTAATACACCACCACCCCATGCTATTTTGTTGATTATGAGGCCTAAAACATAAACCAAACCAAGAACATGAACTTTTGATGGCAAAAAAATAATTACAAAAATGAAATATATATCTATAAAACCACACACCCAGATGCAATTTTACAAAAAATGGCCTGATAAACAGATGATCTAATTTGTGGGGCCTATGCAGGGTTACCATTGGGTGAAGAGTAAGACACGTGCACCATCGATGTGCAGTACATCTTAGTACACAGCACCACTGTGCCCCCACGTGGGTAATCAGGATTAAGTTCCTTGCCCAAGGACACAAGGCAATTGCCCCTGGCAGGGATCAAACTGAGGGCCTTCCACTTTGAAGTCCAATGCCGTAACCATCAAGCTATTGCATGTGTTAAACTCAACCAAACTGCAACACTACATACCGTTTCTTCACATAAATTTAGTTGCTTCTGTTTGCTTAAAAAAGTAGGTATGAACAATAAAATTTACCTTCTGTCAATATGATGAAAAATAAGGCCTAAAAAAATAAAAATCTGTTTCGCAGACCCTCCCGCATGGTCCTTTTGGCTGCTGCATGCTCTCTTTTTATAACTAAATTAAATGGTTTATGATATTGATACATTTCTCCCTTGAGTGCAAGAGGGCTTTGCAATGCTTTAGCATTGCAAAGCCTTCTTGCTCTCAAGGGATGAAATACACCACCACCCATGCTATTATGAGGCCTAAAACATAAACCAAGAACATGAACTTTTGATGGCAAAGAAATAATTACAGAAATAAAAAATAAAATAAAAAAATGCTAATCCGCATGCAATTTTACAAATAATGGCCTGAGAAACAGAAGATCTACTTTGTGAGGACTAATGAACGTTTTTTTTATCTGGCAATTATAATGTCTTATCATTTTTTTCTATATGCAGAGAAGAGGACAATATTTTCATACAAGAAGAGTTTTTAAAAAGACAGAGGTATACATTCCATGAACTGCTCATTATGAATGATCAATCCAAGCAATCACAAGATTTTGCAATTCATCCAAAGAAAGAAGAGAGTGCAACACCAGTCTCTTGTCAACGTGAGTGTTCTCAAGATTACTGCTGCATCTCTTATCTACATGATATCTGTCCATCAAGCTGGCATACAATGACAGATCGCCATTCACCAGTACTTCCATCAAGTCACATGACACACAAAGTATCTCAGCGAGAAAAACTGTTTCAGTTACAGGAGCTAAAACGGCAGCAAAACGAGTGCAATCAAATAAACTGGAAGAGAGAGTTTGAGTTTGATCATAGAAGATATTTTGATGCTGATAAAAACAAGGTCAGCAGCTGTTACCTTGGAAATATTCCGCCACTAAACCCACACAATTCTGGGTGTTACACTTACAAAGATAACTCATTATCCAGCCCTTACCTTGAACGAGGAGACCAATATTCATTGGGTCTTACGGAACCATTGTATTCAGAGAGAATCTATCAACAGTTCTTAGAAACTCAACCCATAAACAGCATTCCATACTTCATGGCACCCTGCGCGCCTCGTGTACAATTTTCACATTCACCTGCTCCATCAAATGTCTGTGCATCAAATGTCCGTGTGCCCTGTAATAGTGATCTTCACTGGAACTCACCACTGAATCAAAATCATTCTTCAAGTCTGTGGACAAATTATTCCCCGACAGTTCCGAACTATAATTTGCAGATGATGCCAATATGCAGACCACCTACTCATTTTAATAATCATTCCCATTATGTACAGTCATTCTGCCCATCTTTTGGATCGCACACTGCCAATACACACTGCAGCAATGGGCAGAGTGAGAAAATTAATCAGTGTATTGCAAATCAGGTAAATATGCCATCCAAAAGCTATAACCCAAAAGAAGGCAATGTGTACCATTATGACATTGAAGCTTCGGTTCACATGAAAATAGTTGATCATCAGCATTGTGGTAGTTACAATGTAGCTTACAATTGTAATCCTCCACATAGAGGTGGTTTTCCTGGACTCTTAAATGCTTCCTAAAGATTTTAGTTCTTTTAACCCTCTATAGGCTTGGAAATAACATTGTGTTTAGGTTACATGGGGTTGGGGGGGGTCAATTGTAAAATCAGCGAATGCAGTGCAGGTAAAGATAAAACAACACGACATAAATTAACTTCCAAATCCTGCATGTTTGGCCAGTCAGCTTTTAGAATCAGACTCGACTCAAAGGTTGCGCACTGCATCAACATATGACTAAAGTGGCTTGCTGTTTACATGCCAACAGAATTTCTGTCAAAATAAATATAGCACATTAGTTATTACTATTTATTTTCATGGAAGTTCTGTCAAGTTATTTATTTATTTATTGGTGTTTAAGGTCACATACTTATGCACAACAGCTAATCGTGGCCGTGACAGTTTGACAGGTGGAGGAAGCCGGGTACCCAGAGAGAACCACCGAGCATCGATGAGCAACTGTCAGCTCCTCAACATTCTAACTCTGTTCAAGCTCCGCGCAAGCAGGGTCACAGTGGTTGAAGACATGTGCACCATCGACGTGCAGTATGTCTTTGTACACAGTGTCATCGTGCCCCCATGTAGGCAACCGGGATAAAGTGCCTTGCCCAAGGACACAACGCAGGTCGGCCTGGACGGGGATCGAACTGAGGACCTCTGGCATAGAAGTCCAACAGTAACCGTGCTCCCAGTTCTGTCAAGATGTAAACAACATGACGTGTATTGCCAGGCCTGGCATTCTGAAAAATGCAGGAGGGCAAAAAATCGCTCTCCTCAATCAGCTTAGGAGAGCAATTAGCTTTACACAGCATTTTAAGTATGTTGAACAAACTCATTGAAACTGAAACCAACGGACTACATCAGTGATTTTATTATCTTTACTAATGTAAAGCAAAATCTCCTAGACATCTAGATGTCTCACTCAACAACCGAACACACACTTGACAAGACCTGTGTGTGTACCCAGACCTGTTGTCCTAGAAAGTCATACGCCTACCACTACCACCTTCAACCCCCCAAGGGGGGTTGAAGGTGGTACTGGTAGGCGTATGACTTTCTTGGACAACAGGTCTGCTTGAATCTACAGCCACATCCTGGTGCAAGTGCTTCAAGTGACAGGATAGTAGTAATGGTAGTATATTATAGTGTCAATATTCCTTGAATAATTACCCCTCAAACTGTGATGTCAGTTGTTGAACTTGAAACTGACAGAAAATAAATATTGCTGTGACCCATTTTGCTTCAAATGATTGCAACTGTGTTTGGGTATGGTTGCAGCCATTACCTTTTACCACAAAACCACTTTCAAAATGAAATTACGTGATGTTATGTGACTTCGAAGTTAAATTACATTTTTGCTTTACAACACAAATTTAATGTGACCTTAATACATGTAATCTCAATCATCCCAGACCAAAATATTTAGGAGGGCAATTTTTCACTCTCCTTAATTCTTTCAGGAGGGCAGTAAGGAGAGCTAAAAAATCGCTCTCCTGAAATTGCCAAGCCTGTATTGCGTAGTAAAAACAGAGAGAGCAGAACAGCATTACATTTTTTTTTGCAGTAGGTTACCACTATGTTATGATAGCAAGCTGACAGGTTTCGATTTAAGCTCTTTATTTCCAGGCCTGGCCTACACATTATCAAAATATGTTACTTTAATTCTTTTTTTATTTAACCCTTTACCCAACGTAACGGCCAAAACCGGCCAGCGCTTTCCTCAAAAATCGACAATTAATTTTCATTATTTTTTCATCTTTTGTCTCAAAAACATAGGTTATGACCCCTCGTTGGAACGAGCTCGTTGAGCTCGTTCCAACGAGGGGTCATAACCTATGTTTTTGAGACAAAAAATGAAAAAAATTAGTTATTCAAGAATTTTTTTTGCCAGTGTCGTCTGCTTTTCATGTTAGGTAAAGGGTTAAACTTTTCAAATGTTCAAAGAGTTAGTAGAATGTAGCCTATAATTGTAATCCTCCATATAGAGGTGGTTTTCCTTGACTCTTAAATGCTTCCCAAAAATCTTCTTTCTTTTAACCTCTCCACACACGTTATCAGAATTTGTTATTTTAATTTTTTTTTATTCAAATTTTACAAATGTTGAAATAGTCAGAATGTAGCCTACAATTGTAATCTTCCACACGGAGGTGTTTTTCCTCGACTCTTAACTGGTTCTGTGCTAAAAAAAAATTTCAAAGGTGATTTGAAACATGGGTATTTTTTTTTTGAAAATACCACACTACCAAGAATAGCATTAGTTTAGCAAGATTTTGTTCATAAATGTTTTGTTACAATTTATTGGAGAGTGCCTATATAAGTTGCAACTTTCTGCTACTGCTGAGCAAACATCAAGCTAAGGCATACAATGTAAAGCCACTAAAGTAGCTTCCAGCACTTTTCAATAGAGCCATTATAGTGGCTTCTAGCACGCAGTCAATTAACAGGTCAAATTTGTAATGAAGCTTTGGTAAATGCTTTTGTGTTTGAAAATTATAGTATTTGTAGAGTGTATGATCGCTAAATGACCTGCAGAGTGGAGATTCCGCCCAAGCAATAACTGCAAATTTGTTCCAAAGCATATCAAGCACAAGCAAAGTTCCAGTCAATGGACCTCCAGGTTAAACCCGAAGATCATTGGCTGAAACACTGCTCATGTTTTTGTCCATATGTACAGAATTTGAATGTGATATTTTGGGTGATAACTCCACTCTGCAGGTGATTTTGTTACAATCCACTCTCCATGTCCATGTATTGTATATTCAATTAACAGGATTATATCTATTCAATTAAAGTGATTACATGTAAGTGGGCACTCAACCAGTTAAATGTTTCTTAAGAATTTTAGTTCATTTAATCCTTAACTAGTGAGGTGCTAGAAGTCATTGTCAGGGCTTTCAGAAAAATGAGGGTACCAGAACAAAAGCTGACATTTTCCCTGCTCATGTTTCATATTCCATCAAACGCAAATGATATTTTGTTTATATAAAAAAAAATTTAGGACAGATTATTGGAAAGTGCATGTGGGCACTCTCCAATAATTTGTAATAAAACAACCTTTGAATAACAAATTCAGACCACCAAAAAATAACTGGTTGAGTGGTAAATTATTTTTCAAAGGTGATTTGAAACATGGGTATTTTTTTTTGGGGGGGGGGGGGGGGGGGGGGGGGGGGAATACCACACTACCAGCAAGAATAGCCTTAGTTTAGCAAGATTTTGTTCATGAATAACTGGTTTATTACAATTTATTGGAAAGTGCCTGTATAAGTTGCAAGTAAACAATTTTATATAAAAGGTTTTCTTTTACTGCAGGGAAAACATCAAGCTAAGACATACAATGTAAAGTCACTAAAGTGGCTTCCAGTACTTTTTAACCCTTTACCCAATGAATCGACTGCATCCGCCCGCGTAATATGCAAATTCAGCAGCTGAAAAAATATTATTTTTCGAAAAATTTCAACAAAACCATATCATGTGACCCCTCTTTGGAACGAGCTTGACGAGGGCTCACATGATATGGTTTTGTTGAAATTTTTTGAAAAAATGATATTTAAAATAATAAATTTTGAAATCGTCTGCATTGGGTAAAGGGTTAATAGAGCCATTATAGTGGCATCTAGCACTCAATCAGTTAAATGCTTCTTAAAAATTTTAGTTAATTTAAACTTTAACACATATCAAAATTTGTTCTTTTAATTTTTTTTTTTTTTTAATTTTTTTTTTTTTTTTTTGGAGGGTGGGGGGGATACTTTTTCCAAAATTTTCAACAAAACCATATCATATGACTTGATGAGTTCATTCCAATATGATGTGGGTCACATATATTTTTGTTAAAAATTTATTTTAAAATAATGTGTTAATTATGTGGGAGGATGTGGTCAATTCATTGGGTAAAGACTTAACCATTTACATAAAAATAATCCTCAGGCGCCTCTCTCATCATAAGCAGCAGTTGAAGGCAAGTGCAGTATAGTCGTGGAGTACGTCTTAGTACAAAGTGCCACTATGCTCCGACATGGGCAATCACAATCAAGTGTCGTGACCAAGGACACAATACAGTAACTGCTGGTCAGAATCAAACCATTGACCTTTCGGTTTAACCCTTTACCCAACGAATCGGCTGCATCCGCCCACGTAATATACAAATTAAGCAGTTGAAAAAATATTATTTTTCAAAACATTTCAACAAAACCATATCATGTGACCCCTTGTTGGAACGAGCTCATTCCAACGAGGGGTCACATGATATGGTTTTATTGAAACTTTTAGAAAAACTTAAAAAAATGATATTTAAAATAATAAATTTTGATATCGTCTGCATTGGGTAAAGAGTTAAAGTCCAGTGCTGTAACTACTGAGCCGCAAGACACTTCACCCCCATTGCTTACGTGGGGGCACGGTGACGTTGTGTACTAAGGTGTACTGCACGTCGATGGTGCACCTGTCTTCAACCAATGCTAACCCTGCTTGTGTGGAGATGGTATGTTGGGGAGCTGACAGTTGCTCGCCGTTGCTCGGTGGTTCTCTCTGGGTACTCCGGCTTCCTCCACCCGTAAAACTGTCATGGTCATGGTTAGCCATTGTGCAGAAATATGTAATCTTAAACCCCAGTAAATAAATAACTCCCAATCCTTAAAAATGCATTTTGGGAATAATTGCCTAAGTGACACATGGGTTTGGGGGGGGGGGGAGGAGGCGTGTTGTGGTGGTGTGTTATAGTAGTCAATTTTTGTTTGTTTGCATTTAATAACTCCCAATCCTTCAAAATGCATTTTTGGAAAAATTGCCTAAACTACAGGGGGGGGGGGGGGGAGGGGGGGGGGGACCCATATTCAAACTTGGCCTGAATTACTAGCTGGAAAATACAGATATCATGTTTGGGTGAAATCAAATAATCAAAACTGGAGTTATCAGTGGGAAAGCAATTGTTTACGGACAGATGGACCGATGAAAGGATAGACGGACGTAAGTCATGACTATAGAAGTTTAAAAAAAAGTTCTGCATGTATTCACTCTAAATACTTCAAAATGCATTTTGAAACAAAGAAAAAAATGCCTAATTGGCTGGGGTGGGGGGGGGGGGGGGGAGTGGCAGGGCAATAACTTCAACAATTTTCATTGGATAATGGTGGTCATTGAACTTGACATAGACATTGCTGCTGTAGAGACATGTACTGAAAAGAATTGAAATCTGTGAACTATTGTTCAAGTTATGCTATAAACATATGGATGGATGGACTGACAGACAGGTGGACAGATGGAGCCCTATGCTATATCCCACTCGTGTGGGGGGATAAAAAGTAACAAAGTATGTGGTAGAAGCCTAATTTGAAAGGGTTAAATTAATTCCAATATTATTTGAAACCACTGTATACAGGTTCAGTAGACCTTGCCCCAAATGAAAAACAATGACAAAACACAGCGTTTGAAGAAGGAAAGGTACAACCCTGAAAAACAAAACTTCAATCCGAAACTTTAAGCTGGGAATACTAAGTAAAACTGACTGTCAAAAAAGGGTTAAATATTTCCTAAAACCGCTAAAAGAAATCATTGATGTAAATGCAATCATTACGTTGTATTGACTATGCAGAATTAAGGTACGAAAGTATGTGGCAAAGCCTAATTTCAAATACAAAGAAACTAACTCTGAAAACATTCTTAAAAGGGGTTAAAATCATGCCAATATTAATGAAAATCACTGTAGAAAGGTTCAGTTGACAGTACAAATTGTCTCAAATGTGAAACAGTGACATTGCACTAAACTGTTTGAAGAATTAAAGGTGTAACTTTGTAAACAAAAAAACTTTAACCAAAAACTTTAACCTGGAAGTTGTAAGTTAAATTGCCATACAAAAAAGTGTTAAATATTTCCCAAAATAACTTGAAACATAATGAGAATGATACAATCACTAGTAATTAATATTAATTTAAAAGAAACTAGAATTACTGTGAGCACTGCTCACTAAAGATACCACCCACTCCAACCAAGAAACATTTCACAACAGTAAAAAAGTATTTAATATACACAGCACATCTGTATGTTCTCCGAAAACATGAGAGCAATTTTCAATATGAGAAAGGGTAAATATTACAAAGAGCATGCAAGATGAAAAAATAAAAATACCTGAAAGCAGAATAGAAGGTGCACATCTATAATGTATATAAAAGAATGTCTGAGAGTTTCAATGAAATTCGCCCACTGGTATAAGAGGAGTAGCGGATAGCAGGAGTGTACCCCCCTAAAGCATCACAACAATTTGGCTAAGTTCATTTCGCCCTTTGGGAAAGAGTAAAAAATAAAAATACCTGAAAGCAAAATAGGAGGTGCACATCTATAATGTATAGAAAAGAATGCCTGTAAGTTTCAATGAAATCCACCCACTGGTTTAAGAGGAGTAGCGGATAGCAGATGTGTACCCCCAAAGCGTCACGGACGTACGGACGTACGGAAGTACAGAAGTACGGACACCATGAATGCTATATACTGCCCACTTTTCAAGTGGGTGGTATAAAAAAACTTTAACCTTGACTAAAAAACTTTAACCAAAACTCTAAATGTTAACAGATGAACAGATGGATGGATGGACAGATGGATGAAAGTCATGACTGTAGCCTAGACTGTAAACAGTCGGGCTGAAAATGGACTAATTAAGGCCGATAACTCTATAGAGAAATTGGACCCGGCCAATTTTCGAACTCAATTGAGATATTATTGCAAAAGACTTTTATGGCAAATATTAGTCAAATCAGAGAATGTTAGTTCAAGTTATTGAGCTAACGAACTCAAAATTCATAAAATTAATGAATTAACCTTTTACTCAACACAGAGAATATCAAAATTTATTATTTTAATTAATATTTTTTAAAAATTTTCCAAAAAAGATCTCAACAAAACCATATAATGTGACCCCCTCATTGGAACGAGCTTGTTACAATCAGGGAGGGGGGGGGGGGGGGATCACATGAAATGGTTTTGTTGAAATATTTTGAAAAAAAAAAAAAAATTTTAACTGCTCAGTTTGCAAATTACATGGGCGGATGTGGGTGATTCATTAGCTAAAGGGTTAAGGCATGACTTCGTAATGAAAAATTGGGCCTGGCCAGTTTTCAAACTTGCTTGAGATATTATTGCAAAAGACCTGTATGGCAAATATTGGTCAAATCTGAGAACGTTTGTACAAGTTATTAAGCTAACAAGCTCAAAATTCGTAAAAATTTACTAATTAAGGCCCTTAACTCTGTAAAAAAAATTGAGTTGAGCCAGTTTCGAACTCGCTTGATATATTATTATACAAGTCCTGTATGGCAAATATTAGTCAAATCGGGGTACATTTGTTCAAGTTACTGCACTAACAGTGCGAGGATGCCTGGACGCACAGTGACAGTCGCCAAACCACAGGTCTCAGTTGTTAACACAACTCAACCAAAAGTAAAAATTGAATCGTTTTTTGTCTGATATTTTACAAGTTAATAAAACTGATAAATTTGTCCCTGGAGTGTAACAAGGCTTTGCAATGCTTTAGCATTGCAAAGCCTTCTTGCACTCAAGGAACAAAATACACCACCACCCACGCTATTCTGTAGATTACAAGGCCTAAAACATAAAACAAACCAAGAACATGAACTTCTGATGGCAAAAAAAAATAAGTACAAAAATAAGAAATAAAATAAAAAAAATGCCTGCCCACATGCAATTTTACAAAGCATGGCCTGAGAAACAGAAGATCTACTTTGTGGGGCCTAAAAGATGTCATGAATCTTCTCTACTGGCATTTTTCTTGTCACCATCTTTATCAAATAGAAACATGGCACTCAAGTCAGTGATTAAAATTCATACGAGAATCAAAATTGATTCTCGGAAATCATTCTTACCAGGAAAACAATGAGAATCAACTTTGATTCTCGATAAGTGTTCATTTGATTATTGTCATAGATCAAAAAAATGTCCTTAATTCTCCTTATGTTTGCTCCCATGTAATAAGGTAACAATTTGTCTTTGCAGTCGTGTGTAGTGAAGTCATGGCTGCCTATAAAGACAGCCAAGATTTGACTAAAACCACATCAAAAGAACTAGATCTTCCAGCAGCAAGACCACCAAAAGCCTGTATGTTGGAACATGTAAACGACATGTAAATGGAAGTTTAGAAACCCAACAAAATTGAAACTAGGCCCTCAAGGCATAACCTCCAGTAATAATAATAATAATGGTATGTTAATGTCTAGAATCCACTGTAGTGCTCTCTGACTTACATTATTACCACCGTATCACAGGCATACACACCCTTTGTTCAATTCATGACATTCTCAACTCAGTTCTACGAAGCATACCGCAGGTGCTCCACAGATGTGCATGCAAGGCCAGCGCCTCAACAGGTCCCTATTTTACACCGAGGTACGGTGAAGATTGCGTAGTACTGGGGAATATTCCCATCGTTTGGAGCTGGCATGAGATTCAACGTCACAGAGTCACGCACTCAAACTTCACTGATGACACACAAGCCACTACTATGGGAAGCACCCGAATCAGTCGCTCAGTGGTCACCCATCCAATGATTGACCGAATACGACATTGCTTAACTTCGTAAAATATGTCATGAATCTTAGAAATATATAAATATGAGGTTAGTTTTTACTATGAATGGAAATTTGTTCTGGTTTCATTTACAAGTCTACAATAGTACAACTGATCCTCATGTATCGGGACAAATATTAAGGCCCACAAGTGCAGGGCTTATATTTCATCTAAATTTGGGAGAATTCATATCGATTCTTGTGAAAATGGCTGCGAGAATCCATACCTGCTATGAGTGTCCCTCGATCCCATGAGACTACATGGTTGAACCTCTTTTGTATACTGATAACACATGTTAACCCTTTACCCAACACAACTTTTTAATTTTTAAAACTTACACTGAATTTGATAAGTTTTTAGAAAATAAACAATATTTACTAACAAAACCTTACAAATATGGATGTCATTGGAACCGGCTCATTGAGCCGGTTCCAATGACAGCCATATTTGCACAAATTTTTTGACTAAGTGTCAGGATATTTCAGGTCATGCCAGCCTGCATTGGTTAATGCAGCCATTCTGTAAGGTAAAGAGTTAAATAGACTTTTCACGCGAATCCCAGCAGAGGGTCAGTGGGAATCTACATGGATTCTCGCTGCTTTTGTTGCGTGAATCAATTTTCAGATTCTCGTTGAAGTGTAAGCCCTGAAGTGGAAGGGTTGAAGAAACAAAAATCTACAGATCAAGGACAAATAAATTTATTTATGTATAATAAATAAAAAAAATCTTCAAATCTTTGACAAATAAATTTAATAATAAACTTTCTCATAACACACTATGCAAAGTTCACTACGGTACTTCAAATTAAGGCACTATAAACTGATGGGTTATGAAACTTATACAAAAATAATAGTTTATTTCTCTCCATTTCTTGCAAAACCTTATCATTATTCCCTATATACAGTGGAATTTGTTAACTGAATCGCCACTTTGTCATTTATTTATCGGAATTTAATGACATTTTCGACAGCCAAGGTCACCTCGTGTTGGACAGTTTTATGGGTGGAGGAAGCCGGAGTACCCGGAGAGAACCACCGGGCAACGGCGAGCAACTGTCAGGCTCCCCAACATACTAAGTCCACATATTTATTTATTTATTTATTGGTGTTTAAGGTCACATACTTATGCACAATGGCAAATTGTGACAGTTTTATGGGTGGAGGAAGCAGGAGTACCCGGACAGAACCACCGAGCACTGACGAGTAACTGTCAGCTCAACATTCTAACTTTGTTCAAGCTCCGATCAAGCAGGGTTACAGCGGTTGCAGACATGTGCACCATCGACATGCAGTACACCTTAGTACACGGCATCATCGTGCCCCATGTAGGCAACTGGGATAAAGTGCCTTGCCCAAGGACACAATGCGGGTCGTCCCGGATAGGGATTGAACTTGTGACCTCTACATAGAAGTCCAACAGTCTACCGTCTAGCACTGAGCCACCGTGCTCCTGTATTAAGTCCACAAAAGCAGGGTTAGCATTGCTTGAAGACAAGAGCACCATCGACGAACAATACGCCTTAGTACAAAACACCACCGTCCCCCCACGTGGGCAATTGGGATTAAGTGTTTTGCCCAAGGACACAACATGGTTGCCGCAGATGGGATTCAAGCCGAGGACCTCTCGGCTTGCAGTCTGCTTCTCTACCTACTGAGCCACCTTGCTTCCTGTTAAATGAATCGCCACTTTGCCGGTGAAAAATATTCAACTGATGGGACAATAAGCCGCTAATCTGAAAAAATATTGACTCTCAGATTTTGCTTTATGTGAAAGAGCATGTTAAAAAACAACTGTGTGCAAAGTGTTGGGTGTCAGAAGCAACATAAAATTATTTAAATATGTGATTAAAGTGATCGATATAAACAGAAAACTGTGAACCTTAATTTCTGATATACATGGCACTAATTGAATACCTATGCTGCATTCTATTGAATATTTGATCGCCATGAACAACTGTGCATTATTTTAGCACTAACTGGGCATTATCAGATCAAAATCTTCGTATTATTTCAGATGAAGTTGTGTTTCCAATAAAACCCAGAGTATCGACAATGGCAAACCAAGATAGTTTTTCATGGAGGCATGCACTTTTAATTGAGACAAGCAAGCCTGGAAATTAACAATCTTTTCATTTGCAGAATGAGGTCCCCAGAGGGTGAATTTGCTGATGCTATCCCAATTTATCCTCTGGGTACCTCTTTCTGTTTAGGCCAGAGACCTCGATTCAGATTGAGGTTCACAGAGGGTAAATTTAGTAATGCTAGGTAGCATCACCAAATTCACCCTCTGGGGACCTCATTCTGCAGATGACAGTCTGCTTATTTCCATGCTTGGAGACAAGTGTATACAAACTTCACATTTGTCGTTCTGTGAGACCTAATTTCGATGAATATGGAAAATTGCGCTGTGCTTGAAATTTCCATGTGTTATCAGGATGAAAAACTATGGCATGGTTTGACAATAAAGCCAGTGAATTCTTGCCTTCAAGTTAAATTATTTAATCGATATGAGTGTGTTCATATGAATGATATACGAACCATAAGGGAACTTTTGCATAATGAACATTATGATTTTGTCAAATGCTCAACATATTTTTTTCAAATTTATGGCTTACTGTCCCTTTAACTGTTTGAGTGCTAAATTATTTTTCAAAGGTGAGTTGCAACATGAGTATCTTTATACGCCCGTTTTAAAAATATGGTCGTATTATGTTATACCATTGGCATCCATCAGTCCGGAATTGTTTTCCAAACTTTTTTTCATTGGTTGGACATATTGAGAAAATATTTGGTATATAGCTTTGTTGTGGATACTTACAGATCAAGTTCGAATTTCATTCCACTTGGCTGATTTTTGGTGGAGTTACTGCCCTTGAACTTAGAATTTTTACCATTTTCCAGACTTTTTTATATGCCCGCATAATGTTTTATAATTTCTGGAAGTACGGGCGTATTATGCGAAAGGCGTCCTCTGGTTTTCAAAGATACAATACTGCAAGAGGAGCCTTAGTTTAATCGGTTGAGTGCTAGAAGCCACTATCGGGGCTTTCAGAATGAAAGTGTCAATGACACTGTAGCTCAACTTGTCAAGACAAAGACATGTACATGTATAGTATGTGACACAGAAATGACAAACATCTAGGCAATGACCTGATAACAAAGGTACATATAAAGTATTGTAATGGTCTAAATACTGACCGTTGCCTGTAACAAATGTATAGGTAAAGTATTGTAAAGGTGGGTGACAGTCAGATGCTAAACTAGAAAAGAAATCCCAGAGTGGGTCTGACTGAACCCCAAAATATTTGTTCTCATTGCACAGTGATAACAAAGGCACCCCAAAACACACTCGTTCCTGTCCCAAGGTGAAGACAAAAGTGCCCAAGAAGTTTTGTGAAGATCAGTTCATAAATACGAGCTGTATAGAACTTGTGACAAAAAACTGATTGGACCTAATTTCGGTACAAAATGGCCACTGGCAGCCATCTTGAATTTTGGACCGTACCCAGAAACCCTCATTCTCATCCCAAGGTGATAACAAAGGTACCCAAGAAGTTTTGTGAAGATCGGTTCATAAATACAGCCTCTACCCTGAGCCGTATTGACATGTGTGCTTACATTGTGTAAGTAGCACTGAATAAATCAAAGTTCATCTAATTTGCATAATTTCTGCACGAAAAAAAACCCCTTAGAATATGTGATGTATTCCATGTTACTAAACATTCATACAAAAATTTATTCAAATCAGAACTTTCATACAGAAGTTCTGTACAAAAGACTGATTGCACTAATTTTGGTACAAAATGGCTGCTGGTGGCCATCTTGAATTTCGGACCACACCCAAAAACACTCACTCTCATCCCACAGTGATAACAAAGGTACCCAAGAAGTTTCGTAAAGATTGGTTCATAAATATGGCCTCTAGTCTGAGCTGTATAGAAGTTGTGTACAAAAAACTGATTAGACCTAATTTCGGTACAAAATGGCCACTGGCAGCCATCTTGAATTTTAGACCGCACCCAGAAACACTCGTTCTCGTCCCAAGGTGATAACAAAGGTACCCAAGACATTTCGTGAAGATCAGTTCATAAATACAGACTCTAGTCTGAGCCGTATTGACATGTGTACTTACTGTGTGTAAGTCGCACTGAAAAAATCTAAGTTCATCTAATTTGCATAATTTCTGCACGAGAAAAAAACCCGTATTATATGTGATGCATCCCTTGGTACCAAACATTCACACAAAAAATTATTCAAATCAGCGCTTTCATATGGAAGTTCTGTGCAAAAATCTGATTGCACCTAATTTTGTACAAAATGGCTGCCATCGGCCATCTTGAATTTCGGACCGGATCCCAAAACACTCATTCTCGTCCCACGGTGATACCAAAGGTACCCAAGAAGTTTCGTAAAGATCGGTTCATAAATACGGCCTCTAGCCCGAGCCGTATTGGCATTTGCACTTACAGTACTAGTGCTGAAAGTAACCCCAAAAAACATCAAAATTAGTCTAATTTGCACAATTTACGCACGAGAAAAAAACCCGTATTATATGTGATGTATCCCATGGTACTAAACATTCATACAAAAAATTATTCAAATCAGAGCTTTCATATGGAAGTTCTGTACAAAAAACAGATTTCTGCATCGTCGGTACAAAATGGCGGCTGGCAGCCATCTTGAATTTCAGACCGCACCCAAAAACACTTGTTCTCGTCCCACGGTCATAACAAAGGTACCCAAGAAGTTTCGTAAAGATCGGTTCATAAATACGGCCTCTAGCCCGAGCCATAGCAGCTTGGCACTTACAGCTCTGAAAGTAACACTAAATAAATCAAAGTCAGTCTAATTTGCATAATTTACGCACGAGAAAAAAACCTGTATTATATGTGATGTATCCCATGGTACTAAACATTTATACAAAACTTTATTCAAATCAGAACTTTCATACAGAAGTTCTGTACAAAAAACTTGATTTTTGCATCATCGGTACAAAATGGCCGCTGGCAGCCATCTTGAATTTCGGACCACACCTAAAAACACTCGTTCCCGTCCCAGGGTCATAACAAAGGTACACAAGAAGTTTCGTAAAGATCGGTTCATAAATACGACCTCTAGCCCAAGCCAATTGTTGACATACGGACAGATGGACGGACAGACAGATGGACAGACGGACGGACGGACAGACGGACAACGGACGACGGGCCATGACAATAGCTCAAATTTGACTTCGTCAAAGTTGAGCTAAAAATGAGGGTACCAGAGCAACATTTTCCTTGCTCAAGTTTCATATTTGGTCAAATGCGAATAATATTTTGTTCATATACATGTTTTATTAAAACTTATTGGAGAGTGCCAGTAGGCACTCCCCAATAATGTGTAATAAAACTAATTTTGAATGACAAATTCAGACCGCCAAAAATAATCCAGCCCAACCAGTTAGCAAGACTTTGTTCATCAATAATTGTTTTCTTACTATTTATTGGAGAGTGCTTGTTGGCACTATCCAATAAATTGTAACAATACAATTTAATATGAACATTTCTTTATCTACCACAGCACAAATGATGAGCTACTGCATACACACTGTAAAGACACTAGAGAGGCTTTCAGCACATTTCAGAAGAGCCCTGATAGTGGCTTCTTTTGTACAGTCGCTGTGAAGTGGTCGTAATCAACGCATGGGCAGTGATGTACCCGGCGCTTCATTAATTAAAATTTTGATGATTATTATCACATTTAGTGTTTGGAATCTAATATCAATGCACCTGTGGGGGGGGGGGGGGGGCGTGGTGGCATTGCGCTAACCGGTTCTCATCAGATCACCAAAGTTAAGCAACGTCGAGCCTGGTTAGTCCTTGGATGGATGACCATCTGAGCGATCGATTTGGACTCTCATGTTGTGTCCTTGGGCAAGGCACTTAACCACGATTGTCCACATGGGGGCACGATGACACCGTGTACTAAGGCGTACTGCACATCGATGGTGCACCTGTCTTCAACCAATCTAACCCTGCCTGTGCTGCAGTGCAGAGTTATGATGTTGGGGAGCTGACAGCTACTCCTCATTGCCCGGTGGTTCTCTGCGGGTACTCCGACGTCCTCCACCCGTAAAACTGTCACCGACACGATATGACCTTGGCTGTTAAAGTGTCATTAAATCATAATAAATAAATATTGCACCTGTAGAAATATTTCCCACCTGTGGAAATTGATAAATCCATGACAGTCGTACTGTAGCACACTACCAGTTAACAGGAACTTTGAATTGAAAGGAAAATGTTCATTTTTCTGTATCCTAATGATAAACTGAGCCCTTCATTCTATTTTGTCTTACAATAAGTATGTACTGAGCCTGCATTCCATTAAGTGAACACATCATGTATTTGGGGCCAGTAATACAAATTATGTATCCTTCAACTGCAGTATACAAGTGAGTGTTTCGTTAGGATTTGTTTAATAGTACTATTGACAGAATATTAAAGCTTTTGAAAGGCATTTGCAAGAGACTGTTTATGTTTTTATCTTCAGTGGAACTCGGTTAATTGTATAGCTAGTTTGCGCATGAAAATTATTCAAATGACAGGAGTTTTCAACTGACAAGGATCTGGTCACCTTTTATTATATGACTATGTAATTTAACTGCTAAATATCACTACTGTTTGACAATCTTTTCCTGGTTCCCAGAAAATCCACAGTGTGGAATCCGATTCTGTATCACTATAGTATGATGGACTATTTTTTACAGGTGCATTTGAATTTGCATAATTAGCTGTTCCGGTCGCAGAGAGTACTTTACTCCGAGCTGGAATGGGTGCGCTTGAACGGTGGTCCGTGTTTTTCTATTATCATATTCGTGATATTTTTATACTGTATTCATGCGCATCGGGGGATTCCCCGGACATGTGCACCTGTTATAAAAACAAATGTAAACAAAAAGAGTTTTTTTTTACTTCAATCCAATTTACCAAAAAATGGTTGGTGGAAATGTTAATGCTATCGTTGGCATGTGATTTTGAACTATAAGTCATATAATAAACCTTTTATTGCTACAGGGAAGTGATCTTGGTTGTCACATCACCTCTCGTTGAGGAGGTCAGATCGCCAGATCTAACGAGCTGCCGCAGATCAGACCTCCTCAATTCGTGACACTGCGACACAGATCACTCCACTGTAGCGATATGTATGCATTCTGGATATAACCTTTGCATCTATTCTATTATACTTTGTTTGACAGAGCTGATAGATTAAAGGCCTGTATTGGATGTACAGAGGCCAAAGAGATCTATAAACAAAGAGAATATGGTAACTGTCAGGGTAATTTCCCAACATATTACAGTTTTTTTCTATTCAATTAACAGGAGTTTACTCCATTAACAGGGTTATTCAGTTAAGAGATATCTAATTAACTGGTAGAAGGCTTTATTCTGAAGTGCAGGTACCACAACATAAAGACTCCATACTCTGTGGATGTGCTTCATATAATTTCTGAAGTGAAATTATTTAGTCTGTATGGATTTGCCTTGTTACAATTTATGGGAGAATGCCCATAGGCACTCTCCCATAATTTGTTACAAGACAAAGACATATAAACAAATTTTGATGACCAAAAATAATTTAGCACTCTACCAGTTAAGTGGGCTCCACTGTATTAATAGTGGAAAAAGAACATTTCTCAACCAGAGTATAAATTCTGGGGTGTGACTCCCCCCCCCCCCCCCCCCCCCCCCCCCACACACACACACACACACATAAGCTTGTTTTGCTGTCATTGTGGGGACCTGTTATTTTTTCTTTTGTTATCAGTGACAAACAAATCCCCATAAAATCGGAAAGACAAACCCTAACCCATTTTTATCTTTGTGAGGACTCGGAGAAAACAAAGGAAATCCTTGTGGGGATGCAAACACTATTGTCTTGGTCCTCACAAAATCCGGAAGACAGTCCTCCACACACACACACACAAATCTACTGATCATGGGTTTTGTCAGGCAGAGGTTGGGAAGAAATTATGAAATACCAAGTTGGACAGATGTGCTTGCTTGCCCAATGAAAATATACACAAACTTTGGAGTACTCAATTGGGCAAAGACTATGAAAAATGAAAGTGTCAATGACACTGTAGCTCAACTTGTCAAGACAAAGACATGTACATGTATAGTATGTGACACAGCAATGACAAACATCTAGGTAATGACCTGATAACAAAGGTACATATAAAGTATTGTAACGGTCTGTACATAAATACTGACCGTTGCCTGTAACAAATGTATAGGTAAAGTATTGTAAAGGTGGGTGACAGTCAGATGCTAAACTAGAAAAGAAATCTTTGAGTCCCAGAGTGGGTCTGACTGAACTCCAAAATATTTGTTCTCATAGCACAGTGATAACAAAGGCACCCCAAAACACACTCATTCCTGTCCCAAGGTGAAAACAAAGGTACCCAAGAAGTTTCGTGAAGATCAGTTCACAAATATGAGCTGTGTAGAAGTTGTGACAAAAAACTGATTGGACCGCACCCAGAAACGCTCGTTCTCGTCCCAAGGTGATAACAAAGGTACCCAAGAAGTTTTGTGAAGATCGGTTCATAAATACAGCCTCTAGCCCAAGCCGTATTGACATGTGCACTTACAGTGTATAAGTAGCACTAAATAAATCAAAGTTCATCTAATTTGCATAATTTCTGCACGAGAAAAAAACCCGTACTATGTGATGTATTCCATGTTACTAAACATTCGTACAAACATTTATTCAAATCAGAACTTTCATACAGAAGTTCTGTACAAAAGACTGACTGCACTAATTTTGGTACAAAATGGCTGCTGGTGGCCATCTTGAATTTTGGACCACACCCAAAAACACTCGTTCTCATCCCACGGTGATAACAAAGGTACCCAAGAAGTTTCGTAAAGATCGGTTCATAAATACGGCCTCTAGCCTGAGCCGTATAAGAAATTGTGTACAAAAAACTGATTAGACCTAATTTCGGTACAAAATGGCCACTGGCAGCCATCTTGAATTTTGGACCGCACCCCGAAACACACGTTCTCGTCCCAAGGTGATAACAAAGGTACCCAAGACGTTTCGTGAAGATCGGTTCATAAATACAGACTCTAGCCCGAGCCTTATTGACATGTGTACTTACTGTGTGTAAGTAGCACTGAAAAAATCAAAGTTCATCTAATTTGCATAATTTCTGCACGAGAAAAAAACCCGTATTATATGTGATGTATCCCATGGTACTAAACATTCACACAAAAAATTATTCAAATCAGAGCTTTCATATGGAAGTTCTGTGCAAAAATCTGATTGCACCAAATTTTGTACAAAATGGCTGCCATCGGCCATCTTGAATTTTGGACCGGAGCCAAAAACAATCGTTCTCGTCCCCCGGTGATAACAAAGGTACCCAAGGAGTTTCGTAAAGATCGGTTCATAAATACGGCCTCCAGCCCGAGCCGTATTAGCATTTGCACTTACAGTGCTGAAAGTAACACCAAAAAACATCAAAATTTATGCACGAGAAAAAAACCTGTATTATATGTGATGTATCCCATGGTACAGAACATTCATACAAAAAATTATTCAAATCAGAGCTTTCAAAAGGAAGTTCTGTACAAAAAACAGATTTCTGCATCGTCGATACAAAATGGCGGCTGGCAGCCATCTTGAATTTCGGACCGCACCCAAAAACACTCGTTCTCGTCCCACGGTCATAACAAAGGTACCCAAGAAGTTTCGTAAAGATTGGTTCATAAATACGGCCTCTAGCCCGAGCCATATCCAATTGTTGACGGACAGACGGACGACGGGCCATGGCATAAGCTCAAATTTGGCTTCGCCAAAGTTGAGCTAAAAAACAAAAAAACACACAGATTAGAAAGTCCAATAAATGCCACACCCGACTCAGTATATTTGTGGAATTCCACATCCAGGGATAGAGTAACTAATAACAAATGATTTTTATGACCTTGACCTGTTGAAAGCACCAAGATGATTGGGCATCTTTACATAGCTGGTGTGCAATTGTTGTATGTTTAAAATAGAGTATTTTATCAATGGAAAGTATATTTGTAGCATTTTAGTCCTTGATAAAAGCAATTAGGTATGTTCCAAATAGTTGGGCAATATGACCAAGCACGGCAGGCCTTTCGGTACCACCATCCTACTCTCACCCCCTGCCCCCAGCCCCAAACTTTGTTTGTGAGGTCCCTACTTATCAAAAGTATAATTTTTAAATTATGAAACCACATTTCCTTTAGGTTTCTTCTGAATCAATGGAAGCATTTAAACTGAAACAACACGCAGTTACAGCACACAGTCTTTTGGGAATATTTGAACAAATGCACTCAATAAGTTTATCTGGGAATCAGAAAAGTTCAAGGCAGTCAAATACAGTTTAGACTGAAATGACAAGCATTTTACGAATTTGAAAATTAAATCTGAAATTAACGTGCTGTTTAATAAAGTATTTGGCACTGCAGTTGAGAAATGGAAGACAAATCTTTTATTCACATATCTCCAGTTCATTTAAAAATTTACAAAATGAATTCAGTAAATTGGGTCGGGGCTGAGCTTTAGGTCGGTCCAGACCTAATTTACTGAACAAGTTTTGTAAATTTGGATATAAACTGGGGACTATTATGATCCCCGATGAGTCTGGAGGTGGGATGGGGAAATCTCACCTGAGAGGCAAGATATTTGAACCAGACCCGAGGCTTGCCAAGGGTCTGGTTCAAATATCTTGGCCCGAGGGTGAGATTTCCCCATTCCCACCTTCAGACTCATCGAGGAGGATTTTTCATCCCCCACAAGAGGATTATGTCATTATAGATAATTGGCGGTCACGTGCTGACATACCCAATTTATCAAGTCGTAGTCCTTTCGAAAAACGAACAATTTCATCGGAATGATCATACAAAAGTTAAGTATATACCATAGGTATATACTAAAAAATTGATTTGTAACACTGTCCGTTAAGGGGTTAATGAATTTGCGTGTGTCAAAATCTAATGTAAAGGGCATTGTGAGATTACTGATTGATCAATAAACTAGCACAGTGATATTATGAAATCTGCCGAGAAACATGGGGTTGAAACAAATCAACATTGTTGATTTTGAATGGCACATGGATTACATGCGGGAAATCGTGAAGCCATTTTGTTATTTACAATTGTGCAGACGATGATGAAATAGTTCTGGCGACCTAATAAAATATGCAAATGAGTATGTCACCTGGGGTGGGTGGAATAGAAATATCCCACCCTGCTGTCTCACCCGGGACACGCATATGTTTCACGTATAGTGGGGGGAGAAAAGTTGAAGATTCTATTTATTATATTATTTAAAAAACCCACAAAAGACAATTAAATACGTAAAAGTACTCCCGTTGATATTTCTGTTAATGCACTGCCATACATTACCATTATTAATGAATCAGCTTAACCCTTTACCTAACAAATCGCCCGCAACTGCTTGCGTAATTTGAAAATTAAGCAATTGAATTCAAATTTCAAATTATTTCAACAAAACCATATCGCGTGATCTCTCATTGGAACGAGCTCATCGAACTCGTTCCAATGAAGGGTTCACATGATATGGTTTTGTTGAAATTTTTTTGAAAAATTAAAAAAAAATAGTTAATAAAATAACAAGAGCAACGCGAAGCGTGGCATATGCCTCCCTCCTGCAATACCATGCATAGCATTATGTCATCAAAAGCATGACATGTGCCTGCAGTAATCTGTACTAATATAAATAAGCATGGCAAAAATTATTTCAATCCAATATATGATGACAGAGCTAGAGCAGCAAATATGTTGGACGGACACATTTTTCAATCATCCCCTAAGTTAAACAAGGGCAAATAACACTGTAAATGCTCATGCAAAGATATTAATTCTACTGTAGGATCCATTCCCCCATGCTGAGGAACAAGCATGGTACAAACTATTTGAATTCAACGTATGATGACAGAGCTAGAGCAGCAAATATGTTGGACGGACACATTTTTCAATCATTTTTCAATAATAATCCCCTAAGTTAAACAAGGGAAAATAACTCTGTAAATGTTTATGCGAAGATGTTAATTCTGCTGTAGGATCTGTTCCCCCATGTTGACGGACAAGCATGGCAAACATTATTTGAATCCGATGAATAATGACCATGCTAGAGCAGCAAATATGTTGGATGGACACATTTGTGTTACGCACGAACGTATGCAGCTCTCCACTAGATACCCCTCCGACCAAGTCGGTGGCATAATAAATTTTGATATTCTCTACGTTGGGTAAAGGGTTAATAACCATCTACAAAATGTATAAGAGTCTTGCTCTTGACTCCTTGTTACTAAGGAAATATCTTGACTCGTCTTCGACCCATCAAAATATGTTCTCAGAAACAAGAAGTCGCCACTGATACAACATTTTGAACTTAAACATTACAGTGATACAGTGGAACCCTGTTAATTGAATAGCTACTTTGCCCATGAAAATTATTCAATTAACAGGAGTATACAATTAACATGAATTGTGTCACTTTCCTGTATTCTAGAGATAAATTTAGCATTTATTCTATCTTGTTTGACAGAGCTCCATGAGCTCTGTCAAACAAGATATAATAGATTAAATGCCTATTGGATGTACTGAGGCCAAATAGGTCTATAAACAAAGGAAGACTGGGCGATAGTAAAGGTAATTTCTCAATAGGTTACAAGATTTTTTATTCAATTAACAGGAGTTTACTTTTTAACCTATATTCAATTAACAGGTCAAATTTGTACTGGAGGTATGGTAAATGGTTTTGTTTTGGGAAATTATATTCAATTAACAGGGTTATTCAGTTAAGACATATCCAATTAAGCGGGCTCCACTGTAATATATATATATCTTGTTTGACAGAGCTCAGTTACTCTATAACCAATATGCAATTAACATGTGAAATTTGTACTGGAGGTTTGTTGAATGCTTTTGTGTTCGGAAATTATATTCAGTTAACCAGGTTATTTAATTAAGGAATATCCAATTAAGTGAGCTCCACTGTACCTTAATGTCAAAAAAAATTTAGAAAATTAAGTGATGATTCTAATGCTTCCTACACTAAAGAATGTGAAATGAAGAAAAGTCGAACTAAGAAGTTTGTGGAAAGTTTCGAGATTTGATTGCACTTTTTTATAAATTTGATTGAATTTTTTTTTAGGGAGAGGGACATTTTTACTGGTGTTTAAGGTCACTTTCAGTATCTATGGCTACATCATGACCACAATACAGGTAATGAAGTCAACTTTAGCCAATTGTTTATACCAATGTTGTCCGCTTTAGATGACTTCTATCCCAGGCATTGGTTCAGAGTCCTATATTAGCAGTAAAGCAAAACTGGTTTACCCCAGTAAACAGGCACTGCTCCACTTCCCTGGGTTCCCACAGTGGCTTTGACTGATGAAAAACTAAATCAATGAGCAATATTATCCATTGTGTTTTTTACTTTTTGAGTCAGTAATGATCCCTCTCACCCAAGATGAATACAAAACCACCAAGAATGGATGCTGAAGTTTCTGAAAAAGGTGCGGACACGTTCATCAATCAAATTCTTCATTCCTTAGAAAATGCAAATGACTATATACAAAATCACATCAGTTAGGCCCCACAAAGTAGATCTTCTGTTTCCCAGGCCATTATTTGTAAAACTGCATGTGGGCGAGCGTTTTTTTTATTTTATTTTTTATTTCTGTAATTATTTCTTTGCCATCAAAAGTTCATGTTCTTGGTTTATGTTTTAGGCCTCATAATCCTTTATTGCAAAGCCATCTTGTACTCAAGGGACAAATTTATCAATTTTTTTAACTTTGGTAAAATATCAGACATAAAACATTTAATTTTTTTTTTTTTAAGTTTACATTGGTTATAAAATTAGAGCATGTGGCAGCCAAAAGGACCTTGCAGGAGGGCTTAAAAAACAGATTTTTATTTTTTTTAGGCCTTATGTATTTGAACCTTGCGCATAAAAAAACATCACATAGTGAAGCAAATCTATGGTGACATCTCACCCAATCAACCTTTTGAATTTTCTTATCATCAGCTGTGATCCGAGTGTTTGGTTATTTATTTATTTATTTATTTATTACTGCGACATGTACATAAAGTCAAGTGCAGTCAATTATTTATACCCATATTGCCCATTTTTGAGGATTTCCACTCTACTTCCACTTTACTTCCCTGGGGGACAGGATTTGTTTATAGTACTTGCTGAGTGCAACAGCATGTATAATCACCAAGCCTGAAAATAAGCAGTCTGTCATCTGCAGAAATAAGGTCCCCTGAGGGTGAATTTATTGATGCTACCCTGCACAACAGGGTAGCATCACTAAATCTACCCTTTGTGAACCTCAATATGAATCAAGATCCCAAGACTAAACAGAAAGTGGTACCCAGAAGATTAATTGGGGATTCTTGCCCACAGAAAGGAATAGTATCAGCAAATGCACCCTCTGGGGACCTCATTCTGCAAATGACAGATTGCTTACTTTCGGGCTTGATAATCACCAATTATGTTTTTGACTGTTTCAGATATTATACCACATAGAACATTACAAATACAGAACATAATTAGAAATGCTTATTTTTTTTTTCATTATGTATTTATATGCCCCCCGACTTGGGTCGGGTGGCATATAGTGATTGAAGTGTGAGTGTGTCCATGTGTGTGTCCGAGCCAATAACTTGAAAACTGTTAGGGCCACAGTTATCAAACTTCACACAATTATAAAGGACCATGGGAGGATGTGTCACACACCATAGCCGGGTTCATACCTTCAAGGTCAAGGTCACATTTCAAGGTCACACTAAAAATCGGTCAATATTCGTGTCTCAGCCATAACTTGGAAACGAATCATAGTACAATTGTTAAACTTTTTACAAATGTTAAGGACAGTCAGAAGGTGTGTTGCGTATAATAGTTTCCGCCGCATCTGCAAGGTGAAGGTCACAAGGAGGGGGGGGGGGGGGCATGCGTTACCTTAGTAACATTCTTCTTGTTCAATAATAACAAAATTTTAATAAAAGAGAAATTACAAGTAAATTACTTTTGTTGGCCATTCCAAATATTCTGTAGAAAAAAATCCCAAATCCCTGCTCACTGATGTTGAGGTTTCATCTTTCTAATTTTTTCCTATCAGGCAGTTAGTAATTTAACCCTTTACCTAATGAATCACCCGCATCCGCCCGCATAATATGCAAATTCAGCAGTTGAAAAAATATTATTTTTCAAAAAATTTCAACAAAACCATATCATGTGACACCTTGTTGGAATGAGCTCATCGAGCTCGTTCCAACAAGGGGTCACACGATATGGTTTTGTTGAAATTTTTAAAAAAATTTAAAAAAATTATATTTAATATAATAAATCTTGAGATCGTCTGCATTGGGTAAAGGGTTAACCAGTTCAATCTTCTTTCAGAGCTCATTCAGGCCTCAAAATATGGATTTTTTTCATAACCTGTTTATAGGTTACACTAATTTAATGGTTGTAACCTGTTCACGGGGTACAATGGGTTATGTGTATGTCGACTAATTGTAACCTGTGGTAACCCATTTCTAATTATAGCTTTTATGGATATGCTAAAAGACTATTAAAATGATTCACAGTTTGAGACTACGGTTAATTAATTTTTACTTTATTGTTATCCAACCCATTTCGTTTTACTTTCAACCGAAATACCCTGCTGTGCACTTTTTTCATCACAGGTGCCTAAATTCGCAATTCAGAAATTTCCCCTTCTGTAACAGTTAACTGTAGCAAATTTCATGGGTTTAACATTGACTATGGCATTATAATGCAGTTCAACATGCATTCTTTTTTATGGTTTCACATCACTGACACACTAATAAGACAGTAAGTTTGCTTACCTCGATTTACTTGTTCCCTCGAATCAATCTGTGTCACTCGTTTGTGACTGAAACTTCAAAGTTTCATATCACAGTTTGCACTGTACACATACAGTTGCTGTATTTATGTTGGATTTTCCTGAACGTGGTCACGTTCAGGAAAATTCAACATAAATACAACAACTGCGAAAATGTATGGCACAAATTGTTTCTAGAGGGGTTACTATATAAAAAAAACAATGACACTGAATGATTGAGTTAGCGACTGCCCCCCAACCTATAACATAATTTGATGAGTCTGGACACAGATACTCAGAACTTAGGTTTAATTCACGCATACAGTGAATTGTTTATACCTCGCCCGTTTTTTAGATTCATTATGGGCATGAAATCTCTTAAACAAAAGTGCCAAAAATATAGATTCCACCTTAAGCATGGACAGGAATCCACTTCTTGGATTACTGTATTTTTGTTTTACTGAAAATTACAGAAATCGGATTCCCATCGAAAAACGGGCCCTGGGTCATTTCTGAGTAAATAATTCTCTATGTTTGAGCATTGTTATTATCCATAAAAGCTTCCATTTACCGTTGAAAATGAACATGGACAGGCAGCAGGTTACGCATATTTGAATCTGCGTAACCTGAACAACCATTCATGACTTATTTCAAGGCCTGCTCATTGAGCTCAGTCAAACAAGGTTGAATTGATAAAATTCCAAGTTGCATTATGGGAAGTAATTTTATTTCTTGAAATTTTGATATTTTGACTTCATTGTTCAGGGGTTTAAACAATGACTATCAATCACTAATGTAGACCCAAAGAGAATTTTTTAAATAGCCAAGCCACACTTGCCCTCACAAACAATGTCTATGTAATTATTGATATTATAAGTCTGTAAATTTTGTGCAATGAAATCAAATTTGAATAAAATTTTAAAAACAAATAAAAAAATTAAATAATTCAAGTTAGGCCTAAAAAAATAAAAAATCTGTTTCTCAGGCCCTACTGCATGGTCATTTTGGCTGTCACATGCTCTCTTTTTATAACCAATATAAACTTAAAAAAATAAAAATTAAATGGTTTATGTCTGATATTTTACCCAAGTTAAAAAAAACTGATACATTTGTCCCTTTAGCATTGCAAAGCCTTCTTGCTCTCAAGGGACGAAATACACCACCACCCATGCTATTCCGTAGATTATGAGGCCTAAAACATAAACCAAGAACATGAACTTTTGATGGCAAAGAAATAATTACAGAAATAAAAAAATAGAATAAAAACCATTCGCCCGCATGTAATTTTACAAATAATGGCCTGAGAAATGGAAGATCTACTTTGTGTGGCCTTACAATTTGTTGAATATACATTGATTTGTAAGAATTACAGACTATTTTTATCAAGAGAAATTAAATGAAATGAAATGAAATTTATTCAACAATATACCATCTCACAAACAAACAATATCAAAAATTAATTATAAACAAAGTGAACAGTCGAAAATTGTGGAAATGGAAGTGGAAGTGCATTACATTACGCTTAATGTATGTGAGTAGGCACATTGTTTGGAGACATCCTAGCCAGACTGGCTGTCTTCCTGACATCTCCATATTACTTACAATAACTCTTTCTTGGAGCCAAATTTTTTTCTGTAGGCAGGATGTCACAGTCCCTGTTTCCACTTAGATAGAATCAGTACCCAAGTTCTGTGTGATGATCAACTACATTAATTATACCCCACGCAATGAAGTTGCTGGGGTATAATGTTTTTGACTGGTCCGTCCGTCTGTCAGTCCGTCCTACTTGTTTTCCGGACTTTTTTTCTACACGCTTCCAGATATTGAGCTGATTTTTGGTATGTGAGTCTAACATGGTGGCCTACAGATCAAGTTTGCATTTTTTTCCACTCCACTGATTTTTACTGAAATTACGGCCCTTGAACTCTGAAAAATTCATCAAAATTACAGTTTTCCGGACTTTTTTTCTACACGCTTCCAGATATTGAGCTGATTTTTGGTATGTGAGTCTAACATGGTGGCCTACAGATCAAGTTTGCATTTTTTTCTGCTCCACTGATTTTTACCGAAATTACGGCCCTTGGACTCGGAAAAATTCATCAAAATTACAGTTTTCCAGACTTTTTTTCTACACGCTTCCAGATATTGAGCTGATTTTTGGTATGTTAGTCTAACATGGTGGCCTACAGATCAAGTTTGCATTTTGTTCCGCTCCACTGATTTTTACCAAAATTACGGCCCCACAGACTTTGAAAAGTTCATCAAAATTACAGTTTTCCGGGCTTTTTCTCTGCTTCAATTCTTTCAATACCGTTGAAACTACAGAACACTGTTTTCTGCAGTATTCCTAGAATCTATGTTTATTTTTAAAAAATGATTAGAGCTTGAAATATCGGGGCGCGTGGGGTATGTGAGCATGCTCACTGAGGTTCTTTAATTTTGAAGGGTCATGATGGATGAGATACTAGAATTCAGTAAGGATGTTGCTCTCTTGTCAGGGCCACCAAGAGAAGAAATATGATCAAATTTGCGAAAATGTTGATGATAATGAAATGAAATTCTCAAATATATTACAGGCAAATCTGCTGAAGGTGTGCAATCAACAGGGTATTTTTTGTTCCGTTTTGCATTGCTGTTTGCGAAGCAATATCTCCCAGTCTCGAACCAATATCTAAAACTGATTCCCACACTGCAATACAAAGTCTAAGATTTCTGCTGGTATGACTGTCAGACATTTAATCGCTAAGCTTGCTATTACGGAACCACCTATGCAGGGATAACTGATTGAGTTATCCAAGCAAGGCATGTTGCACTTTCTAGGTCACCATGTTCAGTCACTGACTCAATCATTCATTTCAATGTCACTGGTTTTCATACCGTAACCCCTCTAGAAACAATTTGTGCTGTACACATGTGCAGTTGTTGTATTTATGTTGGATTTTCCTGAACATGAGCATGCTCAGGAAAATCCAACGTAAATACATCAACAGCGCATGTGTATGGAGCAAACTGTGCTCTGAAACGAAACTTCAGTTTCAGTCACAGACTGAAAATTAACTAACCTTGGTCTAAAACTATGAATCAATTTATACCAATTGCTAATCAATGATCTATCATGAATCAAAATTTTGAACAAAAGCTACCCTGATCAAGAAGGTTGTCTAGATGTAACAAGAAAATTTCAAAAGGCTGGCGGAGCAGGAATGAACCAAATCTACCTGCATTACATCATGGCATAAGCAAAAGCATAATAAACTAATGAATGTTCAGGTGGATGAATGAACTAACCAATGGAGATATTGGCCAGGCCTGGCATTATGAAAAATACAGGAGGGCTAACAATTGTCCTCCTAAATCCTCCCAGGAGGGCAAATGTTCTCACCAGAATACAAATCGTCACTTGAGTTCCATTCTGTTCTATCTCCCAGTGGGGAGATAGAACAGAATGGAACTCAGATGACAAAATGTTTAAGGAAGTCTTCTTGCTTCATACAGTAAGTGTAAGAATAACAAGATTGACCACATCTATCCCTAGCAGTATTTCTAGGGGGATGTGAACACCCTCTTAAGGTAGAATTGTACTTTCCCCAACAATGTTCAAATATTATTCTATATCTAACTGGTGGCATTACCAGAGTGTCACATACCACCAGTACCATTAATGTGACAGAATGTTTGAACCATTTGACCAGTTTTTGAGCAAATTATATATTCCTTTTTATCATATGGATAAAGTGAGCCGTAGAAAATGTGCACATAAAATAGAAACAGTACTGCAAACAAGTCGTGATGTGTTTGTCTAGATGCAGGAGGGCTAAAAAATCACTCGTCCACATGCAATTTTACAAATAATGGCCTGAGAAACAAGATCTACTTTGTGTGGACTTACAATGTGTTGAATATACATTGACTTGAAAGAATTACAGACTCTTTTTATCAAGAGAAATGAAATGAAATGAAATTTATTCAACAATATACCATCTCACAAGCAAACAATATCAAAAATTAACAAGAAAAGTTCTGTGCAAGCATAAGCGTTCGATAAAATAGCCCACGAAAACACTTATTTTGTGCATATATCAGGCAATCTTTTCGTATTACAACATAAACAAGAAAACGGGAATGATGGGAAGACAGCCACTAGTGGTGTCGCCATCTCCCTGTGATGCAATTATTTAGTTGTGAATAATGTTACCTCTATGTATATTTTTGGTTTTGATTGTACAGTAGAGCCTGTCTTGAGAGACCGTCCTTTGGGCCACAGAAAAGTGGTCTCTCAAGACAGGTGGTCTCTCATAACAGGTTTCAGGTTTTCTCAAGTCAGCGAATAACCAACCACAAAATTCAGAAATGGAGAAGAATGGATTTTTGTAATTACTTTGTAGTTGTTCATTTTTATGAAGTTTTTGTAACAAATTGAAATGGATTGTTATAAAAATTATAAAAATAAATTAGTGTTGAAAATCTTCATTGAAGATTTTCAACACAAATTTATTTTTATAATCCTATCTGTCACATTTCAGGTGTATATGAAATTGTTTATCAGCAATGATCGTAATCTTTTCACATGGGTCTTATAAAAACATCTCAATCTTTAATGAGTTATGTAACTGAATAGCAATTGAAACCCAATTAAGAGCGTTTAATACTTTTAATTATGTTAGTATAACCACAAGGGATTTTCCAATTCTAGAACAGGTAAAACGTTTTTGTCATGGTTTCAGTCTTCAAAGGGGTGGTCTCTCAAGACTGGTCCATTATGGCATAAAAATACAAGTTGGTACCAGGTCACAGTGGTCTCTCAAGACAGGTGGTCTCTCAAGACAGGTGGTCTCCCATAGCAGGTCCATTATAGAGTAAAAACAATCGGTGCCTGGCAGATGTGGTTTCTCAAGACAGGTGGTCTCTCAAGACAGGTTTTACTGTATACATGTTGCACTGCTGAATAAAATCAATCAATCAATCAATCAATCAATCAATCAATCAAGAAACATTTTGTGAACAAAGTAGAGTCCCTCTCATGAAAAGAAGGTGACTACCATATCACAACGCAGTTTGACTAGTTATTCACAAGAAATTAGTTTAAAATAATTTCGAGTTTATTGGACAGGGTTCAAGGCTATGGGGGTTAATATATTTCCTCGAAAACAGTTGAAAGGCACCCTTCCCACACAAAACACCTCAATCTCCATTCAAAAAACTACCTCATCCATCCACACACAAAATAAACGAAGAAGAATGCATAAATGTAGGCTACAAGCATACCGCGAATTGGGAGAAAATATTCATGCAAACATCTCGTCTAATATTGTCGAGGGTGGATGAATATAACAAAAAAAGTTTTAAAAAAGTACTTCTAACCTTGGAGGTGGCATAACACAACACGAACATTGAAACATTGAATGTAGTGAATCCCAGTTTAATAACGAATTCTGCATATTAGTGGATCCAGTATATATATATACAGTTTCATTTTTTTGATTTTCCCAAGTCATTTGAATTGACCTGAGAATTCAATACTGCATGATCTGGGGCAATTATCGCCCAAGTATACACGCACGCTAAATAACATGTTCATGCTCCTGATTGGTTGAGTTGAGTTACTGCTACAATTTAGCTTGTCCAAAGAGAGTGAAGATGCTAAATTGTAGCTATAATTCAGTAAATTGTAGCTACAATTTAGCTAAATTGCAGGTATAATTTACTATAATGTAGGTGCAATTTAGCTAAACTGCAGGTACAATTTATCAAATTGTAGCTACAATTTAGCTAAATTGCAGGTACAGTTTACTAAATTGCAGCCATAATTTGATAACTAATGAAAGTGTCAATGATGCTGTAGCTTAGCTTGACAGTGTGTAGTTTTTGATGAAAAGGATAATGTTCAATGTTTATGAAAGGATTATGAAATACGACAAGAATTGTGATAATTGAGATTATGTTAATTTCTGTTCCCTGTATGCTGTTTTCAATAAGACTAATTTGAGGTGTAGACTGTACTAAAGAATTGCAGGTTAATGTGGTCCTCACAGTTAACGTATGCCAACAAAAGTTAAGAAGTTACAGTAAAATTATTCCAAAACGAGTCATCCTACCAAGTTACAGTGAAATCCCTTCATAAATACAAGAGGCCCCAAGGAGCCTTAATTGCTCACCAGCCAAAGTGGTTCAAAGAAGTATTTGGGGGTCACATTCAGTTAGACATGGTTCATCAACACTACAAAGGAATGAAGTCATGAGAGACAAATTTTATGGAACTAGGGCCATGGCTTGAAAAACTTGAATCTTACCCCCCTAAGGATGTTGCATACCAAATATCAAAAGCATTCATCTGCTGGATCTGAAGAAGATTTTTAAAGAAAATTCCTCATTTTGAACTAAGTTATCATTCGGGCCCCCACAGTGAGCCCAAATATGAACCCAGGGACTTGGCTTAAACAAACTTAAATATCACCCCCTAAGGATGCTGCATGCCAAATATCAAAACATTCCGACTGCTGAATCTGAAGAAGAAGATTTTTAAAGAAAAATTCCTCATATTGACTAAGTTATAATTCGGGCTCCCACAGGGAGCCCAAATATGGACCCAGGGACTTGGATTTACCAAACTTGAATCTCACCCCCCTAAGGATGATACACACCACATATCAAAACATTCCGACTGCTGGATCTGAAGAAGATTTTTTAAGAAAATTCCTCATTTCGAACTAAGTTACAATTCAAGCTCCCTCAGTGAGGCGAAATATGGACCTAGGGACATGGCTTGAACAAACTTGAATCTCACCCCACCTAAGGATGCTGCATACCAAATATCAAAACATTCCGACTGCTGCATCTGAAGAAGATTTTTAAAGAAAATTCCTCATTTTGAACTAAGTTATAATTCGGGCTACTACAGTGAGCCCAAATATGAACCCTGGGACTTGGCTTGAACAAACTTGAATCTCACCCCCCTAAGCATGCTGCATACCCAATATCAAAAGATTCTGCCTGCTGGATCTTGAGAAGAAGATTTTTAAAGAAATTTGCCTGAAATGCACTAAGTTCAAATTTGGGCTCCTATACTGAGCCCAAATATGAACCCAGGGGGCCGATTTGAACAAAGTTGAATCAGATCCACCCCACAATGTTGCATACCAAATATCAAAAGATTCTGCCTACTGGATCTGGAGAAGAAGATTTTTTAAGAAATTTGCCTGAAATGCACGAAGTTCGAATACGAGCTTCTATACCGAGCCCAAATATACACCCAGCGGGCCGATTTGAACAAACTTGAATAAGACCCATACCAAGATGCTGCATACCAAGTATCAAAAGATTCTGCCCACTGGTTCTGGAGAAGAAGATTTTTTAATAATTTTTCTATAATTCATACGGTGCATATCAGATTTATGCCCAATACAGAGCCCCCAAGTGACGTGGCCATTTCATTTGAACAAACATGAATTGCCATATAGTAATGAACATCTTCATGAAGTTTCGTGAACATTGGACCAGTTGTTTCAGAGGAGAAGTCGTTCGAAAAATGTTCACGACGCCGGATGGACGATGACAACGGACGGCAAGTGATAAGTTTAGCTCCCTTCTGTGAGCTAATAACTCGTAGACTTTGCTAAAGGAATCAAGATCACATGACGGTTTGGAGGTCACGGTTGAATGACCATGACCAAAATAGGAAAGTCTCATCTAGATATCATAACAAAGTTATCCTACCAAGTTACAATGAAATCCCTTCATAAAAACAACCTGTAGACAGTGCTACAGGAAGGTAGGTCATGTGACCAGGCGGCGGTAACGGCTGACCGACCGTGACTGAAATAGGGAAGTCTCATCAAGACATCAAACCGAGTTATCTTTCCAAGTTACAATGAAATTGCTTCGTAAATATGAACTGTATACTGTGCTAAACAAATCTAGGTCACAGGCCTGTGTGGCAGTCATGGTTGAATTATCATGGCCAAAATAGGACGTTGTCATCTTGACATTATACTGAGTAATCCTACAAATCTGCAATGAAATCCTTTTATAAATGCAAGCTGTAGACTGTACTAAAGCAATCTAGGTAATGCACCCCTGTGGTCATCACGGTTGACTGAACCCGACCAAAAAGGACTTTCTCATCTAGACATCATACAGAGTCATCCTACAAAGTTACAGTGAAATCTCTTGATAAATACAACCTGTAGACTGTACTAAAGGTGTTCGGATTTCGGGCCCGCAGTACCATCATGGTTGACCCGATCGCGACCAAAAGGGGCGTTCTCATCTGGTCATTATATGGAGTCATCCTACCAAGTTACAATAAAATCCCTCCATAAATACGACCTGTAGACTGTGCTAAAGGTTTTCAGGTTTTGGGCAATCGTCACGGTTGACAGATTGCGACCAAATGGGGAAGTTCTCATCTAGACATCATATGGAGTCATCCTATCAAGTTACAATCAAATCCCTCAGTATTAAATATGACCCGTAGACTGTGCTAAAAGTTTTTGGGCTTCAGGCTTGGGCAGCCGTCATGATTGACAGATCATAACCAAAAGGGGACATTCTCATCTAGATATTATACAGAGTCATACTACCAAGTTACCATGAAATCCCTTCATAAATACGACCTGCAGACTGTACTAAAGGTTTTTGAGTTTTGGGCTCTGACAGCCATCACAGATGACTGATCACGACCAAAAGGGGATGTTCTCATCTAGACAAGTCCTCAAACCTGCATATGAAATTTTATGACGATCGGACAAGAACTACGGGGTGTAGCCTGTGCTAAAGGAAAATGTGAACAGAATCACAGACTAACAGACTTCCGCAAGCATGATGGCAATAGCTTATCTTGTCTTTGTCAAGTTAAGCTAAAAATTGGGTCAGACTTTCTCATCAGATTGTTTTCATGTCACTGTTGCAAAAGCACTTTAGCAGACGGCATAAAAGCATATATCTATTAGGGATTTCTGCATGTATTATTTAAAGACAAAGCACAGAAATGAAAATAAAGCAAAATAAAAAAAAGGCGAATTACAAATATTCGTTTCGGATTTTGCAGATGTCCATTTTATCTTCCGTAAATTGAATCTTACAGAGCACTGAGTCCCTGTAAATTTTTCTCAGAATTGTCTCAAATATTATGCTCGAATGCGCGCTAAATAATAACAAAGTGAACAGTCAAACATTGTGGAAGTGGATTACGTTATGATTAATATATGTGAGTAGGCACATACATTAAGTGTAATGTAATCCACTTCCACACGTTTGTGAGGGCTCTAGGAGGGCAGCCATCTAGCCCTCCTTGAGAATGCCAGGCCTGATTGGTGTATGCCACTTTGGTCTAAAACTGTCAACCCTTTACCCAACTAATAGCCATATATGCCCAATGCTTTTCACCAAAAATTGTCAAACAATTTTTTTTTTTTTTAATTTTTGCCTCCAAAACATGCCTTATGGCCCTCATTGGAATGAGGTCATTGAGATCATTCCAGTGAGAGGTTATAAGCTATGTTTTGGAAACACAAAAATTAGTAGAGTGCACCTAAGCTATGATGGATAGTAAAAATGAAACAAGTCCACAAAGGGCAATAGGTCTTGGCAAAAATACTCTAAAGAACAATGGCATTGAACATGGGGCTAGACATCAATAAGATACACTTGCATACCATTGCATACCACGTATGATGTCATTCTACCAAGTATTTTAAAATTTATGGAGTCTGATAGTAAAAATGAAACAATTCTCCATCAATCAAGGCAATAAGTCTTGGCAAAAATACTCTGAAGAACAATGGCACTGAACATGGGGCTAGACATCAATAAGATACACTTGCAAACCAAGTATTGTGTCATTCTGCCAAGTATTTTAAAATTTATGGAGTCTGATAGTAAAAATGAAACAATTCTCCATCAATCAAGGCAGTAAGTCTTGGCAAAAATACTCTGAAGAACAATGGCACTGAACATGGGGCTAGACATCAATAAGATACACTTGCAAACCAAGTATTGTGTCATTCTGCCAAGTATTTTAAAATTTATGGAATTTGATAGTAAAAATGAAACAAAGTTTCAGTCAATTAAGGGCAATAACTCTTGGCAAAAATGCTCTAACACCTCCATTGAGCAAAGGGCTAGACATCAATAAGAGACACTTGCATACCAAATATGCAGTAATTCTACTAAGTATTTTAAAAGTTATTGAGTTTAAAAACTTGTTGGTCACAGTCTGACCGTAGGACCAGCACACAGACCAACCGACATTGCCACATATAGAGCTGCTTGTCACAATTAAAAATGAAAACTGGGAGTTGAAAAATTTGGGAATGTCGGGTAGACAGCCAATCTGGCTACGTCATTCCCTGCGGTGTGCCTATTTCTGTAACAGAAGATTATGTGAATTGTACTGTAAACCATTTTGCATACCGTGAATAAAGAATTATCTATCTATCTAAAAATAATTCTTTTTTCAAGGCATTACAGATAACACCTTGCTCCACTCAAGTGACGATATAAAGCTTTGGAAATCAACCCACTGATTGGTGACTATCAACCAGGCTGTCCCATTAATTCTACCTGATCTCCCCCCATTGGGCCACCAAGAAACAAATACTCAAGAATTCAATAAAACCATATCATGTCACAACCTTATTGGAACAAGCTCAATGAGCTCGTTCCAATGAGAGGGTCACATGATATGGTTTTGTTGAAGTTTTTAGAAATTTTTTTTTTTTTCAACATCTTAATTTGTAAATTACAGGGGCAGATGTGGCTTCGTTAGGTTAAGGGTTAATAACATAAATTTACTCTTATAACTTATGTGCACTCAACAGGTCAAAATTTGTTCTAAAGATATTAAACAGGAAGTGTGAAAATGTTCATTTTTAAGGTGTAACTAGGGGGATCCATCATTCTTAAGTGCGAACTCCTGTGCGAAGTCGACTTAAGAATGCACTTAATTAGCACTTTAATTAGCATGGTTGAGAACATCAATGGAACCAACGCCAAAGTATCTGATAGGTTGCATTGATTAAGGAACAGTAGTTCTTAAGTGCCAAAACCTGTGCGATGACCCCTTAAGAAGAGGTCAAAGGTGAGGGTCAAGGCCTCTCAGGCTTTAATTAGCATACCCGAGTACACGAATGGAACTAATGTGAAAATGCTCCTTTTTAGGATGTAACTGAAGATCAATCATTCTTAAGTGTGAACTCCTGTGCGAAGTCCACTTAAGAATGCTACTAATTAGTGCTAATTTTCATTTCAATTAGCATTGTTGTGTACATTGACGATCTTTGATTGGCTGTCCTGACTGATGAATAGCGATTCTCAAGTTTGACAACCTATGAATCAGTCAAGCTCAAAGGAGTGGTTGAAGTTGTGATTCAGTAACACGTACCTGGCTAGGTGCAATTGGCATAATCAGTGCACCAATGAATGTGGGAAAAAGCAGGGTCAGTGACCCATGTAATATGACACCAAATAAGCACTATAAACGCTCACTCTGGTAATACATGTTTTACAGCCCGTATGGATGTGGCATTGGCATTGTTGAGTACATCGATGGAATCAAAGCCAAAGTATCTGACAGGTTGACCTGATTAAGGAACATTAGTTCTTAAGTGCCAAAACCTGTGTGATGACCCCTTAAGAAGAGGTCAAAGGTGAGGTCAAAGGTGAGGGTCAGGGCTGCTTAGATAAACTTAAACCTACATGTACACGCTGTCAAACGTGTACATGTAGGTTTAAGTTTACGTACGCGTTCAAATGTGCAATTACGAAGGGTTGATCTGTGACGATCTCGTAAAGTATGATGGAGTTATAAAACAAATGAAACGTCAAAGATATCACCACAAACAAGCAAATGTTCGCAAACTCTCCAATCGAAACTTAAAATATATAAAGCACCTTTGCGTAGAAACATAAAAGAACACATTTGTGAGTCACGCGGAACCTATCGTTAAGATAACCCAAGAATTATACACTCATGCTATCACAGAATTATGTTGGCTGATTTGAATAAAACAGTTAGATAGGTATGTAAATGAATCACCATGAACTGAAACAAATTGGCATTGTGTTTAGCTGCTGTTCCATGTGTGTTACTGTGAAACCCGGCATGACAATAGCTACCCAATGTAGGTCATTTCAAATAGCCAGTCCATCCTACACATTTGATCCAGTAAGGATGGTTATATTTATTAAATATTATATCTCACTTGACCTTCTAGGCTCCTGATTGGACGAATGCTGCACCCCTATTTTGTGTAGTTTGCATCCACAGAACTGACCAGGCAATACACCAGGCACTACACCAGGCACTACACTTTTTCTATTTTTAGCACACTACTATCTCAGTTTTCTTTTCATACTGGGCGAATAAAACTAATCAGGCTAAATTTAAATATCGATTCACAGCGGCACAACATCCACAAAACGACTCGGAAAGAAATCATTGTGGAAAAATTTATCGCTTTTCCATTGTTGAAGTCACATTTTCCGAGGCGTTCATTTTATTCCTCGAGAAGATGATCCATATCTCATTTCGAAGGGAATGATCCATACCTGGGTACAACTTTCATGAGAACGCATCCGGATATGAAAAATAGTTTGTTTCGCTGCTCATATTATTTCGCTATTTAATTGTATGTTTTGGGCAGTAAACGAATAAATGATGAAATTCATTTGAATCTTCGGAGTTTTGTATCCCGTACTGACCCATTCAGTAATGTATATGTGTGACAAATGTGTGGAAATTATCAAACTGCGTTGTCAAATTTCGAAAATTTTAGCTTTCATTCGCGAGTTGCGCAATTCTAGAATACACAGTTCTGTTTGGGGGAAATGTTTTGTTTACCCTTGCCAACTGATTCAAAATTAGCTTATACTCCCTCATTGCAATGAAGGTGTTATTCTTCTTCCAATGAGGGGTCATAAGCCGTGTTTTGGAAGAAGAAAATGTTTTTTGAAAACTACATGGTATTTTTTTCTATATAACGCTGGTTGGTAGGGCTGCTACCTTGGTAATAGATTAACAAATCGGACAGATGTTTTTCTTGATGGGTGTTCGAAATAATATACAGATTAGTGCATGTCTTGTCATTGACTATGCCCACATAGTGCCCAGTGAGGTGGTGCAGTTCCATCCGCTTCGCGTCGGGAACTACACCACCTCCCTGGGCACTATATGGGCGTAGTCAACTCCAAGCCATGCACTATTCCTTAAATATTTCATTTTCAAGATGACCCCTCCTCTGAACAAATTTTTTTATTCTTTTGAGTGAATTAAAAACTCATTGTTGACCCATTAACTGTGATGAGACTTATGCAGTCACATGTAGGTTTTGGTTGTTGTGCGCCTATTCATCACCCTCCATCCAGTCGGAGTCATCATCAGAAGAAACTGACATGTCTTCCTCTTCAATGCTATCTTCATTGCTGAAATCGTCTTCTGGGATGAGAGTATCTGGCATTTGGGGCCCTTCGTGCCATATAGGATGATAACCCCCATCTTCGAAGTACCAACCGTTTGATTGTGCTTGATGCTGTTGGATCTTGGGAATATCAGCCTTTGACCACATTTGTGCGACAAAAGCAGCATGCTTCAAGTAAACATTCAACATAGCCTCACATGGTGGTATTGAGCTGGAATTTATACCGTTCAGCTTTTCCAAAGGATTCTTTCTTGCTGGTTTAGGTCAGTAACCCTTCTCAAAGACCTTATATCTGTATGTATTGAACGAATCTTTGTTTTTGTTTTTTGTGCCATAGATTACTTTGGTGAAAGTTTGAAGGTTTTTTAGAGTTTTTTGGGTAGATTCTTTCTCTGTGGCCAGACTTTGGAATGCTTTCTGTGCCTCTCTGTTCTTTTCAAGTTTCGCGAATGGTTTTATCTTTCCTTTGCAAACGAAGGCACTAGTGTAATCTCTTCCTGTGTCAGCATGGAATCCTGACAAAGCTGCACATATCTCAGTCCCAGGTGACTTACAGATGCCTGTGATGCTGACATATCTGCGGTTCTTTATCGCTGCTGTACCGGAATCCATCCACACTGTATGCTTGAACTTGTGGCAATGATATAAAGAATGACTGCAATATCTGTATCTGATGTCCTGATTACTATGTCCCCTTGTTTCTTAGTGTCGTCTACCTGTCTAGTATGAAGGCATATTTTAGTGTTAGCCTCTGCATGGTTATTTCTGGGGCAGTCGATAGTCTGATGTTCGAGAACTACATTCATCACCTGATAAAGATAACACTCCCCAGGGATGTCGAGATACAGCTTACGATCGCCTAGTATGGGTTGGTATGACTGCTTCTGCCATTCTCTAGCCAAGAAATGTGGCATTCATCTGTCTCCTATGACAAAAATACTGAACCAATTCACATGTCTCGGACCTGTAGGGTGAGAACATTCATTTCTGCTCACGGTCGATATTTTTGTCCCTGAATCGATGTGTTTACATTTTGGCACCCGGGGTAATTCAATATATTGTGAAAACTTATGTAAACAAAACACACGGTCACCGGATTCCATGACAAATATATCAATTGAGAATCTGTATCTCTACTAAGTTAGGTTTTTACGTGGGCATAAATGAATGTTCTATCCATACATGTTCAAGACATTTTAATTAGTTCAGTAGTTTTTCCATAGAAGACAGTCCAATGCCACATCCATACGGGATGTAGGGGAAATACTATTGCAACTAGTGCGCCACGATCTGACGCTACGAAAATCGGACTATCCAAGATTAAGATAGTATGTGAGCAATTAGTATTCCCTCGAAGGGTATACCAAGGCTTTTTTTCACTGAATTTCGATCTCATTAAAAGAATGATGTTTATTTTCACACACTATATTCCACATGCATTCCATGGATGACAAACATGTATTACCGGAGTAAGAGTTTTTAGCGCTTATTTGGTGTCATGTTACATGGGTCACTGACCCTGCTTTTTCCCACATTCAATGGTGCACTGATTATGCCAATTTGCACCTAGCCAGGTATGTGCTACTGAATCACAACTTCAACCGCTCCTTTGAGCTTGACTGATTCATAGGTTGTCGAACTTGAGAATCGCTATTCATTAGTCAGGACAGCCAATCAAAGATCGTCAGTGCTAACAACAATGCTAATTGAAGTGACAATTAGCACTAATTAGTAGCATTCTTAATTGGACTTCACACAGGAGTTCACACTTAAGAATGATTAATCTTCAATTACATCCTAAAAAGGAGCATTATCACATTGGTTCCATTCATGTACTCGGGTATGTTAATTAAAGCCTGAGTGGCCCTGACTCACCACCTTTGGCCTCTTCTTAAGGGGTCATCGCACAGGTCTTGGCACTTAAGAACTAATGTTCCTTAATCAAGGTAACCTATCAGATACTTTGGCATTGGTCCCATCGATGTACTCAACCATGCTAATTAACACTAATTAGGAGCGTTCTCAAATGGACTTCGCACTTAAGAATGATGGATCCTCAATTACACCCTAAAAATGAACATTTTCACACTGGTACCATCCATGTACTCAGGTATGCTAATTAAAATTGATTTTCGGGATATTTCAAGTTGCCCCCCCCCCCCCCCCCCCCTAGGAATTGCACAGGTGTCGAAACTTAAGAAAGGGTATTTCAGGGACCCTACACCCATACCTTCATACTCCATACCTCAAACCTTTTGTACTCGCAATGCTAAACAAATCTCCATCAGCTCCCGGACTATATGGTGAATTAATGTAATACACAATGAACAATGTTATTCCATTAGGCAAGACCCAATTAATTGTTAAGTGGGATTCACTGCAGCGAAACCTCTAAACTACCGGAAATAGGTGAAATCAACTAAGGAAGAAAGGTAAGACTCTAATCTTGATATTGGCTAAGAAAGAGGAGGACTTTATCCTACAATCCCTGCCAAATCAACTTACCAATCAAATATGAATTAAACTAGTTAGTGTGTCAGATTGCTCCATGATCAAGAATTCTCTTCCATTTTCTGCAATGCAAAAGATTATTGCTTCTCCACTTATCTTGCATATTAGGGTCCTGCATATATTCGAGATTCAATTCGATATCGATACCATATGTCTGCTTTGAGATCGATCCTGAATCAGTCTCAAGATTCAATTTTTTCGAATCTCTCGTACTAACTTCAATTTGTTACATTTCCAACAAAAATTGGATAGACAATTCATTCATGTAGGCTGAGTTGTAGGCCCTATTAAATTGAGTAATTGGCAATGTTTAATTGGTAAAGTAAGTTAGGTAAGTAGTGAATTTTGCCCAGAACATTATCCATAGTTTCAGTTTTTGAAGGCTTAACTTGTTACTACATGTAATCACATTCTTAAGAACATGAAAAGTAACAAGTTAAGCCTTCAAAAAACTATAAGTATGGATAATAGGCCTGGATGTTTCAGCGAAGGTACTAGAGAATATTTAATTATTGGTGTTTAAGGTGTTTACTCAGTCTTGTAAGGGTCATCACAGTGTGTCCAATAACTTCTTTTTGGTGCAATATGAAGTAACTGGTCTTTTAAGATTCGATTTGCAATTTGATTTGATATTGATATCAGACACAATTCGATTTGAGATTTGATTTGAAAAAAAATTTGGGGATTTGCTGATCCCTACTGCATATGGTTGCTAAATTGCAATTTCCAAGTTCATAAAGAGTTCAAGTGCGTACATTTAAATGAGTTTTATGAAACTTCACAAAGACATAGAATCTTGAAACCAGAATGATATATTGTAAGATAACATTTTTGGTAAAAACCAATCACAAAATCCGATGATATACTACCTAGATAAAAATGGTATCTTCACAAATGAAAATATAAGGTTATATTATATAACAGTAACAAATAATGAAAGCTACTTTGGGAATTTTTGGGGGGCAAAAATTAATTTAGCTATTTCACATTTTTTTAAGAAAGTATTTTATTTTATTTTATTGACATAATATCAAAATTTATTCTTTTGGGTTTTTTTTTTCAAATTCAAAAAAAATTCAATTCAACCATATCATCTGACCCCTCATTGGAACAAGCTCGTTAGAGATAAGGGTAAAATGATAATGGTTTTATTGAATTTTTTTGAAAAGTATACTTTTTCAACTGCTCAATTTGTAAATTATGCAGGGAGATGTGGACGATTCGCTAGGTAATTGGTTAACCTTTTGCTTAACATGATTAGGAAGGGACATTTAGAATAAATTACTTGAATGACTAAACATTTTCATTTTTTGTCTCAAAAAACATAGCTTATGATGCCCAACTGGAACAAGGTTGTTTAACAAGCTCCAATGACGAAGTCATTCGCACTTGGATGAAATGATGATAAAACTGAATTCCTAATTGGTTCACATCAGCAAGTCACTAAAATTGACATCAATTCAGTGAAGGTAGGAGATCCCACCATCAGGGCAAGTGACAGTGCACTTAACCTTGGTGCCTTCTTTGACTCAAACATGCCTATGGACATACATGTTACAAATAAGTGCAACAATGCTTTCAGAGATCTATACAAAATTAAACAGATGAGAGAGTTCCTTACAAAAGACTCCACAAAAACTCTAGTTCATACCTTTGTAACGTCACATTTGGATTATTGTAATGCCTTTTCTGTTCAACCTTCCACAATACCAGTACTCTTGCCTACAGAAAGTATTAAATGCATCAGCCCGAGTGGTATGTAGAGTATCACGATCTCAACACATCACTCCTGTTTTTGATGGATCTGCACAGGAAAGTACAGAATAATTTTCAAAACTTTATTATTAGTTTTCAAAGCACAAAATAACATGTCACCAGCCTACTTAGAAGAACTCATCAATACCAAGAATGTGTGTCAATACAACCTGAGGTCTGATGGTAAAATGCTACTACATGTTAAAAACATATAGGTGTTAGACATTTGGAGACAGGTCATTTTCATTTGCTGGTCCTCACTTGTGGAATAATTTACCTGATCATCTAAAAAAAACTGTCAAATGTCAACACTTTCAAGAAAGATCTCAAAACATATCTATTTCAAAAAGCCTATATGTGATGTTCTGGACTGTAAAGTACTGTATATATTCTGTTTGTATATTTGCAAGAGCTCAGAAACATGTACAGTACGTTAGAATATGGTTGTTTATCCACTGAGCTATAATTTTGGTGCTATATAAATGGGTATATTATTATGTCATAAACTATGTTTTTGAGGCAAAACAGAGAAATTAGTAAAATTTGAAAGGCAATGTTTGGAAACAGCCCTGGACAGACTTTTCCATTTTATGTTAGGTTCAGGGCTACACCAGGTCAAGTATAATTTAGTTTACTTATAGTGAGGTCACGTTTTTCAAAAATCTTACTTTTGGAAGCATTTTTGTGGGAGAGCAAAAATGTGATTAGGCCTCACAAAGTAGACCTTCTGTTTCTCAGACCATTATTTGTACTATTGCATGCAGGTGAGTGTTTTTTTATTTTATTTTTCTGTAATTATTTCTTTGCCATCAAAAGTTCATGTTCTTGGTTTATGTTTTAGGCCTCATAATCCAGGGAATAGCATGGGTGGTGGTGTATTTTGTCCCTTGAGAGCAAGGCTTTACAATGCTTAAGCATTGCAAAGCCTTCTTGCACGCAAGGTACAAATTTATAAAAATTGTTAACTTGGGTAAAATATCAGACATAAACCATTTAAATTTCATTTTTTTTAAGTTTACATTGGTTATAAAAAGTGAGCATGTGGCAGCCAAAAGGACCATGTGGGAGGGCCTGAAAAACATATTTTTAATTTTTTTAGGCCTTATTTCTACGCAATTTGTATACACTGAATATGACAGTAGTGCCAGTCACCTTTTTAAGCTACTTTTTAACCCCTGAATTCGTGTTTCTTTTTTCATCTGAAATAATTGACATCATGCATCACCATACCAGCCGCTGCCATCAATTTATTGACTTCTTACAGTTATTCGACATAATTAAAAGCAATTCCACTCATCCAATCCATTGCAGGACTTCGAGTCCTCAATTTAGAACATTAGATCAGTATTTCAAACTAAAAACTCACCTATTTTCGGACCTTATCCAAACACAATCATAAATTCATATAACATAGACTTTTGTGGGTGACATACATACAAGAGGTTAGGTCAAGACATTACTTTCTGTGAGAGAAACTACAGAAACCTGTAAGTGCACAAGTCATAATTTTCACACTGAATGCAGAAGCTGTTGTTAACTAGTTTAAACCTCTCCCACTTGAGGAAGGCTACTTGTCTCTGCTCTGTTTTTCTCTCTCAATACTCCAGATTCCTCCACCCTTAAACCAGTCTGACATGCTGATACCCTGGTTGTTGAAAGTGTCAATACCCCCCCCCCCCCCCCCCCCCCCCCCCCCAAAATAAACAAACACTTTATCTTACAAGACTAACCCTTTACCTAACACAACAACCAAAAACAGCCAGAACATTAACCAATATAAGCCTACCACAGCCTAAAATATAAAAAATCTCAGAAATTTCTCAATAAAACCATATAGATATGGATATCATTAGAAGCAGCTCATCGAGCTGGTTCTAATGGTATCCATATTTTTTGGTTTATTGAAAAATTGTGAAATTTGTTTTCGAAAAATGTGAAATTTAATTTAATGTTTAAAAAATACTGTGCTAAAGATTGATATTTGCCCACAATATTTCCTGAATAACCAACAAATTTAATTTTTATCTCCACAACATAGTTTATAACCCAACATTGGAATGAGCTCAATGAGATAATTCCAATGAGGTCAGATGCTGTTCGAGAAGCAAAAAATGTAAAGTAAAGTAATTTATATATTTTTTATACTTACCAATGACCCAGACTTAGCTCGTGCTAACTCTTAAATATTCAGGGCCAAACACAAATTTTGCCCCCCAATCCAGCCCAATCCCCAAAATTTGCATCCAAATCAAAAAAACTGATGTCCTATATGGTCCTCCATACTTTTGCCTACTGCGCATGCGCAGTGTCAAGGAAGTACCGAAATTGGCACAAAGCCTCATTCATCCAACCAGTGCCTGCTAAATGTTATATAATCAGCGGAGAGGTATGAGTTCCCAACTCATGGGCGGGCCATCCCCGTCTGGGTCATTGGTAAGTATAAAAAATATATAAATTACTTTAAATTTTTTCACATTTTTATACTGTACCCAATGACCTAGACTTAGCTGAATAGAAAAAAGGCTGGAAGGCCTAGGACATAAAGGAAAATCCAATAGGCTCAATTATGCATAAAGAATAATCCAATTAAGGAGAAAAGGTGAGAAGGATTTACATATGTCTTTCTTGTTTATTAAAAATAAGAAAGACACATCACCAATCAATAATTGAGCCGAATAACATCTATGATCTCTATTAACATCCAGTATAACCCATTATACTAATTTCTTAAAGGAAAGCCAATAAATACAGATAGTCCAGAGAATGAGACTCTTTATACTCATTTAAAAGTGTCCGAGGATTGTATATTAACGCTCGTATGACATGTGACATATACAAATGCTTCACACCGAGCTACACTTTAAAAATATTATATAAATGAGATAAACATTAGCTTTACACTTTAAAACCATCCCAGCAACGACTCGGAATTACTGACTCAGGAGGAGATATTCTCTTGCTTTTCACTATAACGCTGGTAATATAAGGGAACACCATCCCCCCCCCCCCCCTCCCCTTGCTCTGGGTCAAATCACCACAGAACGAAGAGGGCAGCAGTACAGCATCACTGCTGGGATAGAAAGCCTACATAACTATAGCTGTAATCGTTTAGTGGACAACATTCTGAGCAACAGATAACGGGTCTAAACACCTAAGGTCGCCAGAAAAAGACTCTATATTTCTAAGGTAAAAACTAGTGAAGGTAGAAGGCTGTGACCAGTAAGCAGCCTTCATGAGATCCGTAATAGCAATACTGTTATAATAAGCCCAAGATGTTGACAGCGCCCTAACTTCATGCGCTGAAAAAATCCCTGTTAGTAGTTAAAGTAATAGTATTTCCAACACTACGATAATGAGAATCATCAATAGACAGAGCATGAAGCTCACTAACTCTTCTTGCAGAAGAAGAAAAAGAGATAAAAAAGAAAAGCCTAAGAGAAAAGCTGTCTTATATGACAAGAATTTGAAGTCTACAGTATTAAGAGGTTCAAAAGGAGCTTCTTTGAGCTTCAATAGAACCCAAGCTAAATTCCATTTAGGAATTAACCTAAGAGTTCTAGGTCTATTTATCGAAAAGTTCTTTACTAACTTAGATAAAGAAATATTCAATCCAATCTGTAAGCTATCATGATGAGCATATGTGGCCGATAGCAGAGACCTTTTACCCTCAATGATTACTGTTTGCAGTTTGATCTGATCAAACAAGTAAACCCAAAAATTAGCAATGTCTGGAATGGAAGGATCAAAAATGTCAATAGAATGATCCTTACACCAACAAGAAAAAACCTTCCACTTTGCCGCATAATTTAGCGAAGAGGAGATCCTCCTACAGTCAGAAATTGCGTCCACTGCTGTAAAGCACTTCCCGTGCAAGAAGGACCGCACAACGGAAACATGTGAAGGTTGAGACCTAGCGGGTTGTGATGCAGCGTGCAAGATTTCCCCTGAAAGAGAAGATCCTCCTGTGGAGGAAGCTTCCGAGGAACATTCCATAACAGACACCTGAGTAGATTTATCCACGGTTTCTGAGAGGTCAGAGATGCTACCAACAGTATCTTGCAGTGCGATTGTTTGATCTTTAGCAAGATCTGTTGAATCAATGGAGTTGGGGGATATGCATATCCTATCATTCTGTCCCAAGAGATTGAGGGAGGGTCTACAGCGAATGCTCGGGAAACTGGACATGGTGACACATACGTCTGCAACTGATTGTTGAGATGTGTCGCAAACAAGTCTATCATTGGTCGATCCCATTGGTAGCAAATCTGATTGAACACTCGCTTGTTGAGAGTCCAATCTGACGGTAACATGCAACCTTTCCGCGAGAGCGAGAGCGAGTCTGCTAGAACGTTCAGACGACCCGGAATATGACGGACCGACAGAAGAACATAATGCTCTAGAACAAACAGAAGAATTCTTTCTGTTAGATTGAATAACGGAATCGAATGAGTGCCTCCTTGGTTCCTGATTGCTTCTACTGTTGAATTGTGCGACAGTATTTGAACATGTAAATTCTGAATTATGTTCATCCAATGGCGTAGCGCAAGCCAAATTGACATTATCTCTTTGATGTTTATGTGCTTGTTTGGGAACTCCGGATCCCAAAGGTCCTGGCACATGGAGTCTGTTGGATTCAATGTCGCACCCCAACGTGTTTGACTCGCATCCATCATAATCGGAACAAGAGCACCACCTAGCGGGACATTATATGCCCGTTTTGTATTTTTGAAGGGTTGGGGTAAGAATGGGGGTGAGGGTGAAAATTGTTCGGACCAACCCCATATTCAAACTTGACCTGTATTTTGTTGTGATTAAACAACATACCAAGTTTGGAACCAATCGGAAAACAAATATTAAAAGTTATCATCCGGAAACCAAATATTTGATGCATTCTATGTCCAACAAGGTCCATAATTCAGGGGAACTTCGAAGTTCAAACTGACACCATATTCGAACTTGACCTGTCTTTTGTTTTGATTAAACCACATAGCAAGTTTAGGAGTCAATCGAAAAAAAAATACTAAAGTTACCATCTGGAAACCAAATGTTGACAAACGGACGGACCGACGGATGGACAAATGGATGGACAAATGGACAGACAGACAGACTGATTCCATAATTCGACGGTTTTTCAACAGGCGTATAAAAAATCAGTCAGGCCATACTAAAGTTATAATCCGGAAAACACAAAATGCACAAATTCAAGAGGAATAACTCTGGAAAGGTACATGCGATTTTGGCCGAAAGTGAACTTGAGATGTGCTTTATGGTTATACACAAAATCTGAGAATTTGAAACAAATTAGTCAAGGCAAACTAAAGTTATCATCCAGAAACCACATAATTCACAAATTTGCAATCATTCAAGGGGAAAAACTATGGAACGGTACATGCGATTATGGCCAAAGGTGAACTTGAGCTGTGCTTTGTGGTCAAGAACAAAATCTGAGAATTTGAAAAAAATCGGTCAAGGCAAACTAAAGTGATCATCCGGAAACCACAAAATCCACAAATTTGCAATCATTCAAGGGGAGTAACTCTGGAAAGGTATATGTGATTGTGGTCAAAAGTGAACTTGAGCTGTATTTTGTGGTCAAAAACAAAAAACTGAAAATTTGAAATAAATCGGTCAAGGCAAACTAAAGTTGTCGACCGGAAACGAGAAGTTGGGCTAAATTCCCATAAATAAAGGGCCATAACTCTACTGCAAATGGGCCGCTAGAAACGGAAATCGAACCCATCCTGTATTTTGTCAAACTAAATCCACATGCCAAATTTAACTCAGCTCAAACCATTACAACTAAAGTTATCGTCCGGAAATGAAATGCGTCCATGGACGGACAGACAGACGGGTGGAGAGACCATTCATATTATACATCCCATTTTTCAAACGGGCGTATAAAAACAACATCTGAAAAATTTGGTCTCAATTCGTCAAGGCATTCGGCTTTAAATGAATGGAAACCAATTTTTGTTTTTCAAAAATTGTGTTTTCAAAGGGCCATAACTCTGCAGCAGATGGACTGAGAAACACCAATATTGAACGTGACCTGTATTTTATTGCTACATACAACATCTGAAAGTTTGATGTCGATCCGTCAAGGCGTTCGACTTTAAATGAAGGGAAACCAATTTTTTCCGAAAGATTGTGTTTCCAAAGGGCCATAACTCTGCAGCAGATGGACTGAGAAACACCAATATCAAACTTGACCTGTATTTCATTGCTAAAAACAACATCTGAAAAATATGGTGTCAATCCGTCAAGGCGTTCAGCTTTAAATGAACGGAAACCAATTTTTTTAGAAAAATTGTGTTTTCAAAGGGCCATAACTCTGCAGCGGATGGACTGAGAAACACCAATATCGAACTTGACCTGTATTTTATTGCTAAAAACAACTTTTGAAAGTTTGATGTCGATCTGTCAAGGCGTCGACTAATGAACGGAAACCAAATTGTTTACGGACAGACAGACGGAAGGACGGACAGACAGACTGATAACATAATACGTCCCCTTTTTATAAACGGGCGCATAAAAACCAGATCCGGCAGTTGCAGTGGAACTCCCTGAGTTAACCACTGAATATCTGCCCAAGTCTGAATCCTTAGTTTTACTTGGTCCGTTAAAATGATGTTTGTTTCGAGTGAATGAACCTTCACACTCCAAACTTGAGTGAAAAATATCTGGAGTGGACGTTTGCGCAAGCGGCCCATCGAAATGAGATCTGCCGCTGCTCTGCACAATCCCATCAGTCACATGAATTCTCTTGCTGTTACTACGTTTGACTGTAGACAAAAGCGAGCATAACAACTGACCAACTTCACTCTGGGTAACGGAAGACAAACTAGATTGTTGTGAGTCACGAAGCTCATTCACAAGTGAATGAATGACTTGGACGGAGCTAGATCCGACTTCTTTTCGTTTACTATGAAACCAAGACGTCGGAGCAATTGAAGCACACTCTGAACATCGTTCTGAAGAATTGTTTTGTTGCCGTACCTCTGAATAATGTCATCTAAGTAAGACGGCGTTACCACAGACGAATGAGCTAGGAAATAAGCCATTACCGAGTTCATTATTCGAGTGAAAGCCCAGGGCACTAGATTGAGTCCGAAGCACATCGCTCGGAACTGATAAACGACTCCCAGGAAAGCGAAGTGAAGGTACTTTCTGAATGCCGGATGTACCATGACATGAAAGTACGCATCCTTGAGATCTATGCTTGATGCATAGTCATTCACTCGAATGCTTGCTCTCACTGATCGAATGGTTTCCATATAGAACTTTGGAGCCACAATCAGCTTGTTTATTCAGCTCAGATCTGTAACTGGACAGAACAAGCCGTCTGGCTTCGGTACCAGGAACAGATGACTGTAAAAACCCAGGGATTCCTGGTTTTCCACGACCTCTATTGCATTCTTCTCCAAAAGAGATTGCACCTCTGCTAGAAGTGAATCTCTTTTTTGAAGATTTGACGGAAGCTGAGTCCAGCGCAGACTTCGTGTTAGCGGAGTTTTTTGTTTTTTCTCGGAAAGATAGCTTTAAGCCATCCGAGATAACCTCCTTTACCCAATGGTCGTCTGTAATTGACAACCAATTGGTCAAAAACTTTGTCAGTCTTCCACCCACCGCACTGCAATAGAGGTCCTGACCATCACTTCCTGGACCTACGAGGCTTACGGGAAGAGAAACTACATCCTCCCCGTCCAGTGCCTCGTCCTGTCGACCTAGGGGCATCTGACCGCTTGTCTCGGCTAAAACCACGTCCCCTACCTGATTCGCTACTCTGACGGTCTCTAGAGTAAGAGCTAGAGGATTTTTTATATCCTTTATAGGAGCTTCCTTTAGACGTATTCGCACCAGAAGCTCTTGTCTTACTCTTCTCTGCTACGTCAGGTTTTTTAGAAACCGACTTAAAAAGCAGAGAATCTGAAGCTTTCTTGGTAATCTGATCATAGATAACCGAAATCTTACCATCGAAGAGAAAATCCCCGGAAACCGGAGTGACTCGAAGAGAGTTTTTCACCTTTGAATCCACTATATTGGATGAAGCCAGGGCCGCATCATGTCTAACCAACTCCAAATTAGCCACTGATAGGGCGGAGTTGTACGTGGAGAATGCAATAGCCCTCGAAAGAACTCTTAATGAGTGAACATTCTCGAATTCTTTACCATTGAGACATTGCGTTAACGCTCTGATAAGGTGATCTGCATATGATAGTGCGTCTAAATTTGCCTTATTAGACGAAATCGTCATCTCCACAGTACTAGGGAGGATCGAAAAAGACGAAGGCAGACATAAATCCAAATCCTCAGTCTGACTATCCAAACGCCGAGGAACTCTCGGTATGCCCTGTCCTGCCGTTGCAAATCTATTATTACTATTGATGAACAGCAGATGCAGAGCAGTTTGTGATAAGAAACTGTTTTTGCCTGTCTTAGAGGCTAAATTAACCCCCCCTCCCCCCCTGCGTGCCTGATTATCTCCCCTTGGAAATGTCAGAACGGAATTATATTGCTTCACGCACATCTTCATATGGAGTTCTTCCATTGTGTAAAGTTTCATGAAAATTCTTCAAACGGTTTAGGAGGAGTTGCGCCTATAAGGACGGACAGACAGATGGACAGACAGACGGACGGATGGACAGGGTGATTCCTATATACCCCCCAAACTTTGTTTGCAGGGGGGGAGGGGGGCAGTTTAAAAATAGCGTCATTTAGCAATTCAAAGGTCCATGAGACACTGCTGGACTGGACCGGATATTCAGGAACATATTCCCTAGCCAAAGAAATCAGTATCCAGTGACGCTATCAGTCTCTTATCCACTGTCGCAGCAACCTGGTCCGATGGAACAACGTCAGGAAGGTTTTGACAGATAAACTCCATCGACACCTTATGTTGTTCCCAAAGGGAAAAATCCGGTTCCATTATTTCCCTTTCTCCATCCAAGTGGACCAGATGAGAATCTTGGTCGTCCCTGTCTGACCTAGCATGGGAACGAACAGACCCAGCTTCATCCGACAGTTCCTGATCTGAAACCGATGTAGGATGTTCCGTAGGATGCTGGGATGAGCTGTGCTATCTGTGATAGCATGTTCATCACGGAGGCCTGTGGAGCAGTGCTGGAAGCTCCTGGGATGGTGTGTCCAACATAATTCTTTTATGTGAATGTCCCAACTGATGAGGCCTCGAATCCTTGGCTACTGGATGGCTTGACCTAGATGACATGGAATCCTTTGTCGGCGAAGCAGGCTGGATATCTGAGGTCATGAAGCCAAGGTGCGGTCGTGTGTACTGATGTGTGGAAGAGGAAGCCGATAGACTAGCAGAGGCCGGCTGTCTATAAGACGGAGCGTCCCGAACAGGAAGTGTGGACGTATGCTCCGACTGACAAACATTATGAACAACGACATCTGGTCCCAGATGCTGTTGTACGAGAGAGGGGCCTCTCTCATTCGAGGTCTGTGATGACCTGAACAAGCTTACTACCGAAGTGAGTGGCTTCCTCCTTTCCATCCTCCGTTCCGTCATCACAGGGTGTGCGTAATCCGAGATTATAGTGCTCGCAGCACCCATATTCCTCTCCTGGACTGCAACAAACTTACCCGACGCCACATCACCCATTTGAGGGGTGATGAAACCACCAGTCGAGCTAGCTGGCGACAAGGCCTTAAATCCCTTTTGGGATCTAGGCACTTGTCTAATTTCCAACAAGGCTGTAAACCCCTTTTGGGACCTAGGCACTTGTCTAATTTCATTAAGCACTTTTTCTGCTAGCTCTTCATTACTCTGCGACAACGGCAGAACACTTCCTGCAGACATCATGGAGACATCACCATGTTCTTGTTCCTCTGTAAAAGAAACTGAAAAACTTGAGTGACCTTGTGGTGATAGAACAGGCATCGATCTCTCACCACTAAAATAAAAATGTACCGTGACAAACGTCTCCAATGTTTGTCATCCCAATTGGCACAAACCGAACAAGAGTTAGTACGAGTACAATGACTACAGCAGGCACAATGAGTATGAGAATCAGAGGAAGACTTCCTCGAATTACAATTTGAACAAATTCTTTTATAATTTTATTAAGCCGTAGTACTCGCACTAACCCTTATAATACAAATATACATGAAATAATACAATCCATATCAAAATTTCGGAAAATAATTAAAAAAAAAAAAAAAATGTCCGAAAAACTTTTGATGAGCCCAAGTTCCCAATGGGAACGATGAGCCCAAATGGATCCTAAAAAAAGTGTGGACAAAATTTTTTAAACCATCTAAAAAATTAATGAAACACGGAGTAAATTAATGTATCTGACTACATATATATCCTAACAGATGACAAGAAATTACTAAGGAAAGTAACTGTTGTCAACGTAAACAAATAATAATAAAAAACGGAAACAAGACTCCAGGCACTGATAAACCCGACACGAGGTCAGTAACAGATTCTTAAAACTATCTGATGTAAAACAGAATCTTCATCTGAAGAAACTGGAATACATCAGATGGTAGATGCATGACTAACAATGCCTAAACACCCAAAGGATGAGGACGTAACCATGGGGATAACAGAATAAACATTCTGTAACTAAGTTAACTCCCAAGAAATTTTCCAGAAAATTTTTTTATTCCAAAAGCATTGGAGATTAACTAGGGGGGTTTCAAGGAAAGGGAGAGAGGAAACACTTAGCAAACAGTGGAGATTTCATAGCAAGAATGAAAACATCAGGCCCATGCCCCGAAATTAGGGAACATGAAATAATTTTGTATAAAAATTATAAGTTACAGCCCTGAACACATCCATCCACTGTTTCTTCCTCTCATCCTCTTATTGCTTCCTTGGATCCACCATTTCCATCATGCTATTGTGTCTGGCATCATTTTAACTGAGATTTATAAGCACAGAGGTCAGTGAGAAGTTACTAACAGAAGGGCCAAACAAAGAATGAGGCTTTTGTGCCAATTTTGGTACTTCCTAGGCAAAAGTATGGAGGATCATATAGGACATCAGTTTTTTTTATTTGGATGCAAATTTTGGGGATTGGGGGGCAAAATTTATGTTTGGCCCTGAATATTTAAGAGTTAGCACCAGCTAAGTCTGGGTCATTGGGTACAGTATAAAAATATGGGGAAAACAAATTTGAATGCTATTTTTGGTGAACACTGCTGACAAGATACAGCTAGTTTGTTTGATAAAGATTTATGACATAGTAAAATGTTCCACAGTGCCAGAATTCACAAAAGAAAACTTTCCATGATCCATTCCAATGAGGGGTCATAGCATGGGTTAGTACTGGTTGGTTTTGGGACATTATGTTGGGTAAAGAGTTGATATAGATGAGATTTACACAAAGGCTGAATAATACACTGGTTTAGTTACTCAGTTAATAATGAAAATCTTTTGAACCCTTGTTGCATACTGATAACACATGTTAACCCTTTACCCAACAGTTTTTTTAATTTTTAAAACATAAGGTAAATTTGATATTGAAAAAAACAAGAGCTTGCATATCGCTGAAGCAATACAATGTCCCCTACCAGACTAATGAGCATTAATAATTATACAAATGTTATAACCTAGATGTGATCAGCATGAATTCTGTTGAAGCGTTTCCAAAAAAGTCTGGAAAACTGATATTTTGGCACTTTTCCATATTTCCAAGGGCCATAACTCACACAAGAATAATGCAATCAGCATAAAACACAAACTTGATCAGTACTTCATCGTTCTATAGTAGGTTACCAAGAATGAAATCATATTGTTGAAGCATTTCCAAAAAAAAAAAATCCGGAAAACCAAAGTGTGATTGACAGACTGACTGACAGAGGGACGGATGGACAGAGTGCAAATGAAACTTGATCTGTAAGTCATCGTTCTATAGTAGGTTACCAAAAATGAAATCATTCCGTTGAAGCGTTTCCAAAAAAAGTCTGGAAAACTGATATTTTGGCAAATTTCCATATTTCCAAGGGCCATAACTCACAAAAGAATAATGCAATCAGCATGAAACTCAAACTTGATCTGTAAGTCACCGTTCTATAGTAGGTTATCAAAAATAGAATCATTCCGTTGAAGCTTTCCAAAAAAAGTCCAGAAAACTGATATTTTGGCACTTTTCCATATTTCCAAGGGCCATAGCTCACACAGAAATAATGCAATCAGCATGAAACTCAAACTTGATCTGTAAGTCATCGTTCTACAGTAGTTTACCAAAAATGAAATCATTCCGTTGAAGCGTTTCCAAAAAAGTCCGGAAAGTTAAAAAATTTGTAGTAATTTATATATTTTTTATACTTACCAATGACCCAGACATAGCTGGTGCTAACTCTTAAAATATAGGGCCAAACACAAATTTTGCCCCCCAATCCCCAAAATTTGCATCTAAAACTAAAGAAAACATGTCCTGAAAGGCCCTCCACACTTCGCCCCTACTGCGCATGCGCAGTGTCAAGGACGTTCCGAAATTGGCGCCATTTATCATTCTAATAACCAGTGCCTGGTAAGCGCTATGTACTCAGCGGGGAGGCAAGAGTTCCCAACTCCTGGGAGGGCCATCCCCGTCTGGGTCATTGGTAAGTATAAAAAATATATAAATTACTATAAATTTTTTAACATTTTTATACTGTACCAATGACCCAGACATAGCTGAATAGTAAAAAGGCTGGAGGGCCAAGGACATAGAGCAAAATGGAATACGCTCAATAAAATAAAATAGAGTCATCCCCTGTAGGGAAAAGAAGAAATAGGCCTTACATGTATCTTTCTTATTTATGATAAATTAGAAAGATACAACACCTTCCAAAAATTGAGCTTCATACATCCATGTACTCTATTAATATCCAATAATCCTTATACTAATAATTTTTAAAGTAAGCCAATAATAAAGTAAGTCTAGAGAATAGAGACTCTTATACTCCTAAAAGTGTGTGAGAATTGCATAATCATGTCCGTTGACATATGCAATATTCAAAAGCTATACTTTAAAAACTAAGACTTGAATGAATTTTATAACTTAAACTTCTCACTAAACAACCATCCCAATAACAGCTCAGAATTACTAACTCCGGAGGAGGTATCCCCTTGTTTTCATAGTAAAAACAGGTGACCCAAGGGAACACCCTCCCCCCCCCCCCTTTTTCTTGCCCTGGGTCAAATAGCCCAGAGCGAAGAGGGCAGCCGAACGGAGACACTGCCGAAACAGACAGCCTACCTAGCTATAGTAGCAACTGTTAAGTGAATGACATTCTGAGCAGTAGATAATAGACCTAACAATAGAGGCCTCCAGAAATGGACTCGATATTTCTGAGATAAAATTCATGAATGGATGGCTGAGTGCAATTTGCAGCCTTCAAAAATCTATAATAGCAACACTATTAATGTAAGCCCAAGAAGTAGAAGAACTCTTACTTCATGAGCCGAAATCTTAAGCACAACTGCTAAGCCAATGATATACCATAAGCAGTACGCTAGTTAATAGAATCCATTAACAATAAAATGGAGCGTAACGTCCTTCTACTAGACATCAAAGACAGAAGAAGCTTACGCCCTTGTAATAAACAGATATCTGTTTATAAATACATAAACTGTACCCGGAAAGAGTAAAGGCCTATGCCCATACGAAGACGGAAGGGCCTTAAAATAATAGGTTCCGGATAATAGGAGCCTAACTCTTATGCAACAATCCAACCTAAATAGTAACGGAAGTATTGATTCCGAAACTATGAAAGTGAAAATCATCCATCGATAGTGCATGAAACTCACTGACTCTACAGTAAAAGAGAAATCAACAGAATTACTGTCTAAAAGGTCAGAATTTGAAAACTACTGTTTCCAGAGGTTCAAATGATTACTTAGCTAAATAAGAACCTGAAGTTAAAATCCGTATAGGAATTTAATCCAAAGATTCTAAGTCTATTTATCAAAAAGTTACTGACTGACTTAGATAAAGAGACAAAAGACTCAATTGTAAACTATCGTAGAGTGCATAGGTATGAGGTAACATAAACCTATAACCTAAATAACAACAGGCTGCAGTAGATCTTGTGAAACAAGTATACTAAAAAATAGCAATGAGTAGTATGGAGGGATCAACCATATGAACATAATGATCCCTACACCACGACGGAAGAGCCTCCACTTTAGTCGCATAGAATAGCGAAGAAGAGGATCTCCTATAGTAAGAAATCGCGTCCAAAGCTCGTCCAGTACAGTGCTTACAATGCAATACGGACCACACAACGGAATACATGAAGGTTGCGACCTTGCTGGTTGTGATAAAGATGACACGATTTACCCAGTGAAAAAAGATCCTCACATAGAGGAAGATTTCACGTTAAGATCCACAGTAGACAAGAGAGTAAATTACTCATGATCTCTGTGAAGATAGAGATGCTATCAACAGAAATGTATTGTGGTTGTTTATCTTAGCAATACCTGCTAAAACAACAGCGCCGGAGGATACGCGTATCCTATCATTCCGTCCTATAGATCAATAGAGCGTTAACAGTATTAGCTCAGAGATCTGGACAAGCCAACACATACGTCTGCAAAATGATTAGCAAGCTGTGTCATAAATAAAACATCATTGGGCGCTCCCATAGATAGCAAATCTGATTGAATACTTGTTTGTTGAGAGTCCATTCTGACAGCAACAAGCGACCCGTAAGAGAACGGGAGTGCGATAAAACAATCAGACGACCCAGAATATGACGGATCAAAACTGAACTTGGTGTACTATAACCAACAGACGGATTCTTTCCATTAAATTGAATAACGGAAACGAAAGAGTGCCTCCCTGGTTCCGGAGATACGCCACTACTGTCGAATTAAAGGACAGGAATTTGGGCATGCGTTTCTGAATAATGTTCATGCAATGACATAAAGCAAGCCTAAAAAACATTATTCCGCGGAAGTTAAACTGATAGCTAAAAGACTGCGGAACCCAAAGACCCTGGCACTTCGAATCCGTAGGGATCAGTATATATCCCAATCTGTTTGACTGGCAACCGTCATAACAGCCACACTCGGGTCCGGCAACTGCGGCGGCACTCTCTGAGTCAACCACCGAATGTTTGCCCCAGTCTGAATCTCTTGTAACACTAGATAGACAAGAGAATGTATAAATCAAGCAATTCATGGATTGCCGGAAAGTTGCCGTCGAAGAGAAGCTCCTCCGAGAACGAAGCGACTCTGAGAGAGTTCTTAACCTACTATCCACGCGTGGATGTAGCTAGGGCTGCATCACGTCTAACCAACTCCAATCAGCCACTGAAGGGCGGAGTTATACGTGAACAAACTACTGCCCTCAAAAGAAATTACATTGAGAATAATATCCCGTAAATCTTTTCTTGAAGACGTAATGATAACGCCTCAGTAAGGCGGATTACGTATAATAAAGCGTCTAAGTTAAGTCTACTATACATAATGTCGTTCCCAACATTGAAATTGGAAAAGACATAAACGGCGAAAAAGAATATATGCAGTCTTTAATCACACCGTCTAGACGCATATGAACTCTCGGTATGCCCTGCTCTGACAAAATAAACTATATGTAAAAAAGATAAAATGGCAGAAATGAGCCACGCGGACAAGAAACTAAACTATCATGCTTAGTAGCAGGCTTGTATATATATATAAATATATAGCGTCGAAAAATAAAACACATGTTGTAATGACAATATTGGACTGCGTCGGTAAGTCAGGGACAAAGTCCCTGTACCGATCGAAAAATCCGAGTCCAATGACGCTATAAGTCTCATATCCAAGATCGCAGCAATGAAGTCCGAAAAATAATCACTGGAAGAAATGCCAGAAGATATGAAAGGCATCTTCCGATACTACTAAAGGGAAAACTCGAAATCTTTCGAATCCCTTTCGCCATCCTGTCGGACCCTATAAAGCGTTCGGTCGTCCGTAGATTGATGCAACCGCGGACCGCACCGACCCAGCGCCATCGGATAATTCCTGATTCGACCGAGAAACCGTCAATTGCTGGGATGCTGCGAAACAACTGTGCTAACTCGGATAGCACGTCCGTCACTGAGGCCTGAGGAGCAGCGGACTTACGATGCATTGCCGCAGGAAGCTCCGAGATCGTTACCCCGTGCATACTTCCAATATGCGAGCGAACGGAGTTTATAGGCCTCGTGTCCCTTGGCTACCGGATGGCGCGACCTATTCGCTGTGGAATCACTAAATGCCGAAACTGATCGGATACTCGAGGTCACGTAGCCAATGTGCGGTCGTGTGCCCTGCTGTGAGGATGAGGAAGCATTAAAGACAGTCTCTCGGACTGTCAATATAACGGAGCGTCCCGAGCAACGGACATATGCTCCGAATGTAAAATATCTGAACCACAACATGCGGTCCCCTATGTTGTTGGCTTCCTCCGATCTGTCCTCAATCTGCCGTCACTGGGTGAGTACTAAAGTAATTAAAGTGATCGCATCACCCAAATCTCCTTCCTAGACCGCAACGGACGAACCCGGCAGCCGAACCATTCGATGAATGTACGCTACACCGGGTGAGCTAGCGAATGTCGCTCCGTAAGCGATAGACATATTCCATGAGCACTTATTGCCGCTAACTCCTCATTAACTATGACGACAGAGGCACACTTTTGAAAGACATCTCCATAACTCTTCGAACAAGAAACCAGAAATGCTTGAATAGCAAGCATAAAATAATAATATATATAGCGTCGTTCAATAATTCGAAAGTTTGTGTGACATTATTGGACTATGTCGGAACTGAGGGACGATGTCCCTGAACCGAACCAAAAAATTACTAAGTCCACCGACGCTATCAGTTTCTTATCCGGCATCGCAGCATATGTTGATCCGAAAGGGAAAGCTTGAAATCCACCGAATCCCTTTCGGCATCCCGTCGGACCGGATGAAACTTTCGGACGTCCGTACCCGCTTCCGCGGAGCGTCCCGACCCAGCATCGTCGGATAAAATATATGCGACAGATTCAGTTGATGCTGGGATGCTGCGATAAACTGTGCTATTAAGGAAAGCACGTCCGTTCCCGAGGCCTGTGCAGTAGCGGACTTACGATGCATTGCCGCTGGAAGCTCCGTGTACGTTGACTCCCGCACACTTCCTATGCGAACGTCCGGAGTCTGCAGGCCTCGAGTCCCCGGCTACCGACCCAGCGCTGTCGGATAATTCTCGATCCGACACCGTTTCTGTCGGCTGCTGGGATGCTGTGATAAGCTGTGCTATGTGCACAAGAATGTCCGGCGTCGAGACCTGCGGAGGCGCAGTCTATCGCTGCTTCGCCGAGGGCAGCTCCGCATCAGATGGCTCCCGCATACTTTTCCTATGCGAACGTCCGGAGTCCATCGGTCTCGAATCCCTGGCTGCCGGATGGTGTGACCTGGTCGCCGAAGAATCCTTGATCGGCGAAGCTGGTAATATATCGGCGGTCACGCAGCCAAGGTGCGGTCGTGTGCGCTGACGAGAAGAGGAAGCCTTAGCAGTCTCAGCGGACTGCCTATACAACGGAGCGTCCCGAGCGACGGACGTATGCTCCGCTAACGACACATTGTACCACAACATCTGGGGCCAGATGTTGTTGAACGAGAGAGGGGCCTCTCTCGCTTGCCGTCCGGATGGACCGGAACGAGCTATGAACCGGACTAAAAGGCTTCCTCCGTTCTCCCTCCGATCCGCCGTCACTGGGTGTGCATTAAGTTAATTTTATAGTGCTCGCATCACCCCAAAATTCCTTCTAGACCGCAACGGACGAACCCGGCTGCCGAACCATTCGGTGAATGGACGCTACACCGGGCGAGCTAGCGGACGTCAAAGGCCGTCGAACCTACTAGGGTCCTCTTAGGCAATTGGCGTATTACATGAGCACTTTTCCGCTAGCCCTTCATTAATTGTGACGACGGAGGCACACTGTTGGAAGACATCACAGATACATCACCCTAATCTTGATCGTCTGAAAATAGAAATTGATAAAGTAGAGTGACCCTGCGGGGAAAGGACCGGAGTGTCCAAATCCCCAACAACATACCGTGACATACGCTTCCCATATTGTCATCGAAATCATACGATACAGAACAGGAGTTAATGCGAGTACACTGACCACATATAGAATGATAATAAGGTCAGAGGAAGACTTCCTCTTAAAACAATTGATCAATATCCTTTCAATGTGAAAAGAAAACAAGTCCTGGTACTCGCACTAACCCCTGGCAATCAAAATACATAATAATAATATGATCCATTAATATAGAAAAAATAATTGAAATCAAAATATTTTGAAAAAAATATTTTTTCAGAACAGCCCAAGTTTCTGAAAAGTAACGTTGAGCCCCAATGGATCCCAAGCCTAAGTGTGGACAAAAATTTTAAAAAAATATTTTAAACAATTTATTCAACACTTACGAACAATAATAATGTATCTAGTTATGATTAAAATAACATAAAGATATTATTATTTAGAAATCCCCCCCTCACACAGAGGGCTGTTGTAAATGTAAACAATGAGTGTAAAAACACTAAAATAAGACTCCAGGCACCCAGGCCCGAAATCAGTTACCAAAAATACACCATCTGATGCAAAACAGAGGCTTCCAGGGAAGAAACTGCAGAACATCAGATGGTAGATGCAGAACACAACGCCTAACCACCCGTAGGTGAAGACGTAAACATGGGGAAAGAACAGAATTCATTCTGTTATTCAGCTAAAACTCCCAAGAAATTTTAGTAATAATAATTACAGAAACTATGCCAAAAGCATGGGAGAATAGCAAGGGGGAACTTAAAGGACAGGGAGAGAGGAAAAACACTTGAAAAAACAGTGTAACTAAATAATCAGAATGACAACAAAATGGCTGCTGCCTTGAAAATAGGTAACTTAACATAATTTCATTAAAAAATTTTAAGTTACAGCCCTGATAATATTCTGTCACACATTCTTTTCCTCTCCTCCTTTTCTATCCTCCTTAGAATCACCATTTCACTAATATTTATGTGTCTGGCATCATTTAAACTGAGATTTAAAAGCAGAAAGATCAGTCAGATGTTAACTGATGAAGGGCCAAACTTAGAATGATAAATGGCGCCAATTTCGGAACGTCCTTGACACTGCGCATGCGCAGTAGGGGCGAAGTGTGGAGGGCCTTTCAGGACATGTTTTCTTTAGTTTTAGATGCAAATTTTGGGGATTGGGGGGCAAAATTTGTGTTTGGCCCTATATTTTAAGAGTTAGCACCAGCTATGTCTGGGTCATTGGTAAGTATAAAAATACTGATATTTTGGCGCTTTTCCATATTTCAAAGGGCCATAATTCACACTCACACAAGAATAATGCAATCAGTATGAAACTCAAACGTCATCTGTAAGTCATCGTTCTATAGTAGGTTACCAAAAATAAAATCATTCGGTTGAAGCATTTCCAAAAAAAGTCCGGAAAACTAAAGTGTGATTGACAGACTGACGGACTGACAGACTGTGATATTTTGGCATGTTTCCATATTTCCAAGGGCCATAACTCACACAGAAATAATGCAATCAGCATGAAGCTCAAACTTGATCTGTAAGTCATTGTTCTATTGTAGTTTACCAAAAATGAATTCATTCCGTTGAAGCGTTTCCAAAAAAGGTCCGGAAAACTGATATTTTGGCACTTTTCCATATTTCAAATGGCCATAACTCGTACAAGAATAATGCAATCAGCATGAAACTCAAACTTGATCTGTAAGTCATCGTTCTATAGTAGGTTACCAAAAATAAAATCATTCAGTTGAAGCATTTCCAAAAAAGCTCCGAAAAACAAAAGTGTGACTAACAGACTGATGGACTGACGGACTGATAGACTGACGGACTGACGGATGGACAGAGTGCAAACCTATAGTCCCCTCTGGCGATGCCGGTAGGTGACTAAAAAAATGAACAATATTTGCCAATAAAGCCTTACAAATATGGCGGTCATTGGAAAGCGGTCAATGAGCTGGTTCCAATGACAGCCATATCTGTACAATTGCACTGACAAAATGGCAGGATATTTCAGGTCATGTTAGCCCTGTATTGGTTAATTTGCTGCTGCTGTGTTAGGTAAAGGGTTAAATTGACACATGAATTTGTAACGGTATTATTGTGTGAATCCTTGTGGGAATCGATTCTTGGATTCTCATCAAAATATGAGTCCTGAGTTTGCTGAAATGATGAGTGACAAGAAATGCTTTAAAAAAAAAAAATCAATTTCTCTCCAAAGACAGCCTTCTATAAACATTTTTTTCTAACAGTAGGATAACTGTGTCATTTTGAAAGTACTGTGGACTAAACAATTTTCATTACATCCTCCAGAAATGGCTTTGGTTCATAATGTACTGGCAGGTCAGCGGATTCTTTTTGGCTTGTATAAGGAATATGGCAATCACTATTAAACAATGAAGGATAATGTTGTCTGTAACTGTAATAAGCTGCTATATATCCTATTACTGATCCAATTACCACATCTGGAGAAAAAGGAAATAGAACAAAATCAGTTTTTTCTGTCACAATATCAAAGAGTACCTGATTGTACTCGGGGAGCAATTTATTCTGAACAAGAGCACACGTATCGCTTAAGCGATACAATGTCCCCTATCGGACTAATGAGCATTAATAATTATACAAATGTTATAACCTAGATGTGATCAGCATGAATTCCGTTGAAGCGTTTCCAAAAAATGTCCGGAAAACTGATATTTTGGCGCTTTTCCATATTTCCATGGGTCATAACTCACACAAGAATAATGCAATCAGCATGAAACTCAAACTTGATCTGTAAATCATCGTTCTATAGTAGGTTACCAAGAATGAAATCATTCGGTTGAAGCATTTCCAAAAAAAAGTCCTGAAAACTAAAGTACGACTGACAGACTGACTGACTGACTGACTGACTGACTGACTGACTGACTGACTGACAGACTGATGGATGGACAGAGTGCAAATGAAACTTGATATGTAAGTCATCGTTCTATAGTAGGTTACAAAAAATGAAATCATTTAGTTGACGCGTTTCCCAAAAAAGTCCGGAAAGTTAAAAAATTTATAGTAATTTATATATTTTTTATACTTACCAATGACCCAGACATAGCTGGTGCTAACTCCTAAAATATAGGGCCAAACACAAATTTTGCCCCCCAATCCCCAAAATTTGCATCTAAAACTAAAGAAAACATGTCCTGAGAGGCCCTCCACACTTCGCCCCTACTGCGCATGCGCAGTGTCAAGGACGTTCCGAAATTGGCGCCATTTATCATTCTAATAACCAGTGCCTGGTAAGCGCTATGTACTCAGCGGGGAGGCAAGAGTTCCCAACTCCTGGGAGGGCCATCCCCGTCTGGGTCATTGGTAAGTATAAAAAATATATAAATTACTATAAATTTTTTAACATTTTTATACTGTACCAATGACCCAGACATAGCTGAATAGTAAAAAGGCTGGAGGGCCAAGGACATAGAGCAAAATGGAATACGCTCAATAAAATAAAATAGAGTCATCCCCTGTAGGGAAAAGAAGTAATAGGCCTTACATGTATCTTTCTTATTTATGATAAATTAGAAAGATACAACACCTTCCAAAAATTGAGCTTCATACATCCATGTACTCTATTAATATCCAATAATCCTTATACTAATAATTTTTAAAGTAAGCCAATAATAAAGTAAGTATAGAGAATAGAGACTCTTATACTCCTAAAAGTGTGTGAGAATTGCATAATCATGTCCGTTGACATATGCAATATTCAAAAGCTATACTTTAAAAACTAAGACTTGAATGAATTTTATAAACTTAAACTTCTCACTAAACAACCATCCCAATAACAGCTCAGAATTACTAACTCCGGAGGAGGTATCCCCTTGTTTTCATAGTAAAAACAGGTGACCCAAGGGAACACCCTCCCCCCCCCCCCCTTTTTCTTGCCCTGGGTCAAATAGCCCAGAGCGAAGAGGGCAGCCGAACGGAGACACTGCCGAAACAGACAGCCTACCTAGCTATAGTAGCAACTGTTAAGTGAATGACATTCTGAGCAGTAGATAATAGACCTAACAATAGAGGCCTCCAGAAATGGACTCGATATTTCTGAGATAAAATTCATGAATGGATGGCTGAGCGCAATGAGCAGCCTTCAAAAATCTATAATAGAACACTATTAATGTAAGCCCAAGAAGTAGAAGAACTCTTACTTCATGAGCCGAAATCTTAAGCACAACTGCTAAGCCAATGATATACCATAAGCAGTACGCTAGTTAATAGAATCCATTAACAATAAAATGGAGCGTAACGTCCCTCTACTAGACATCAAAGACAGAAGAAGCTTACGCCCTTGTAATAAACAGATATCTGTTTATAAATACATAAACTGTACCCGGAAAGAGTAAAGGCCTATGCCCATACGAAGACGGAAGGACCTTAAAATAATAGGTTCCGGATAATAGGAGCCTAACTCTTATGCAACAATCCAACCTAAATAGTAACGGAAGTATTGATTCCGAAACTATGAAAGTGAAAATCATCCATCGATAGTGCATGAAACTCACTGACTCTACAGTAAAAGAGAAACCAACAGAATTACTGTCTAAAAGGTCAGAATTTGAAAACTACTGTTTCCAGAGGCTCAAATGATTACTTAGCTAAATAAGAACCTGAAGTTAAAATCCGTATAGGAATTTAATCTAAAGATTCTAAGTCTATTTATCAAAAAGTTACTAACTGACTTAGATAAAGAGACAAAAGACTCAATTGTAAACTATCGTAGAGTGCATAGGTATGAGGTAACATAAACCTATAACCTAAATAACAACAGGCTGCAGTAGATCTTGTGAAACAAGTATACTAAAAAATAGCAATGAGTAGTATGGAGGGATCAACCATATGAACATAATGATCCCTACACCACGACGGAAGAGCCTCCACTTTAGTCGCATAGAATAGCGAAGAAGAGGATCTCCTATAGTAAGAAATCGCGTCCAAAGCTCGTCCAGTACAGTGCTTACAATGCAATACGGACCACACAACGGAATACATGAAGGTTGCGACCTTGCTGGTTGTGATAAAGATGACACGATTTACCCAGTGAAAAAAGATCCTCACATAGAGGAAGATTTCACGTTAAGATCCACAGTAGACAAGAGAGTAAATTACTCATGATCTCTGTGAAGATAGAGATGCTATCAACAGAAATGTATTGTGGTTGTTTATCTTAGCAATACCTGCTAAAACAACAGCGCCGGAGGATACGCGTATCCTATCATTCCGTCCTATAGATCAATAGAGCGTTAACACTATTAGCTCAGAGATCTGGACAAGCCAACACATACGTCTGCAATTTATTAGCAAGCTGTGTCATAAATAAAACATCATTGGGCGCTCCCATAGATAGCAAATCTGAATGAATACTTGTTTGTTGAGAGTCCATTCTGACAGCAACAAGCGACCCGTAAGAGAACGGGAGTGCGATAAAACAATCAGACGACCCAGAATATGACGGACCAAAACTGAACTTGGTGTACTATAACCAACAGACGGATTCTTTCCATTAAATTGAATAACGGAAACGAAAGAGTGCCTCCCTGGTTCCGGAGATACGCCACTACTGTCGAATTAAAGGACAGGAATTTGGGCATGCGTTTCTGAATAATGTTCATGCAATGACATAAAGCAAGCCTAAAAAACATTATTCCGCGGAAGTTAAACTGATAGCTAAAAGACTGCGGAACCCAAAGACCCTGGCACTTCGAATCCGTAGGGATCAGTATATATCCCAATCTGTTTGACTGGCAACCGTCATAACAGCCACACTCGGGTCCGGCAACTGCGGCGGCACTCTCTGAGTCAACCACCGAATGTTTGCCCCAGTCTGAATCTCTTGTAACACTAGATAGACAAGAGAATGTATAAATCAAGCAATTCATGGATTGCCGGAAAGTTGCCGTCGAAGAGAAGCTCCTCCGAGAACGAAGCGACTCTGAGAGAGTTCTTAACCTACTATCCACGCGTGGATGTAGCTAGGGCTGCATCACGTCTAACCAACTCCAATCAGCCACTGAAGGGCGGAGTTATACGTGAACAGACTACTGCCCTCAAAAGAAATTACATTGAGAATAATATCCCGTAAATCTTTTCTTGAAGACGTAATGATAACGCCTCAGTAAGGCGGATTACGTATAATAAAGCGTCTAAGTTAAGTCTACTATACATAATGTCGTTCCCAACATTGAAATTGGAAAAGACATAAACGGCGAAAAAGAATATATATGCAGTCTTTAATCACACCGTCTAGACGCGTATGAACTCTCGGTATGCCCTGCTCTGCCAAAATAAACTATGTGTAAAAAAGATAAAATGGCAGAAATGAGCCACGCGGACAAGAAACTAAACTATCATGCTTAGTAGCAGGCTTGTATATATATATAAATATATAGCGTCGAAAAATAAAACACATGTTGTAATGACAATATTGGACTGCGTCGGTAAGTCAGGGACAAAGTCCCTGTACCGATCGAAAAATCCGAGTCCAATGACGCTATAAGTCTCTTATCCAAGATCGCAGCAATGAAGTCCGAAAAATAATCACTGGAAGAAATGCCAGAAGATATGAAAGGCATCTTCCGATACTACTAAAGGGAAAACTCGAAATCTTTCGAATCCCTTTCGCCATCCTGTCGGACCCTATAAAACGTTCGGTCGTCCGTAGCTTGATGCAACCGCGGACCGCACCGACCCAGCGCCGTCGGATAATTCCTGATTCGACCGAGAAACTGTCAATTGCTGGGATGCTGCGAAACAACTGTGCTAACTCGGATAGCACGTCCGTCACTGAGGCCTGAGGAGCAGCGGTCTTACGATGCATTGCCGCAGGAAGCTCCGAGATCGTTACCCCGTGCATACTTCCAATATGCGAGCGAACGGAGTGTATAGGCCTCGTGTCCCTTGGCTACCGGATGGCGCGACCTATTCGCTGTGGAATCACTGAATGCCGAAATGAGTAGTATGGAGGGATCAACCATATGAACATAATGATCCCTACACCACGACGGAAGAGCCTCCACTTTAGTCGCATAGAATAGCGAAGAAGAGGATCTCCTATAGTAAGAAATCGCGTCCAAAGCTCGTCCAGTACAGTGCTTACAATGCAATGCGGACCACACAACGGAATACATGAAGGTTGCGACCTTGCTGGTTGTGATAAAGATGACACGATTTACCCAGTGAAAAAAGATCCTCACATAGAGGAAGATTTCACGTTAAGATCCACAGTAGACAAGAGAGTAAATTACTCATGATCTCTGTGAAGATAGAGATGCTATCAACAGAAATGTATTGTGGTTGTTTATCTTAGCAATACCTGCTAAAACAACAGCGCCGGAGGATACGCGTATCCTATCATTCCGTCCTATAGATCAATAGAGCGTTAACACTATTAGCTCAGAGATCTGGACAAGCCAACACATACGTCTGCAATTTATTAGCAAGCTGTGTCATAAATAAAACATCATTGGGCGCTCCCATAGATAGCAAATCTGAATGAATACTTGTTTGTTGAGAGTCCATTCTGACAACAACAAGCGACCCGTAAGAGAACGGGAGTGCGATAAAACAATCAGACGACCCAGAATATGACGGACCAAAACTGAACTTGGTGTACTATAACCAACAGACGGATTCTTTCCATTAAATTGAATAACGGAAACGAAAGAGTGCCTCCCTGGTTCCGGAGATACGCCACTACTGTCGAATTAAAGGACAGGAATTTGGGCATGCGTTTCTGAATAATGTTCATGCAATGACATAAAGCAAGCCTAAAAAACATTATTCCGCGGAAGTTAAACTGATAGCTAAAAGACTGCGGAACCCAAAGACCCTGGCACTTCGAATCCGTAGGGATCAGTATATATCCCAATCTGTTTGACTGGCAACCGTCATAACAGCCACACTCGGGTCCGGCAACTGCGGCGGCACTCTCTGAGTCAACCACCGAATGTTTGCCCCAGTCTGAATCTCTTGTAACACTAGATAGACAAGAGAATGTATAAATCAAGCAATTCATGGATTGCCGGAAAGTTGCCGTCGAAGAGAAGCTCCTCCGAGAACGAAGCGACTCTGAGAGAGTTCTTAACCTACTATCCACGCGTGGATGTAGCTAGGGCTGCATCACGTCTAACCAACTCCAATCAGCCACTGAAGGGCGGAGTTATACGTGAACAGACTACTGCCCTCAAAAGAAATTACATTGAGAATAATATCCCGTAAATCTTTTCTTGAAGACGTAATGATAACGCCTCAGTAAGGCGGATTACGTATAATAAAGCGTCTAAGTTAAGTCTACTATACATAATGTCGTTCCCAACATTGAAATTGGAAAAGACATAAACGGCGAAAAAGAATATATATGCAGTCTTTAATCACACCGTCTAGACGCGTATGAACTCTCGGTATGCCCTGCTCTGCCAAAATAAACTATGTGTAAAAAAGATAAAATGGCAGAAATGAGCCACGCGGACAAGAAACTAAACTATCATGCTTAGTAGCAGGCTTGTATATATATATAAATATATAGCGTCGAAAAATAAAACACATGTTGTAATGACAATATTGGACTGCGTCGGTAAGTCAGGGACAAAGTCCCTGTACCGATCGAAAAATCCGAGTCCAATGACGCTATAAGTCTCTTATCCAAGATCGCAGCAATGAAGTCCGAAAAATAATCACTGGAAGAAATGCCAGAAGATATGAAAGGCATCTTCCGATACTACTAAAGGGAAAACTCGAAATCTTTCGAATCCCTTTCGCCATCCTGTCGGACCCTATAAAACGTTCGGTCGTCCGTAGCTTGATGCAACCGCGGACCGCACCGACCCAGCGCCGTCGGATAATTCCTGATTCGACCGAGAAACTGTCAATTGCTGGGATGCTGCGAAACAACTGTGCTAACTCGGATAGCACGTCCGTCACTGAGGCCTGAGGAGCAGCGGTCTTACGATGCATTGCCGCAGGAAGCTCCGAGATCGTTACCCCGTGCATACTTCCAATATGCGAGCGAACGGAGTGTATAGGCCTCGTGTCCCTTGGCTACCGGATGGCGCGACCTATTCGCTGTGGAATCACTGAATGCCAAAACTGATCGGATACTTGAGGTCACGTAGCCAATGTGCGGTCGTGTGTCCTGCTGTGAGGATGAGGAAGCATTAAAGACAGTCTCACGGACTGTCAATATAACGGAGCGTCCCGAGCAACGGACATATGCTCCGAATGTAAAATATCTGAACCACAACATGCGGTCCCCTATGTTGTTGGCTTCCTCCGATCTGTCCTCAATCTGCCGTCACTGGGTGAGTACTAAAGTAATTAAAGTGCTCGCATCACCCAAATCTCCTTCCTAGACCGCAACGGACGAACCTGGCAGCCGAACCATTCGATGAATGTACGCTACACCGGGTGAGCTAGCGAATGTCACTCCGTAAGCGATAGACATATTCCATGAGCACTTATTGCCGCTAACTCTTCATTAACTATGACGACAGAGGCACACTTTTGAAAGACATCTCCATAATTCTTCGAACAAGAAACCAGAAATGCTTGGATAGCAAGCATAAAATAATAATATATATATAGCGTCGTTCAATAATTCGAAAGTTTGTGTGACATTATTGGACTATGTCGGAACTGAGGGACGATGTCCCTGAACCGAACCAAAAATTTCTAAGTCCACCGATGCTATCAGTTTCTTATCCGGCATCGCAGCATATGTTGTTCCGAAAGGGAAAGCTTGAAATCCACCGAATCCCTTTCGGTATCCCGTCGGACCGGATGAAACTTTCGGACGTCCGTACCCGCTTCCGCGGAGCGTCCCGACCCAGCATCGTCGGATAAAATATATGCGACAGATTCAGTTGATGCTGGGATGCTGCGATAAACTGTGCTATTAAGGAAAGCACGTCCGTTCCCGAGGCCTGTGCAGTAGCGGACTTACGATGCATTGCCGCTGGAAGCTCCGTGTACGATGACTCCCGCATACTTCCTATGCGAACGTCCGGAGTCTGCAGGCCTCGAGTCCCCGGCTACCGACCCAGCGCTGTCGGATAATTCTCGATCCGACACCGTCTCTGTCGGCTGCTGGGATGCTGCGATAAGCTGTGCTATGTGCACAAGAATGTCCGGCGTCGAGACCTGCGGAGGTGCAGTCTATCGCTGCTTCGCCGAGGGCAGCTCCGCATCAGATGGCTCCCGCATACTTTTCCTATGCGAACGTCCGGAGTCCATCGGTCTCGAATCCCTGGCTGCCGGATGGTGTGACCTGGTCGCCGAAGAATCCTTGATCGGCGAAGCTGGTAATATATCGGCGGTCACGCAGCCAAGGTGCGGTCGTGTGCGCTGACGAGAAGAGGAAGCCTTAGCAGTCTCAGCGGACTGCCTATACAACGGAGCGTCCCGAGCGACGGACGTATGCTCCGCTAACGACACATTTGTACCACAACATCTGGGGCCAGATGTTGTTGAACGAGAGAGGGGCCTCTCTCGCTTGCCGTCCGGATGGACCGGAACGAGCTATGAACCGGACTAAAAGGCTTCCTCCGTTCTCCCTCCGATCCGCCGTCACTGGGTGTGCATTAAGTTAATTTTATAGTGCTCGCATCACCCCAAAATTCCTTCTAGACCGCAACGGACGAACCCGGCTGCCGAACCATTCGGTGAATGGACGCTACACCGGGCGAGCTAGCGGACGTCAAAGGCCGTCGAACCTACTAGGGTCCTCTTAGGCAATTGGCGTATTACATGAGCACTTTTCCGCTAGCCCTTCATTAATTGTGACGACGGAGGCACACTGTTGGAAGACATCACAGATACATCACCCTAATCTTGATCGTCTGAAATAGAAATTGATAAAGTAGAGTGACCCTGCGGGGAAAGGACCGGAGTGTCCAAATCCCCAACAACATACCGTGACATACGCTTCCCATATTGTCATCGAAATCATACGATACAGAACCGGAGTTAATGCGAGTACACTGACCACATATAGAATGATAATAAGGCCAGAGGAAGACTTCCTCTTAAAACAATTGATCAATATCCTTTCAATGTGAAAAGAAAACAAGTCCTGGTACTCGCACTAACCCCTGGCAATCAAAATACATAATAATAATATGATCCATTAATATAGAAAAAATAATTGAAATCAAAATATTTTGAAAAAATATTTTTTCAGAACAGCCCAAGTTTCTGAAAAGTAACGTTGAGCCCCAATGGATCCCAAGCCTAAGTGTGGACAAAAATTTTAAAAATATTTTAAACAATTTATTCAACACTTACGAACAATAATAATGTATCTAGTTATGATTGAAATAACATAAAGATATTATTATTTAGAAATCCCCCCCTCACACAGAGGGCTGTTGTAAATGTAAACAATGAGTGTAAAAACACTAAAATAAGACTCCAGGCACCCAGGCCCGAAATCAGTTACCAAAATACACCATCTGATGCAAAACAGAGACTTCCAGGGAAGAAACTGCAGAACATCAGATGGTAGATGCAGAACACAACGCCTAACCACCCGTAGGTGAAGACGTAAACATGGGGAAAGAACAGAATTCATTCTGTTATTCAGCTAAACTCCCAAGAAATTTTAGTAATAATAATTACAGAAATTATGCCAAAAGCATGGGAGAATAGCAAGGGGGAACTTAAAGGACAGGGAGAGAGGAAAAACACTTGTAAAAACAGTGTAACTAAATAATCAGAATGACAACAAAATGGCTGCTGCCTTGAAAATAGGTAACTTAACATAATTTCATTAAAAAATTTTAAGTTACAGCCCTGATAATATTCTGTCACACATTCTTTTCCTCTCCTCCTTTTCTATCCTCCTTAGAATCACCATTTCACTAATATTTATGTGTCTGGCATCATTTAAACTGAGATTTAAAAGCACAAAGATCAGTCAGATGTTAACTGATGAAGGGCCAAACTTAGAATGATAAATGGCGCCAATTTCGGAACGTCCTTGACACTGCGCATGCGCAGTAGGGGCGAAGTGTGGAGGGCCTCTCAGGACATGTTTTCTTTAGTTTTAGATGCAAATTTTGGGGATTGGGGGGCAAAATTTGTGTTTGGCCCTATATTTTAGGAGTTAGCACCAGCTATGTCTGGGTCATTGGTACAGTATAAAAATACTGATATTTTATGCTTTTCCATATTTCCAAGGGCCATAACTCACAAAATAATACGGCAATCAGCATGAAACTCAAACTTGATCTGTAAGTCATCGTTCTATAGTAGGTTACCAAAAATGAAATCATTCCGTTGAAGCATTTCCAAAAAAAGTCCGGAAAACTGATATTTTGGCACTTTTCCATATTTCCAAGGGCCATAACTCACACAAGAATAATGCCATCTGCATGAAACTCAAACTTGATCTGTAAGTCATCGTTCTATAGTAGGTTACCAAGAATGATATCATTCAGTTCAAGCATTTCCATAAAAGTCCGGAAAACTAAAGTATAACTGACAGACTGACTGGCAGACTGATGGATGGACAGAGTGCAAATGAAACCTGATCTGTTAGACATCGTTCTATAGTAGGTTACCAAAAATGAAATCATTCCATTGAAGCGTTTCCAAAAAAAGTCTGGAAAACTGATATTTTGGCAAATTTCCATATTTCCAAGGGCCATAACTCACAAAAGAATAAGGCAATCAGCATGAAACTCAAACTTGATCTGTAAGTCATCATTCTATAGCAAGTTACCAAAAATGAAATCATTCCGTTGAAGCGTTTCCAAAAAAGTCCGGAAAGTTAAAAAATTTATAGTAATTTATATATTTTTTATACTTACCAATGACCCAGACATAGCTGGTGCTAACTCTTAAAATATAGGGCCAAACACAAATTTTGCCCCCCAATCCCCAAAATTTGCATCTAAAACTAAAGAAAACATGTCCTGAAAGGCCCTCCACACTTCGCCCCTACTGCGCATGCGCAGTGTCAAGGACGTTCCGAAATTGGCGCCATTAATCATTCTAATAACCAGTGCCTGGTAAGCGCTATGTACTCAGCGGGGAGGCAAGAGTTCCCAACTCCTGGGAGGGCCATCCCCGTCTGGGTCATTGGTAAGTATAAAAAATATATAAATTACTATAAATTTTTTAACATTTTTATACTGTACCAATGACCCAGACATAGCTGAATAGTAAAAAGGCTGGAGGGCCAAGGACATAGAGCAAAATGGAATACGCTCAATAAAATAAAATAGAGTCATCCCCTGTAGGGAAAAGAAGTAATAGGCCTTACATGTATCTTTCTTATTTATGATAAATTAGAAAGATACAACACCTTCCAAAAATTGAGCTTCATACATCCATGTACTCTATTAATATCCAATAATCCTTATACTAATAATTTTTAAAGTAAGCCAATAATAAAGTAAGTCTAGAGAATAGAGACTCTTATACTTCTAAAAGTGTGTGAGAATTGCATAATCATGTCCGTTGACATATGCAATATTCAAAGGCTATACTTTAAAAACTAAGACTTGAATGAATTTTATAAACTTAAACTTCTCACTAAACAACCATCCCAATAACAGCTCAGAATTACTAACTCCGGAGGAGGTATCCCCTTGTTTTCATAGTAAAAACAGGTGACCCAAGGGAACACCCTCCCCCCCCCCCTTTTCTTGCCCTGGGTCAAATAGCCCAGAGCGAAGAGGGCAGCCGAACGGAGACACTGCCGAAACAGACAGCCTACCTAGCTATAGTAGCAACTGTTAAGAGAATGACATTCTGAGCAGTAGATAATAGACCTAACAACAGAGGCCTCCAGAAATGGACTCGATATTTCTGAGATAAAATTCATGAATGGATGGCTGAGCGCAATGAGCAGCCTTCAAAAATCTATAATAGCAACACTATTAATGTAAGCCCAAGAAGTAGAAGAACTCTTACTTCATGAGCCGAAATCTTAAGCACAACTGCTAAGCTAATGATATACCATAAGCAGTACGCTAGTTAATAGAATCCATTAACAATAAAATGGAGCGTAACGTCCTTCTACTAGACATCAAAGACAGAAGAAGCTTACGCCCTTGTAATAAACAGATATCTGTTTATAAATACATAAACTGTACCCGGAAAGAGTAAAGGCCTATGCCCATACGAAGACGGAAGGACCTTAAAATAATAGGTTCCGGATAATAGGAGCCTAACTCTTATGCAACAATCCAACCTAAATAGTAACGGAAGTATTGATTCCGAAACTATGAAAGTGAAAATCATCCATCGATAGTGCATGAAACTCACTGACTCTACAGTAAAAGAGAAACCAACAGAATTACTGTCTAAAAGGTCAGAATTTGAAAACTACTGTTTCCAGAGGCTCAAATGATTACTTAGCTAAATAAGAACCGAAGTTAAAATCCGTATAGGAATTTAATCTAAAGATTCTAAGTCTATTTATCAAAAAGTTACTAACTTACTTAGATAAAGAGACAAAAGACTCAATTGTAAACTATAGTAGAGTGCATAGGTATGAGGTAACATAAACCTATAACCTAAATAACACAGGCTGCAGTAGATCTTGTGAAACAAGTATACTAAAAAATAGCAATGAGTAGTATGGAGGGATCAACCATATGAACATAATGATCCCTACACCACGACGGAAGAGCCTCCACTTTAGTCGCATAGAATAGCGAAGAAGAGGATCTCCTATAGTAAGAAATCGCGTCCAAAGCTCGTCCAGTACAGTGCATACAATGCAATACGGACCACACAACGGAATACATGAAGGTTGCGACCTTGCTGGTTGTGATAAAGATGACACGATTTACCCAGTGAAAAAAGATCCTCACATAGAGGAAGATTTCACGTTAAGATCCACAGTAGACAAGAGAGTAAATTACTCATGATCTCTGTGAAGATAGAGATGCTATCAACAGAAATGTATAGTGGTTGTTTATCTTAGCAATACCTGCTAAAACAACAGCGCCGGAGGATACGCGTATCCTATCATTCCGTCCTATAGATCAATAGAGCGTTAACAGTATTAGCTCAGAGATCTGGACAAGCCAACACATACGTCTGCAATTGATTAGCAAGCTGTGTCATAAATAAAACATCATTGGGCGCTCCCATAGATAGCAAATCTGATTAAATACTTGTTTGTTGAGAGTCCATTCTGACAGCAACAAGCGACCCGTAAGAGAACGGGAGTGCGATAAAACAATCAGACGACCCAGAATATGACGGACCAAAACTGAACTTGGTGTACTATAACCAACAGACGGATTCTTTCCATTAAATTGAATAACGGAAACGAAAGAGTGCCTCCCTGGTTCCGGAGATACGCCACTACTGTCGAATTAAAGGACAGGAATTTGGGCATGCGTTTCTGAATAATGTTCATGCAATGACATAAAGCAAGCCTAAAAAACATTATTCCGCGGAAGTTAAACTGATAGCTAAAAGACTGCGGAACCCAAAGACCCTGGCACTTCGAATCCGTAGGGATCAGTATATATCCCAATCTGTTTGACTGGCAACCGTCATAACAGCCACACTCGGGTCCGGCAACTGCGGCGGCACTCTCTGAGTCAACCACCGAATGTTTGCCCCAGTCTGAATCTCTTGTAACACTAGATAGACAAGAGAATGTATAATTCAAGCAATTCATGGATTGCCGGAAAGTTGCCGTCGAAGAGAAGCTCCTCCGAGAACGAAGCGACTCTGAGAGAGTTCTTAACCTACTATCCACGCGTGGATGTAGCTAGGGCTGCATCACGTCTAACCAACTCCAATCAGCCACTGAAGGGCGGAGTTATACGTGAACAAACTACTGCCCTCAAAAGAAATTACATTGAGAATAATATCCCGTAAATCTTTTCTTGAAGACGTAATGATAACGCCTCAGTAAGGCGGATTACGTATAATAAAGCGTCTAAGTTAAGTCTACTATACATAATGTCGTTCCCAACATTGAAATTGGAAAAGACATAAATGGCGAAAAAGAATATATGCAGTCTTTAATCACCGTCTAGACGCATATGAACTCTCGGTATGCCCTGCTCTGCCAAAATAAACTATATGTAAAAAAGATAAAATGGCAGAAATGAGCCACGCGGACAAGAAACTAAACTATCATGCTTAGTAGCAGGCTTGTATATATATATAAATATATAGCGTCGAAAAATAAAACACATGTTGTAATGACAATATTGGACTGCGTCGGTAAGTCAGGGACAAAGCCCCTGTACCGATCGAAAAATCCGAGTCCAATGACGCTATAAGTCTCTTATCCAAGATCGCAGCAATGAAGTCCGAAAAATAATCACTGGAAGAAATGCCAGAAGATAAGAAAGGCATCTTCCGATACTACTAAAGGGAAAACTCGAAATCTTTCGAATCCCTTTCGCCATCCTGTCGGACCCTATAAAGCGTTCGGTCGTCCGTAGCTTGATGCAACCGCGGATCGCACCGACCCAGCGCCGTCGGATAATTCCTGATTCGACCGAGAAACCGTCAATTGCTGGGATGCTGCGAAACAACTGTGCTAACTCGGATAGCACGTCCGTCACTGAGGCCTGAGGAGCAGCGGTCTTACGATGCATTGCCGCAGGAAGCTCCGAGATCGTTACCCCGTGCATACTTCCAATATGCGAGCGAACGGAGTGTATAGGCCTCGTGTCCCTTGGCTACCGGATGGCGCGACCTATTCGCTGTGGAATCACTGAATGCCGAAACTGATCGGATACTCGAGGTCACGTAGCCAATGTGCGGTCGTGTGCCCTGCTGTGAGGATGAGGAAGCATTAAAGACAGTCTCTCGGACTGTCAATATAACGGAGCGTCCCGAGCAACGGACATATGCTCCGAATGGAAAAAATCTGAACCACAACATGCGGTCCCCTATGTTGTTGGCTTCCTCCGATCTGTCCTCAATCTGCCGTCACTGGGTGAGTACTAAAGTAATTAAAGTGCTCGCATCACCCAAATCTCCTTCCTAGACCGCAACGGACGAACCCGGCAGCCGAACCATTCGATGAATGTACGCTACACCGGGTGAGCTAGCGAATGTCACTCCGTAAGCGATAGACATATTCCATGAGCACATATTGCCGCTAACTCTTCATTAACTATGACGACAGAGGCACACTTTTGGAAGACATCTCCATAACTCTTCGAACAAGAAACCAGAAATGCTTGGATAGCAAGCATAAAATAATAATATATATAGCGTCGTTCAATAATTCGATAGTTTGCGTGACATTATTGGACTATGTCGGAACTGAGGGACGATGTCCCTGAACCGAACCAAAAATTTCTAAGTCCACCGACGCTATCAGTTTCTTATCCGGCATCGCAGCATATGTTGTTCCGAAAGGGAAAGCTTGAAATCCACCGAATCCCTTTCGGTATCCCGTCGGACCGGATGAAAATTTTCGGACGTCCGTACCCGCTTCCGCGGAGCGTCCCGACCCAGCATCGTCGGATAAAATATATGCGACAGATTCAGTTGATGCTGGGATGCTGCGATAAACTGTGCTATTAAGGAAAGCACGTCCGTTCCCGAGGCCTGTGCAGTAGCGGACTTACGATGCATTGCCGCTGGAAGCTCCGTGTACGTTGACTCCCGCACACTTCCTATGCGAACGTCCGGAGTCTGCAGGCCTCGAGTCCCCGGCTACCGACCCAGCGCTGTCGGATAATTCTCGATCCGACACCATTTCTGTCGGCTGCTGGGATGCTGCGATAAGCTGTGCTATGTGCACAAGAATGTCCGGCGTCGAGACCTGCGGAGGCGCAGACTATCGCTGCTTCGCCGAGGGTAGCTCCGCATCAGATGGCTCCCGCATACTTCCTATGCGAACGTCCGGAGTCCATCGGTCTCGAATCCCTGGCTGTCGGATGGTGTGACCTGGTCGCCGAAGAATCCTTGATCGGCGAAGCTGGTAATATATCGGCGGTCACGCAGCCAAGGTGCGGTCGTGTGCACTGACGAGAAGAGGAAGCCTTAGCAGTCTCAGCGGACTGCCTATACAACGGAGCGTCCCGAGCGACGGACATATGCTCCGCTAACGACACATTTGTACCACAACATCTGGGGCCAGATGTTGTTGAACGAGAGAGGGGCCTCTCTCGCTTGCCGTCCGGATGGACCGGAACGAGCTATGAACCGGACTAAAAGGCTTCCTCCGTTCTCCCTCCGATCCGCCGTCACTGGGTGTGCATTAAGTTAATTTTATAGTGCTCGCATCACCCCAAAATTCCTTCTAGACCGCAACGGACGAACCCGGCTGCCGAACCATTCGGTGAATGGACGCTACACCGGGCGAGCTAGCGGACGTCAAAGGCCGTCGAACCTACTAGGGTCCTCTTAGGCAATTGGCGTATTACATGAGCACTTTTCCGCTAGCCCTTCATTAATTGTGACGACGGAGGCACACTGTTGGAAGACATCACAGATACATCACCCTAATCTTGATCGTCTGAAATAGAAATTGATAAAGTAGAGTGACCCTGCGGGGAAAGGACCGGAGTGTCCAAATCCCCAACAACATACCGTGACATACGCTTCCCATATTGTCATCGAAATCATACGATACAGAACAGGAGTTAATGCGAGTACACTGACCACATATAGAATGATAATAAGGTCAGAGGAAGACTTCCTCTTAAAACAATTGATCAATATCCTTTCAATGTGAAAAGAAAACAAGTCCTGGTACTCGCACTAACCCCTGGCAATCAAAATACATAATAATAATATGATCCATTAATATAGAAAAAATAATTGAAATCAAAATATTTTGAAAAAATATTTTTTCAGAACAGCCCAAGTTTCTGAAAAGTAACGTTGAGCCCCAATGGATCCCAAGCCTAAGTGTGGACAAAAATTTTAAAAATATTTTAAACAATTTATTCAACACTTACGAACAATAATAATGTATCTATTTATGATTAAAATAACATAAAGATATTATTATTTAGAAATCCCCCCCTCACACAGAGGGCTGTTGTAAATGTAAACAATGAGTGTAAAAACACTAAAATAAGACTCCAGGCACCCAGGCCCGAAATCAGTTACCAAAAATACACCATCTGATGCAAAACAGAGACTTCCAGGGAAGAAACTGCAGAACATCAGATGGTAGATGCAGAACACAACGCCTAACCACCCGTAGGTGAAGACGTAAACATGGGGAAAGAACAGAATTCATTCTGTTATTCAGCTAAAACTCCCAAGAAATTCTAGTAATAATAATTACAGAAACTATGCCAAAAGCATGGGAGAATAGCAAGGGGGAACTTAAAGGACAGGGAGAGAGGAAAAACACTTGAAAAAACAGTGTAACTAAATAATCAGAATGACAACAAAATGGCTGCTGCCTTGAAAATAGGTAACTTAACATAATTTCATTAAAAAATTTTAAGTTACAGCCCTGATAATATTCTGTCACACATTCTTTTCCTCTCCTCCTTTTCTATCCTCCTTAGAATCACCATTTCACTAATATTTATGTGTCTGGCATCATTTAAACTGAGATTTAAAAGCACAAAGATCAGTCAGATGTTAACTGATGAAGGGCCAAACTTAGAATGATTAATGGCGCCAATTTCGGAACGTCCTTGACACTGCGCATGCGCAGTAGGGGCGAAGTGTGGAGGGCCTTTCAGGACATGTTTTCTTTAGTTTTAGATGCAAATTTTGGGGATTGGGGGGCAAAATTTGTGTTTGGCCCTATATTTTAAGAGTTAGCACCAGCTATGTCTGGGTCATTGGTACAGTATAAAAATACTGATATTTTGGCGCTTTTCCATATTTCAAAGGGCCATAACTCACACAAGAATAATGCAATCAGTATGAAACTCAAACTTCATCTGTAAGTCATCGTTCTATAGTAGGTTACCAAAAATAAAATCATTCGGTTGAAGCATTTCCAAAAAAAGTCCGGAAAACTAAAGTGTGATTGACAGACTGACGGACTGACAGACTGTGATATTTTGGCATGTTTCCATATTTCCAAGGGCCATAACTCACACAGAAATAATGCAATCAGCATGAAACTCAAACTTGATCTGTAAGTCATCGTTCTATAGTAGTTTACCAAAAATGAAATCATTCCGTTGAAGCGTTTCCAAAAAAGGTCCGGAAAGTTAAAAAATTTATAGTAATTTATATATTTTTTATACTTACCAATGACCCAGACATAGCTGGTGCTAACTCTTAAAATATAGGGCCAAACACAAATTTTGCCCCCCAATCCCCAAAATTTGCATCTAAAACCAAAGAAAACATGTCCTGAATGGCCCTCCACACTTCACCTCTACTGCGCATGCGCAGTGTCAAGGACGTTCCGAAATTGGCGCCATAAATCATTCTTATAACCAGTGCCTGGTAAGCGCTATGTACTCAGCGGGGAGGTATGAGTTCCCAACTCCTGGGAGGGCCATCCCCGTCTGGGTCATTGGTAAGTATAAAAAATATATAAATTACTATAAATTTTTTAACATTTTTATACTGTACCAATGACCCAGACATAGCTGAATAGTAAAAAGGCAGTAGGGCCTAGGACATAGAGCAAGTTGGAATACGCTCAATTATATAAAATAGAGTCATCCCCTCTAGGGAAAAAGAAGTATTAGGCCTTACATGTATCTTTCTTATTTATGATAAATTAGAAAGATACAACACCTTCCAAAATTGAGCATCATACATCCATGTACTCTATTAATATCTAGTATAATCCTTATACTAATAATTTTTAAAGTAAGCCAATAAATAAAGAAAGTCTAGAGAATAGAGACTCTTTATACTCCTTAAAAGTGTCTGAGGAATGTATAATAACGTCCATATGACACGTGCTATATTCAAAAGCTATACTTTAAAAACTAAGACCTGAATGAATTTTTAAAATATAAACTTCTCACTAAAAAGCCATCCCAGTAACAGCTCAGAATTACTAACTCAGGAGGAGGTATCCCCTTGTTTTCATAGTAAAACAGGTGACCCAAGGGAACACCCTCCCCCCCCCCCCCCTTTTTCTTGCCCTGGGTCAAATAGCCCAGAGCGAAGAGGGCAGCAGAACGGAGTCACTGCCGAAACAGAAAGCCTACCTAGCTATAGTAGCAACTGTTAAGTGAATGACATTCTGAGCAGTAGATAATAGACCTAACAATAAAGGCCTCCAGAAATGGACTCGATATTTCTGAGATAAAAATTCATGAATGTGGATGGCTGAGTGCAATGAGCAGCCTTCAAAAATCTATAATAGCGACACTATTAATGTAAGCCCAAGATGTAGAAAAAACTCTTACTTCATGAGCCGAAATCTCAAGCACAACTGCTGAGTCAATGATATACCATAAGCAGTACCGATAGTTAATTGAATCCATTAGCAATAGAATGGAGCGTAACGTCCTTCTATTAGGCATCAAAGACAGAAGAAGCTTACGTCCGTAGTAATAAACAGATATCTGTTTATGAATACGTAAACTCTAACCGGACAGAGTAAAGGCCTATGCCCGTACGAAGACGGAAGGACCTTAATAACAATAGGTTCCGGATATTTATTAGGAGCCTGACTTTTAACCAAAAATCCAACCTAAATAGTAAAGGAAGTAGTGATTCCGAAACTACGAAAGTGAGAATCATCCACCGATAGTGCATGAAGCTCACTGACTCTTCAGTAAAAGAGAAGCCAACAGAATTACTGTCTAAAAGGTCAGAATTTGAAAACTACTGTTTCCAGAGGCTCAAATGATTACTTAGCTAAAAAAGAACCGAAGTTAAATTCCATATAGAAATTTAATCTAATGATTCTAAGTCTATTTATCGAAAAGTTACTAACTGACTTAGATAAAGAGACATAAGACTCAATTGTAAACTATCACAGAGTGCATAGGTATGAGATAACATAGACCTATAACTTTAATAGTAACAGGCTGCAGTAGATCTTGTCAAACAAGTATACTAGAAAGTTGCAATGACTAGTATGGAGGGATCAACAATATCAACATAGTGATCCCTACACCAACGACGGAAGAGCCTCCACTTTGGCCGCATAGTATAGCGAAGAAGAGGTTCTCCTACAGTAAAAAATCGCGTCCAAAGCTTGTCCAGTACAATGCTTACAATGCAATAAGGACCACACAACGGAATATGTGAAGGTTGAGACCTTGCGGGTTGTGATGAAGATGACACGATTTTCCCCAGCGAAAGAAGATCCTCTCATAGAGGAAGTTTTCGCGTTAAGTCCCACAGTAGACATCTGAGTAAATTTACCCACGTTCTCTGTGAAGACAGAGATGCTATCAACAGAAATGTATTGTGGTTGTTTATCTTAGCAATACTTGCTGAAACAACAGCGCAGGAGGATACGCATATCCTATCATTCCGTCCTATTAGATCAATAGAGCGTTAACAACATAAGCTCAGAGATCCGGACATGCAAACACATACGTCTGCAATTGATTAGCAAGTTGTGTCGTAAAAAATTATCATTGGGCGCTACCATTGATAGCAAATCTGACTGAATACTTGTTTGTTGAGAGTCCATTCTGACAGCAACAAGCGACCCATACGTGAAAGGGAGTCCGCTAATACAATCAGACGACCCGGAATATGACGGACCGAAGCAGAACTTGGTGTACTATAACAAACGGTAGGATTCTTTCCGTTAAATTGAATAACGGAATCGAATGAGTGCCTCCCTGGTTCCAGAGATACGCAACCACTGTCGTATTATCGGACAGGATTTGGACATGCGTTTCTGAATAATGTTCATCCAATGACATAAAGCAAGCCTAAATAACATTATTCCGTGGAAGATAAGTGCTTGCCTAGAGACTGCAGAACCCAAAGACCCTGGCACTTCGAATCCGTTGGGATCAATATTGTACCCCAACCCGTTTGACTGGCAACCGTCATAATTATAAAACTCGGATCCGGCAACTGCAGTGGCACTCTCTGAGTCAACCACCGAATGTTTGCCCCAGTCTGAATCTCTTGCTATGCTTGATAGACAAGAGAACGTGTATATCGAGCAATTCAGGGATTGCTGAAAAGTTGCCGTCGAAGAGAAGCTTCTCCGAGACCGAAGCGACTCTGAGAAAGTTCTTCACCTTACTATCCACGCGCATGGATGTAGCTAGGGCTGCGTCACGTCTAACCAACTCCAGGTTGCCACTGAAGGGCAGAGTTATACGTGGAAAAACTACTGCCCTTGAAAGAAATCACATTGAGGATCATATCCCGGAATTCTTTCTCTTGAAGACGTAATGATAACGCCTCAGTAATGTGGACTACGTATGATAAAGTGTCTAAGTTAAGTCTATTAGACATCATTGTCGTTTCCAACATAGTGGTTGGAAAACACATAGACGGCGAAAAAGATAAATTCCAGTCTTTAACCCTGCCGTCTAGACGCATATGAACTCTCGGTATGCCCTGTTCTGCCAAAATAAATTATTCCTAGGAATGATAAAAGGCAGAATAGAGCATTGCGGACAAGAAACTAAACTATCATGCTTGGTAGCAGGCTTATATATATATAGCGTCGATAAATAATACAAATGTTCTAATGACATTATTGGACTGTGTCGTAAGTCAGGGACAATGTCCCTGAACCGATCCAAAATTCCGTGTCCAATGACGCTATAAGTCTCTTATCCAACATCGCAGCAATGTAGTCCGAAGGAACAACCTCTGGAAGATAATGCCGGAAGAAATGTATGGCAGCTTCCATTGTTCCGAAAGGGAAAGCTTGAAATCGTCCGAATCCCTTTCGCCATCCTGTCGGACCCTATAAAGCGTTCGGCCGTCCGAACCTGATGCAACAGCGGAGCGCACCGACCCAGCGCCGTCGGATAATTCCTGATCCGACCGAGAATCTGTCGATTGCTGGGATGCTGCGATAAACTGTGCTAACTTGGATAGCATGTCCGTCACTGAGGCCTGTGGATTAGCGGTCTTATGATGCATTGCCGCTGGAAGCTCCATGATCGTTACCCCATGCATACTTCTATTATGCGAGCGAACGGAGTGTATAGGCCTTGTGTCCCTTGGCTACCGGATGGCGTGACCTGTTCGCCGTGGAATCACTGAATGACGAAACTGGTCGGACACTCGAGGTCACGTAGCCAATGTGTGGTCGTGTGGGCTGCTGTGAGGATGAGGAAGCATTATCGACAGTCTCTCGGACTGTCAATATAACGGAGCGTCCCGAGCGACGGACATATGCTCCGAATGCGAAATATTTGAACCACAACATGCGGTCCCCTATGTTGTTGTACGAGAGAGGGACCTCTCTCGCTCACAGCCCGGACGGACTTGGACGAGCCAGGAACCGGACTAACAGGCTTCCTCTGATCTGTCCTCAATCCGTCGTCACTGGGTGAGTACTAAAGGTATTATAGTGCTCGCATCACCCAAATCTCCTTCCTAGACCGCAACGGACGAACCCGGCTGCCGAACCATTCGATGAATGGACGCTACACCAGGTGAGCTAGCGAATGTCACTCCGTCGATCCTACAAGGGACCTCTTAGGCGATAGACATATTCCATGAGCACTTATTGCCGCTAGCTCTTCATTAACTATGACGACAGAGGCACACTTTGAAAGACATCTCCGTAACAAGAAACCAGAAATGCTTGACCATGTCGGAACTGAGGGGCGATGTCCCTGAACCGAACCAAAAAAATTTCTAAGTCCACCGACGCTATCAGTTTCTTATCCGGAATCGCAGCATTCTGGTCCGACGAAAGAACCTGTAGAAGATAAAGTCAGATGACATACACAACAGCATATGTTGTTCCGAAAGGGAAAGCTCGAAATCCTCCGAATCCCTTTCGGCATCCTGTCGGACCAGATGAAATTTTTCGGACGTCCGTACCTGCTTGCGCGGAGCGTCCCGACCCAGCATCGTCGGATAATATATGATGCGACAGATTCAGTCGTTGCTGGGATGCTGCGATAAGCTGTGCTATTTGGGATAGCACGTCCGTCACCGAGGCCTGTGCAGTAGCGGTCTTACGATGCATTGCCGCCGGAAGCTCTGTGTACGTTGACTCCCGCACACCTTCTTATGCGAACGTCCGGAGTCTGCAGGCCTCGTGTCCCTGGCTACCGGATGGTGTGACCTGGTCGCCGATGATTCTCTGATTGGCGAAGCTGACTGGATATCCGAGGTCACGTAGCCAAGAGCCGTCGTGTGCGCTACCATGAGAATGAGGAAGCCTTATTGACAGTCTCTCCGGACTGACTATATGTCGGAGCGTCCCGAGCGGCGGACGTATGCTCCGAATGCGAAACATTTTGTACCACAACATCTGGGGCCAGATGTTGTTGTACGAGAGAGGGGCCTCTCTCGCTCGCCGTCCGGATGGACCTGGACGAGCTAGAAACCGGACTAAAAGGCTTCCTCCGTTCTCCCTCTAATCCGCCGTCACTGGGTGTGCATTTGGTTGATTTATAGTGCTCGCATCACCCCAAAACTCCTTCTAGACCACAACGGACGAACCCGGCTGCCAAACCATTCGATGAATGGACGCTACACCGGGCGAGCTAGCGGACGTCAAAGGCCGTCGAACCTACTAGGGTCCTCTTGAGCAATTGGCGTATTTACATGAGCACTTTTCCGCTAGCTCTTCATTAATTGTGACGACGGAGGCACACTTTTGGAAGACATCACGGATACATCACCCTAATCTTGATCGTCTGAAATAGAAATTGATAAAGTAGAGTGACCCTGCGGGGAAAGAACCGGAATGTCCAATTCCCCACTAACATACCGTGACACACGCTTCCCATGTTGTCATCGAAATTATCACATACAGAACAGGAGTTAGTGCGAGTACACTGACTACATATACAATGATTATAAAAGTCAGAGGAAGATTTCCTCTTATTACAATTGACCAAAATCCTTTCAATGTGAAAAGAAAACAAAGTCCTAGTACTTGCACCAACCCCTGACAATCAAAATACATAATAATATGATCCATTAACATAGAAAAAATAATTGAAATCAAAAAATTTTGAAAAAATATTTTTTCAGAACAGCCCAAGTTTCTGAAAAGTAACGTTGAGCCCCAATGGATCCCAAGCCTAAGTGTGGACAAAAATTTTAAAAATATTTTAAACAATTTATGCAACACTTACGAACAATAATAATGTATCTAGTTATGATTAAATTAACATCAAGATATTATTTTCAAGAAATCCCCCCTCACACAGAGGGCTGTTGTAAATGTAAACAATAAGTGTAAAAACACTAGAATAAGACTCCAGGCACCCTGGCCCGAAATCAGTTACCAATAATACACTATCTGATGCAAAACAGAGACTTCCAGGGAAGAAACTGTAGAACATCAGATGGTAGATGCAGAACAGTACGCCTAACCACCCGTAGATGAAGACGTAAACATGGGGAAAAGAACAGAATTCATTCTGTTATTCAGCTAAAACTCCCAAGAAATTTTAGTAATAAAATTACAGAAAATATGCCAAAAGCATGGGAGAATAGCAAGAGGGGACTTAAAGGAAAGGGAGAGAGGAAAACACTGAACAAACAGTGTAACTTGATAACAAGAATGACAACAAAATGGCTGTTGCCTCGAAAATAGGTAACTTAACATAATTTCATTAAAAAATTTTAAGTTACAGCCCTGATAATTTTCTGTCACACATTTTTCCTCTCCTCCTTCTATATCCTCCTTAGAATCACCATTTCTTTAATATTTATGTGTCTGGCATCATTTAAACTGAGATTTACAAGCACAAAGATCAGTCAGATGTTAACTGATGAAGGGCCAAACTAAGAATGATTAATGGCGCCAATTTCGGAACGTCCTTGACACTGCGCATGCGCAGTAGAGGTGAAGTGTGGAGGGCCATTCAGGACATGTTTTCTTTGGTTTTAGATGCAAATTTTGGGGATTGGGGGGCAAAATTTGTGTTTGGCTCTATATTTTAAGAGTTAGCACCAGCTATGTCTGGGTCATTGGTACAGTATAAAAATACTGATATTTTGGCACTTTTCCATATTTCAAAGGGCCATAACTCATACAAGAATAATGCAATCAGCATGAAACTCCAACTTGATCTGTAAGTCATCGTTCTATAGTAGGTTACCAAAACTAAAATCATTCAATTGAAGCATTTCCAAAAAAGCTCCGAAAAACAAAAGTGTGACTAACAGACTGACGGACTGACAGACTGATAGACTGATAGACTGACGGACTGACGGATGGACAGAGTGCAAACCTACAGTCCCCTCTGGCGATGCCGGTAGGTGACTAAAAAAATGAACAATATTCGATGCCGGTAGGTGACTAAAAAAATGAACAATATTTGCCAATAAAGCCTTACAAATATGGCGGTCATTGGAAAGCGGTCAATGAGCTGGTTCCAATGACAGCCATATCTGTACAATTGCACTGACAAAATGGCAGGATATTTCAGGTCATGTTAGCCTTGTATTGGTTAATTTGCTGCTGCTGTGTTAGGTAAAGGGTTAAATTGACACATGAATTCGTAATGGTTTTATTGTGTGAATCCTTGTGGGAATCGATTCTTGGATTCTCATCAAAATATGAGTCCTGAGTTTGCTGAAATGGAGAGTGACAAGAAATGCTTAAAAATCAATTCCTCTCTAAAGACAGCCTTCTATAAACATTTTTTTCTAACAGTAGGATAACTGTGTCATTTTGAAAGTACTGTGGACTAAACTATTTTCATTACATCCTCCAGAAATGGTTTTGGTTCATAATGTACTGGCAGGTCAGCGGATTCTTTTTGGCTTGTATAAGGAATATGGCAATCACTATTAAACAATGAAGGATAATGTTGTCTGTAACTGTAATAAGCTGCTATATATCCTATTACTGATCCAATTACCACATCTGGAGAAAAAGGAAATAGAACAAAATCAGTTTTTTCTGTCACAATATCAAAGAGTACCTAATTGTACTTGGGGAGCAATTTATTCTGAACAAGATCACATGTATCGCTGAAGCGATACAATGTCCCCTATCGGACTAATGAGCATTAATAATTATACAAATGTTATAACCTAGATATGATCAGCATGAATTCCGTTGAAGCGTTTCCAAAAAAAGTCCGGAAAACTGATATTTTGGCGCTTTTCCATATTTCCAAGGGCCATAACTCACACAAGAATAATGCAATCCGCATGAAACTCAAACTTGATCTGTAAGTCATCGTTCTATAGAAGTTTACCAAAAATGAAATCATTCCGTTGATGCGTTTCTAAAAAAACTCCGGAAAACTAAAGTGTGACTGACGGACGGACGGACGGACGGATGCTCCAACATTTCGGGTTTATGGGCTACCAAAAAAACATTTTGTATGTCCAGAACCTTATTTTACCCAGAACCCCACCCCCTCCACCCTAGAACTTATATTTAACCCTAACCCCACCCCTCCACCCAAAAACCACACCCTAACCCTAACTCTACCCCACCCTGACCCTAAACCCTAAAAGCCCACCCCAGACCCTAACCCCCACCCACCCCCAGGACCTAACCCCCACCCTTAAGCCCTACTCTGGGGCTACCCCTAACCCTAACCCCCACCTCTGACCCAACCCCACCCTAGCCAAACCAATAGGATTAGGAGCTATTTTTCGGTTTAGGGGCTACTAAAACTAAAACCCCACCCCTGACCCCAACATTAACCCCCCGGGACCTAACCTTCCCCAACCTTAAGCCCTACTCTGGGGCTACCCCTAACCCCACCCCACCCCACTCCTAACCCTAACACTACCTTAATTTGGAGGTAGCCCCTAATAATAATATCCCGTAAACCCCCAATGTTGGCCCAGACGGACACACAGACAGATGGACAGAGTGCAAACCTATAGTCCCCTCCGGCGAAAAAGATCAAATGAGGAATACCGCCTGTACATGTGCTAATGGAATTGTTGACAATTTATATTCCATATCCAAGATGGCCAATGGCGGCCTTGTTTTTCAACAAAATTCAGAACAATTTGATACCTCCCATCAAGACATCACACCAAAACTACAAGTAAAATTTGAAAAAGATCAGGTGAGGGGTGTGGACTGTAGCATGTGGTAATGGAATTGCTGATAATTAAAATGCCAAATCCAATATGGCCACTGCTGGCCATATTTTTAAGCGATTCCGAAAAATTTTCTAGCTGCCATCTGGACATCACCCCCAAAGCCAGATATGAAATTTGAAAAAGATTGGGTGAGAGATGTGGCCTGTAGGGTGTGCTAATGGAATTGTAGACAATTTATATGACAAATCCAAGATGGCCACTGGTGGCCATGTTTTTCAAAGAAAATTTCGGAAAACTTTGATAGTTCCCATCTAGACATTACTCCAAGGCCATTTGCCCCAAAAACACACATGAAATTTTAGACTGATCAGATGGGATATACAGCCTTAGGGTGCGCTAAAGGAATTGTTGACAATTTATATGCCAAATCCAAGATGGCCACTGCCTGCCATGTTTTCAGTAAACTTCAGAAAAACTTGATAGCTCCCATCTAGACATGACATGAAAGCTACATATGAAATGAAAGATCACATGAAAGTTTCTACAGAAAAGACATCACACCAAAGCTACATATGAAATTTGAAAAAGATGGGATGAGGGATGCAGCCTGTAGGGTGTGCTAATGGGATTGTTGACAATTTATATGCCAAATCCAAGATGGCCAATGGTGGCCATGTTTTTCAACAAAATGCGGAAAACTTTTATAGCTCCCATCTAGATATCACACCAAAGCTACATACGAAATTCGAAAAAGATTGGGTGAGAGATGCAGTCTGTAGGGTGTGCTAATGGAATTGTTGACAAGTTATAAGCCAAATCCAAGATGGCTGCTGGGGACCACATTTTACAACAAAACTCAGAAAAATTCAATTCTTCTTATCTGGACATCATACCAATCTACCTACATATGAAATTTGAAAATGAATGGGTGAGAGATGCGGCCTGCAGGGTGTGCTAATGGAATTATTGACAATTGATATGCCAAATCCAAGATGGATTCTGGCAGCCATATTTTTCAACAAAATTCAGAAAAATTTGATAGCTCCCATCTAGACATCACACCAAAGCTATATATGAAATTCAAAAAGATCAGGTTAGAGATGTGGCCTGTAGGGTGTGCTAATGGAATTATTGACAATTTATATCTGAATCCAAGATGGCTGCTGGTGGCCATGTTTTTCAACAAAACTCAGAAATATTTGATAGCTCCCATCTAGACATGACAGCAAAACTACATATCAAATTTGAAAAAGATTGGGTGAGAGATGCGGCCTGTAGGGTATGCCAGTGGAATTGTTGATAATTTATATACTAAATCTAAGATGGTCACTGGCAGCCATGTTTTTCACTGAAATTCGGAAAAATCTGATGGCTCCAATCAAGACATTGCCCCCAAAACACATATGAAATTTGGGACTGATCGAGTGAGAGCTGCAGCCTGTATGGTGTGCTAAAGGAATTGTTAGACAATTTATATCCAAATCCAAGACAGCCACTGGTGGCCATGTTTTTCAATGAAATTCAGAAAAAATTCGAGCTTCCATCTAGACATTGCCCCAAAGTCACATATAAATTTGGGACTGATCGAGTGAGAGCTGTGGCCTGTGTGGTGTGCTAAAGGAATTGTTTGATAATTTATATTCAGACCCTAGATGGCCATCGGTAGCAATGTTTTTCAACAAAATTCGGAAAGATTTGATAGCTCCCATCTAGACATTGCCCTAAGGCTGTGTATGAAATTTGGGACTGACTCCTTGAGAGCTGCAGCCTGTAGGGTGTTCTAAGGGAATTGTGGACAGACAGGGGAACGTACATAAGGAGGTACAGACAATAGACCGCAACCCATCCCAATGGCTCATACTTGACGTTGTCAAGTTGAGCTAAAAATGCACATGGGTGGGAGTTTTTTTATTTTTATTTTTTTTTTGTGATTATTATTTCATCGCCTCAGAGGTTCATGTACTTGTGTTTGTTTTATGATAAAATGTATAGAAAATCTCCTGTCCTTTAGGGGTTAAATGTATTACATGACTGCATGTGTTCCACAACTTTACTTATAGATTTATTTATTGGGGTTTAATGACATGTTCAACAGCCAGGCTCACCCTGTGTTGGACAGTTTTATGGGTGGAGAAGCTGGAGTACCTGGAGAGAACCACCAAACAGTGGTGAGCAACTGTCAGACTTCCCAATGTACTAACTCCTCACATGCAGGGTTGGTACTGGTTGAAGGCAAGTGCAGTACGCCTTAGTACACAGTGCCACCATACTCCCATGTGGGCAATCGGGATTAAATGCTTTGGCAAAGAACACAACGCAGTTACCCATGGCCAGGATCGAGCCATGGACCTCGCGTTTTGAAGTATGGTACTCTAAACTGAGCCAGTGTGCCCCCATGTTCCACAAATATTGATTAGTTATTCAATCTAACCTGAATTATTTCAGACAATCATTTTAACTCTCTTGATGATGCACATCAACCTAAAGTGGAACACAATGTTTCATTTGGAGCATGCTTAAGCTATATAAAGTAGATCTTCTATTTCTCAGACTATTTTTATAAAAATGCATGGGGGTGGGTGTTTTTTACTTTATTTTTTATTTTCGTATTAATTATTTCATTGTCTTGAGAGGTTCATATATTTGGTTTGTTTTATGCAAAAATATATGAAAAAACTCCAGGCCTTCAACTCTTAACCTGCTGAGTATTTTCTAGATATTGTGCATCAAATCTAGCCATGGCTGCTTAACCCTTTACCCAACGTAACGGTGAAAACCGGGCAGCGCTATTCTCAAAAATCGCCAATTAATTTTCAAAATATTTTCATTTTTTGTCTCAAAAACATAGGTTATGACCCCTCGTTGGAACGAGCTCGTTCCAACGAGGGGTCATAACCTGTGTTTTTGAGACAAAAAATGAAAAAAATTAGTTATTCAAGAATTTTTTTTACAAGTGTCGTCTGCTTTTCATGTTAGGTAAAGGGTTAATAGCAGCTATGGCTAGATTTGATGAAAAATTCATCTAAATTTAACTCAAGAAATCATTGGGGAAAAAATCCATTCAATTTACATGGGGAAAACTGGATTAAATATGCCCAAATTATACTTATTTCAGTGACAAGAGAAATCCTGTAATGGGCAGAAATATCCGACAGCAGCATGCAAGGAGTTAAGGGTTAAAGATTGTGTTGTATAACTACATGTGTCCTATATTTGATTAGTTATTCAATCCATAGCCTGAATTATTTCAGGCAATTATTTATAACTCTTTCTTCACATCAATGATGCACAACAACCTAAACTGTAACACGTTTCATTTTGAGCATGCTTAGGCTACACTAAGTAGATCTTCTTTTACTCAGACCATTTTTTCTTATACAAATGCATGTGGGTATGTGTTTTTTAATATTAGTTTTTATTTTTGTGATTATTAAGTTGTTACCCTCAGGTGTTCATATACCTGATTTGTTTTATGGTTTAGGCCTCATAATCTACAGAATCACTTAAGCAGTGGTGTATGTTATCCTTTTTCATTAATTGACATAAAAAAGATAAGTTTGGTTCACAAGCACATAATTTTTCAAATCAATGAGGGAAGGAGGATTTTATTTTTATATTTTTTAGGCCTAAAACAGTAAAAAAATCGGTTTCTCAGGTCCTCCCAAGTGGTCCTTTTGGCTTTCGCCTGCTCTCTTTTTGTAACCAATGCAAACTTAAAAAAAAACAAAAATTAAATTGTTTATGTCTGATATTTTAATCCTCGAGTTAATAAAATTGATACATTTGTCCCTTGGGTGCAACAAGGCTTTCTAATGCTTTAGCATTGCAAAGCCTTCTTGAACTCGAGGGATGAAAATACACCACTACCTGTGCTATTCTGTAGATTATGAAGATTATGAGGCCTAAAACATAACACAAACTAAGAACATGAACTTTTGATATCCAAGAAATAATTACAAAAAATAAAAAAAAAATAAAAAACCACCTGCCCACATGCAATTTTACAAAAAATGGCCTGAAAAACAGAAGATCTACTTTGTGAGGCCTTATTTTCTTTGTTTTATATATGCACCATTTTGAAAAGTTAAAAAATTTATAGTAATTTATATATTTTTTATACTTACCAATGCCCCAGACATAGCTGGTGCTAATTCACAAAATCTAGGGCTAAACACAAATTTTGCCCCCCAATCCCCAAAATTTGCAACTAAAACCGAAAAAATCATGTCCTAAATGGTCCTCCATACTTTTCCTCCACTGCGCATGTGCAGTGTCAAGGAGGTCTCGAAATTGGCGCCAATTATCATTCTTACAAGCAGTGCCTGGTCAGCGCTATGTACTCAGCGGGGAGGTATGAGTTCCCAACTCCTGGGAGGGCCATCCCCGTCTGGGTCATTGGTAAGTATAAAAAATATATAAATTACTATAAATTTTTTAACATTTTTATACTGTACCAATGACCCAGACATAGCTGAATAGTAAAAAGGCTGGAGGGCCTAGGACATAGAGGAAAATCCAATAAGCTCAACTATATATAATAGAGTTATCCCCTCGAGGAGAAAAGGAGAATTAGGCTTTACATGTATCTTTCTTATTTATGATAAATTAGAAAGACACAACACCTTCCATAATTGAGCATAATAACATTCATGTTCTCTATTAACATCCAGTATAACCCTTTATACTAATTATTTTTAAAGTAAGCCAATAAATAAAGTAAGTCCAGAGAATTGAGACTCTTTATACTCTTTAAAAGTGTCCGAGGATTGTATATTAACGCCCGTTTGACACGTGACATATACAAATGCTTCACACCGAGCTACACTTTAAAAATTTGACATGAATGAATTTAAACATTAACTTTACACTTTAAAACCATCCCGGTACCAACTCAGAATTACTGACTCCGGAGGAAGTATTTCCTTGCTTTTCACTATAAAGCAGGTGACCTAAGGGAACACCCTCCCCCCCACCTTCCCCTTGCCCTGGGTCAAATAGCCCACAGCGAAGAGGGCAGCAGGACAGAGTCACTGCCAGAACAGAAAGCCTGCATAACTATAGTTGCAACTGTTTAGTGGACGACATTCTGAGCAACAGATAACGGACCTAAACAATGCAGGTCTCCAGAAATGGACTCAATATTTCTGAGATAAAAATTTGTGAATGTGGATGGCCGAGACCAATATGCAGCCTTCATTAAATCTGTAATAGCAACACTATTTGCGTAAGCCCAAGACGTAGAAAGAGCTCTTACTTCATGAGGTGAAATCTCAAGTACAGACTGCTGAGTTGAAGATAGATTATCATAAGCAGTACGGATAGTTAATTGAATCCATCTAGCAATAGAATGGACCGTAATGTCCTTTCTATTAGGCATCAGAGACAGAAAGAAGCGTTTTCGTCCCTTTCTGATAAACTGAGATCTTCGTTTATAAATACGTAAAGCTCTAACCGGACAGAGTAAAGGCCTATGCCTGTCTGAAGATGGAAGAGCCTTAATAACAATAGGTTCCGGATATTTATTAGGAGCCTGATTCTTAGCCAAAAATCCAACATTAGTAGTAAAGGTAATAGTGTTCCCGACACTACGATAGTGAGAATCGTCCACAAATAGTGCATGAAGCTCACTGACTCTTCTAGCGGAAGAGAAAGCTAAGAGAAATGCTGTCTTATAAGATAAGAATTTGAAGTCCACTGTCTCAAGAGGCTCAAATGGCTTTTCTTTTAATTTAAGAAGAACCCAAGCTAAATTCCATTTAGGAATTAATCTAAGGGTTCTAGGTCTATTTATTGAGAAGTTTCTAACTAATTTAGATAAAGAGACATTAGATCCAATTTGTAAACTATCATGGTGTGCATAGGTATCAGATAACATAGACCTATAACCTTTAATAGTAACAGGCTGCAGTTTGATCTCATCAAACAAGTATACTAGAAAGTTTGCAATGTCTGGAATGGAGGGATCAAAAATATCAACAGAATGATCCCTACACCAACGACAAAAGACCTACCACTTAGCCGCATAGTTTAGCGAAGAGGAGGTCCTCCTACAGTTAGAAATTGTGTCCACTGCTCGTCCTGTAAAATGCTTGCCCTGCAAGAAGGACCGCACAATGGAAATACATGAAGGTTGAGACCTTGCGGGTTGTGATGTAGTTGACGTGATTTCCCCTGCGAAAGAAGATCGTCTCGGGGAGGAAGCTTCCGCGGTATGTCCCACAGCAGACACCTGAGTAGATTTATCCAAGGTCTCTGTGGAGACAGAGATGCTACCAACAGAATTTTGCATTGAGATTGTTTTATCTTTAGCAATATCTGCTGAATCAACGGCGCTGGAGGATACGCATATCCTATCATTCCGTCCCACAAGATCGATAGAGCGGCTACTGCATATGCTCGGGGATCCGGACAAGGAGACACATACGTCTGCAACTGATTGTTGAGCTGTGTCGCAAATAAGTCTATCATTGGCCGCTCCCATTGGTAGCAAATCTGATTGAATACCTGTTTGTTGAGAGTCCATTCTGACGGCAACAAGCGACCCTTCCGTAAAAGGGAGTCTGCTAATACATTCAGACGACCCGGAATATGACGGACCGAAAGTAGAGCCTGGTGTTCTAGAACAAACAGAAGGATTCTTTCCGTTAAATTGAATAACGGAATGGAATGAGTGCCTCCCTGGTTCCGAATATACGCTACTACTGTCGTATTGTCGGACAGGATTTGGACATGTGCTTTCTGAATAATGTTCATCCAATGACGTAGTGCAAGCCAAATTGACATCATTTCCTTGATGTTTATGTGCTTGCCTAGAAACTGCGGATCCCAAAGACCCTGGCACTTCAAATCCGTTGGGATCAATGTTGCACCCCAACCTGTTTGACTAGCATCCGTCATGATCGTAAAACTCAGATCCGGCAACTGCAGTGGGACTCCCTGAGTCAACCACTGAATGTTTGCCCAAGTCTGAATCTCTTGTTTCACTTGATTTGACAAGAGAACGTCTATATCGAGCGAATGAATCTTTACACTCCAATTCTGAGTCAAGAAAATTTGGAGAGGACGAGTGCGTAACCGCCCCAACGGAATGAGATCCGCAGCGGCTCTGCACAGACCTATCAGTCTCATGAACTCTCTCGCTGTGACTTTGTCTGAGTGAAGACAATAGCGAGCGTAACAACTGATTAATTTCGCTCTGGTTAATGGCAGACGAACGAGATTGTTGTGCGCCTCGAAGCTCATTCCCAGATGAGTGAATGACTTGGACGGCACCAGATCCGACTTCTCCTCGTTTATTATAAAACCGAGACATCGGAGTAATAGAAGCAGATTCTGCACATCGTTCTGAAGCGTTAACTTGTTGCCGTACCTCTGAAGAATGTCGTCCAGGTAGGCCGACGTTACCGCAGACGATTGAGCTTGGAAATATATCATTACCGAGTTCATTATTCGAGTGAAAGCCCAGGGCGCTAGGGTCAAACCAAAGCACATCGGTCGGAACTGATATACAACTCCTAGGACTGCGAAGCGTAGATACTTTCTGAATGTCGGATGTACCATGACGTGAAAGTACGCATCCGTGAGATCTATGCTTGTAGCATAGTCATTCACCCGAATACTCGCTCTGACTGATCGAATTGTCTCCATATTGAACTTTGGAGTGACGATCAGCTTGTTTATCCAGCTCAGATCTATGACTGGACGGAACGAGCCGTCTGGTTTCGGAACCAGAAACAGATGGCTGTAGAAACCCGGTGATTCCTGGTCTTCTACGACCTCTACCGCGTTCTTCTTCAGAAGAGACTGTACTTCTGATAAAAGAGCGTCTCTTTTCTGCGGATTTGACGGAAGCTGAGTCCATTTTGGACTCCGAGTTAATGGAGGCTTTCGTTTGAAGGATATTCTTAGTCATTCCGAAATTACCCCTCGAACCCAGGGGTCATCCGTAATTGACGCCCAATCGTTTATAAAACTCGATAATCTTCTGCCTACCGGAACACGATAGAGGTTCAAACCATCACCTCCTGGACCTGCGAGGCTTGCGGAAGGATAAACTACGTCCTCCACAAACCGCACCTCGCCCCATCGACCTAGGGACGTCTGACCGGTTATCTCGGCCAGAATAACGTCCCCCACGTGAGTCGCTGCCTTGACGGTCTCTAGAATAAGACCTAGAGGATGCATAGGAACCTCTACAGGAACTTCTCTTGGGTGTACTTGTCCCAGAAGTGCCTGTCTTACTCTTTTCTGCTGTATCCGACTTTTTAGAAGTGGATTTGAATAGCTGAGAATCCGAAGCTTTCTTAGTTATCTTATCATAGATTGCTGAAAGCTTGCCGTCGAAGAGAAGCTCTCCGGAGACCGAAGCGACTCTGAGAGAGTTTTCCACCTTACCATCCACGCGCGTGGGTGTAGCTAGGGCTGCGTCACGTCTAACCAACTCCAGGTTTGTCACTGAAAGGGAGGAGTTATACGTGGAATAAGCTATTGCCCTTGAAAGAAGTCTTAATGAGGATTGTATATCCTGGAATTCTTTCCCTTGAAGACGTAATGATAACGCCTTAGTAAGGTGATCTGCGTATGATAAAGCGTCTAAGTTAACTCTGTAAGACATTATTGTCGTTTCCAACATCATGGTTGGAATTGACATAGACGATGGTATAGACAATTCTAAGTCTTCAGCCTGGTCGTCAAGACGCAGAGGAACTCTCGGTATGCCCTGTCCTGCCGTTTCGAATTTATTCCTTGAATTGATGAAAGGCAAATTTAGAGCATTTGCGGACAAGAAACCAGACTTGCTCGTTTTGGTAGCAAGCTTATATATAGCGTCATTCAATAATTTGAATGTTCTTGTGCCATTATTGGACTGTGTCGGAAACTCAGGGACGATGTCCCTGAACCGATCAAAAAATTCTATCAGTCTCTTATCTGGCATCGCAGCATTCTGGTCCAACGGAACAACCTCTGGAAGATAATGCCGGATAAAATCTACGGTAGCTTTATGTTGTTCTGAAAGGGAAAGCTCCAAATCCTCTGAATCCCTTTCGCCATCCTGTCGGACCCTATGAAGTTCTCGGTCGTCCATACCTGATGCTTCAGCGGAGCGTACCGACACAGCATCGTCGGATAATTCCTGATCCAACAGAGATTCTGTCATCTACTGGGAACCTGCGATAAGTTGTGCTATTTGGGATAGCACGTCCGTCACTGAGGCCTGTGGAGTAGCGGTCTTACGTTGCTTCGCCGCTGGAAGCTCCATGTACGTTGACTCCTGCATACTTCTTTTATGCAAACGTCTGGAGTCTACAGGCCTCGTGTCCCTGGCTACCGGATGGCGTGACCTGGTCGCAGTGGAATCCCTGACCGGCGAAGCTGGCTGGATATCCGTGGTCACATAGCCAAGGTGCGGTCGTGTGCGTTGCCGTGAGGATGAGGAAGCCATATCGACAGTCTCTCCGGACTGTCTATATAACGGAGCATCCCGAGCGGCGGACGTATGCTGCGAATGAGAAACGTTTTGTACCACAACATCTGGTCCCAGATGTTGTTGTACGAGAGAGGGACCTCTCTCGCTCGCAGCCCAGATGGACCTGGACGAGCTAGGAACCGGACTAATAGGCTTCCTCCGTTCTCTCCTCTGATCCGTCGTCACTGGGTGTGCACTTTGTCTTATTATAGTGCTCGCATCACCCAAATCTCCTTGCTGGACCACAACGGACGAACCCGGCTGCCAAGCCATTCGATGAATGGTCACTACACCGGGTGAGCTAGCGGACGCCAATGCCGTCGATCCTACTAGGGACCTCTTAGGCAATTGACGTATTTCCATGAGCACTTTTGCCGCTAGCTCTTCATTTAACTGTGACGACGGAGGCACAATTTTGGAAGACATCATGGAAACATCACCCTGTTCTTGTTCCTCTGAAATAGAGATTGATAAACTAGAGTGACCCAGCAGAGAAAGGACCGGCATGGCCTTTTCCCCGCTAACAACATACCGTGACACACGTTTCCAATGTTTGTCATCCCAATTGACACATACTGAACAGGAGTGCAAGTACACTGACTACAATTAATACAATGATTATGAAAGTCAGAGGAAGATTTCCTCTTATTACAATTTGAACAATATCCTTTCATTGTGAAAAGAACACAAAAAGTCCTAGTACTCGCACCAACCCCTGAAAACAAAGATACATAATAACATGATCCATTAACATAGAAAAAATAATTGAAATCAAAAAAATTTTTTTGAAAAAATATTTTTTCAGAAAAGCCCAAGTTTCTGAAAGTAACATTGAGCCCCAATGGATCCCCAAAAAGCCTAAGTGTGGACAATTTTTTTTTAAATATTTAAAAAAAAATTAATGCAACACTTACGTATAATAATAATGTATCTTGTTATGATTAAGCTAATACAAAGACAAGAAATCCCTCTCAACAGAAAAACAAGAAGTGTATAAACACCAGAAACATGACTCCAGGCACTGATAAACATGGCCCGAAATCAGTTACCAATAACAACACTATCTGATGCAAAACAGAGACTTCCAGGGAAGAAACTGCAGAACATCAGATGGTAGATGCAGAACACAATGCCTAAACACCCATGGGTGAGGACGTAAACATGGGGAAAAGAACAGAATTCATTCTGTTACCAAGCTAACACTCCCAAGAAATTTTAGTAATAATATTACAGAAAATATGCCAAAAGCATGGGAGAATAGCAAGGGGGGACTAAAGGAAAGGGAGAGAGGAAACACTGAACAAGCAGTGTAACTTTATAGCAAGAATGACAACAGCAGGCCCTTGCCTTGAAATTAGGCAACATAACATAATTTCATAAAAAAAATTTTAAGTTACAGCCCTGATTATTTCCTGCCACTCATTTTTCCTCTCCTCCTTCTAATTCCTCTTTAGATCCATCATTTCTCTAATATTTATGTGTCTGGCATCATTTAAACTGAGATTTACAAGCACAAATATCAGTCAGATGTGAACTGATGAAGGGCCAAACAAAGAATGATAATTGGCGCCAATTTTGAGACCTCCTTGACACTGCGCATGCGCAGTGGAGGAAAAGTATGGAGGACCATTTAGGACATGATTTTTTCGGTTTTAGATGCAAATTTTGGGGATTGGGGGGCAAAATTTGTGTTTGGCCCTAGATTTTGAGAATTAGCACCAGCTATGTCTGGGTCATTGGTACAGTATAAAAATATAAATATATTACATATATTTAGTTATTTTCTGCAGAAAAAAACAAACTGAATGTTTGCACAACAAATATAATAAATAGACATTGTATTTTAATCATGCCATATCGCAAACACATGGAAATAAATACGCATCACCAGAATCTGACATCAGTTTCTGGAAAGCTCTGTAAGAACTTTCCAGAAACTGAAGTCAGATCCTAGTGTTATCAACATAGAAGCAGTGAGATACTTAGTTTGTGGTTATGCTGCATCTTATTTTCACTCATACTATACATATTGAGCAAGTCGCGTGCTTACTTCTACGATTTTTACTCAGCATTCACATGGTTCATGATATTGCCATGATCTAATTGAGTGAAAGATTCTGCACATTGATTGTGATTATATACACATGTATCTCGGACTACTTTCACATGTTAAAGTTACTTGAAAGTTTTCACTTCATCGCATACTACATATACATGGGAAGTGAGACTATGCCCTGCCCCCTGATGATGTTTTCACAATCGAACAGGCTTCACAGCAATTGTCAGCATCAATTGTGGGGTTGATGCTGTCACAGCGTATCGTCCTATCGGGTGGGGACGTAAAATGGCTGTCCTCTGTGAGGAGAGAGACACACTCTGTGCAGGTTAAAGATCCCTTCGTAGTATTCGAGAAGAACTAGGCCACAAAGTTGCCGCTATGAAGGTCATCCCACACATCTATGCCATTGGGCCAAGGAGAGGCGTTAATATAAGTTGCATAACTTGTTCGCCAATCCTTGTAAAACAAATAAGATTAAATAAATAAACAGCAATTGCCACGGAAGCACCCGTTTTCCACAGCAATTTGTTTGCCGAGGAAACAAGGATGAATTACAAGGACTGTCCGATCCAGACCAAATTGAGAGGAGCCATATTTTGAGTATGAGAATAAGGAAAACACTGGTGTACCTTACCTTGCCAGTGATGATGATAATCACATGTTCTTGAGATTGCTATCATGGTTGTCCAAATCAATGGAATAATGAAGACTACAGATCGTATTGCTTTACCACGTCCATGTTTTGTAAACACATGCAGTTTGGCAGCAAAGTATAACGAAACGAAGACTAAACAAGAAGATGCCACTGAAAATAAATAACATACTACCTTATTTATCAGATATGATTTTCTTTCCCAGAACTGTCCATTATCAAACTTGGCTGAAGAATTGATCCTTTACATAACATAATGGCCAAAACCAGTCAGCACTAGTCACAAAAATTGCCATTCAATTCACATTATTTTTTCTTTTCTTGCGTCAAAAACATAGCTTATGACCCCACATTGGAACAAGCTCATTGAGCTCATTCCCATGAGGGGTCATAAGTTATTCAATAATTTTGTTTGCAAGTGTCGTCTGCTTTTCATGTTAGGTAAAGGGTTAATCATGGCAATAAGTATTGATTAGATGGATGGAAGAAAGAAGAGAGTTGTGCAAAAAATTCAGTGCAAACTAAAATTCAGAATCGAAAGCAGAGATTCGTTGAAGTGGGAGAAAAGGTAGTTCAGCTATCCAAACAACAGCGAGAAAGCCGAGATGTTCAGATAACTGAACTAGAAGAGAAAATTTCAGTTTTTGTGAAAACAATGAGAAATGATAATGCTGTCAGAAAACTAACAGATTTGAGAATTTTTATATCTATTTGTTTTTGTAAACTGCAAAGTAGATTCCCCACAGACTGTAAATAAAGATCTTTATAGACTGGCAGACCTTTAGATCAGTCTAATTTGGGCACAACGACAAATATGGATGTGGCCTGCATGGTTAGAAAAAAGCACCAGTATTTTCTTCCTCTTGGTGTCTGTTTTAGGTTTTAGGTCCCCCGTCTTAAAATGCTAGTTTACAACCCCTAGTTATAGGTCTTCACCATTATCACTGGTTCCCTCCCTCCACCCTTTGACGTAAGTTTACTCAACTAACTCGAGAAGGCTTCTTAGTTTCCGAGTGTCGAGCCAAAGGTCTATTTGAATGTAAATACACATGACGTTTACTGAGAAATGCCACAAACATGAATATAATAGATCACAAGCTTTAAGTGCATGATCATATAGAATTCGCCACAGAAAAGCAATCGGCATTGATAGTGTCCTATATGACACTGTCAACGGCGATTGCTTTTCTATGGCGAACTCTGTGGGTTTTAAAAAAAATATTTATGTGTTGCATTGTTTGATTCGAAGGTAAGCTGTAAGCTATATTGCGAGCATCACAGAAAACTGGCCAAACCATATATTGTCGAAACACTGCAAAACTTGGGAAAAAGTTTCAAACTCTGCATAATTTGGGTGCAATTATCTTATTTGGGCACAGCATTTACCATTGTTAGTTGGGAATAATTTAAAGGCCTGCAGACTGGGATAACCCCTATTGAACAGTGTTTCAGTTTCCAAGTGCACATGTTGTCTTGTGCAGAATCTATTTTCTTTAGTGTGAAAAATGTTTAGCAGCAATGATTGGTGGGTTCATGTGTTGGATACACTGACAGGGATTATTACTGAAGATTTAGAAAAATTCACCAGGTATTTTTTTCACAAAATTTCAATATTTTCAGCATAATATTGATTATTTGAACCCATTGTGCACCTCACATGATCTCCACTTTACCTACAGTTTACATCACATCACACTGATAGTTGGGGAAACCCGGCGAGTAAACAATGGAATACAATAGAAAATATATTATTTTTTATTGAATTCAAATGTATTTACCAATTATTTGAAAGTAAGATTTATATTTTTCATATTTTTATCAACTTTTTCACTCTAAATTTCAATGCAAAATTACAATCAAAGCATGTGATACCTGGAAATAATATGGCAGCCATGTTTTTCAACACACAGGAACAAAATGAGGATCGTTTATAGAGGACCTGCCATAGACTATCCCTGCCAGGTTTGGTTCACATTGGCTCAGTAGTTCCAGAGAAGATGAAAATGTGATTTCCCATAGGGTTTCTGTAGTAACTATAAGCTGCAATTGCAGCCATGTTTGCAACCCGATCAACATTAATTGACGATCGTTGATAGAGGGTGTCCCAGTCATAAACCATGCGAAGTTTCAAAACATTTGGCCTTGCAGTTTCAAAGGAGAAGATTTTTGAAAATCCACCAACCAGAATCAAAGAATGCATCTGGCATCCATATGCAAGTTTTTCATCCAATGGGAACAAAATGAGGATCATTTGTAGAGGACCTCCCATAGACCATTCCTGCCAAGTTTGGTTCACACCAGCTCAGCGATTACAGAGAAGATGAAAATGTGAAAAGTTTATGGACGACGGACGACAGATGACTGACGATGCCGAATGCCAAGTGATGAGAAAAGCTCACATGACCTTTTAGGCCAGGTGAGCTAAAAAGAAATTTTCTAATACTGCACTAAGTTCAACTTTGGGCTCTAATAAAGAGCCCAAATATCAACCCAGGGAACCCATTTGAACACACTTGAATCTTACCCCCATGGAGATGCTGTATACCAAATAACAAAAGAATCTGACTGGTGGATCTGAAGAATAAGATTTTTTAAGCTTATTCCCCATATTGCCCTAAGTTAATTATTCGGGCCCCTGTATTGAGGGGATTAATTGTAACACAATTGTATCTGACCTACCCTACAATTGTTTACTAAAGGCTGAATAGACAAAAGGAGGAGGGAATCACATAACCAACCCCCACATAACCCGACTACACTGGAACCGTGGACAGAAGAAGAGTTCCCAAGGCCTATCAAACCATAGCATCACAAACATTAGTAAGGGCAGTAAATCAGCACACGGCTGGAACTGACCTTGAAGAAGCCTAATGGCTAGGGTAGGCAGCAGTCTGAACAGAAGAAAGAGGGCTCAAAGAAAAAAGGTCCTCAGACTGCTCCTGCAACTGACGCAGATAGAAGGTGGAGAAAGTAGAAGCATTTCTCCAGTAGGCTGCCTGCATAACATCCGACAACATAAGCCCAGGAGGTAGACAAGGTACGCACCTCGTGGGTAGAAATACGATTGGTAATACAATCATCAGACGCTAGACGAGTGCAGGCTGTGTGAATAGCAAGACAAATCCATCGAGAAATGGATTGAGGAGAGATCTTCGGTCAACCAGGAATAAGAGACAGAAAGAATCGTTTCCTGTCTTTCCTAATGAACTGCGTCTAGTTGAGATAAATGCGAAGTGCACGAACCGGACAGAGTAAAGGGTGATTACCCTCAGCAGAAGGAAGTGCCCTGATACAGATAGGAGGTGGAGTTGTTTCTGGTATCTGATTCTTGGCCAGAAAGGAGCAATCAGTGGTAAAGTAACACTGTTGACGGAGCTCCTGAAAAAGGCCGGATCAACAAAGAGGGTGTGAAGCTCACTAACCCATCTGGCTGGGGCAAAAGCCACCAGAAAAGCCATCTTGTATGTGAGGAAACGCATATCCGCCTGGGATAAAGGTTCAAACAGCTGTCCCCCCCCCCTCAAGCAAAGCAGCACCCAAGAAAGATTCCATCTTGGGATAAGCTGCAAAATCCTAGGCCTTTTCAAAGAAAAGAGCCGAATAAGCTTGGAGAGGTATGGATTAGTGCCGATACGGCGCATTCCCACATACGAAAAGTTCTCAAAAGCATGGACCTGTACCCTTTGATGGTAACAGGCTGGAAACCCCAAGAATTAAACAGATATACTAGAAACTCTGCAATCTGTGTTATCGAAGGATTGGCATAATCAACAGAGTGATTAGAACACCATCGACAGAAGACCTTCCACTTGGATGCATAGGCTAAACCAGTGGAGTGCTGCCTTGAAGAAGAAATGCACTCTACTGCTCGTCTCGAAAAACCTCTACAGAGGAGACAGGACCTAATAAAAGATGTGTGTGAAGGCACAATGAAGTTGGGTCGACGTGACCTAGGCAAAGAAGGTCGCAACATAGAGGGAGACGTGCCGGAACCGCCGCCAACAGAGAGTGGAGCTGATTGATCCACATGTGTTGAGGCGACAGGGGAGCGATCAGAATGATTCGACAACTGCATGTTCGTATCTTGGCTAGAACCTGAGGCAGAATCGGAACCGTGGGAAGGCATAGCCGACTAGAGCGTTCCAATTGAGTGACAGAGTGTCCACGGCGAAAGACAAAGGAACTGGACATGGGGACACGAAAGTGTCCACCTGATGTTTCCAACGGGCCGCAAAAAGATCGAGGTGGGGATGACCCCAGAGATCGCAAAGCGACTGGAACACTGCCCTGTGAAGCATCCACTCAGTGAAATGACCCTGCCCCATCAGGACAGAGAGACGACCGGGAATGTGACGAACCACCACTCTGGTGTTGACATCCTGAGCTTGCAGTAGAAGATTCTGAGCCAATTCGTACATGGGAACCGAGTACATGCCACCCTAGTTCCGACTGTAAGCGACCACTGTTGAACTGTTGGACAACAGAAGGACCTGACGATTTGAAAAGTGGGGATCCCCTGCCGGAAACTCAGAAGAAGAGCAAGAAGCTCCTTCTGGGTGATGTGAAGAGCTGCTTGATCTTGGTCCCATATCACATAAAGGTAAAGACCTAGAGGATCCAACGTCGCACCCCATCCGTGATCGCTGGCATCTGCCGTTAGAACACAATCGGACGTGGGCAAGTCCAACAGAACTCCCTGCATAATCCACTGAACATCCTCCAGGGGAGAAGGTGACGATGAAGAGAGTCTGGTAACTGAAGCACCAGATCTAGAGGATCGACATTTCAACCTCCAACGACTGAGCAGAAAGTGTTGGAGAGGTCTGACATGCAGCCAACCTAGAGGAATGAGATCCGTCACCGAAACGCAGAGCCCGAGCAGCCAGAGAATACTCCGAGCTGTCGCAGATGTGGAATGGGACAGATTCATGGTGAAAGCTGAGAGAATCACAGCCCTAGCCAGGGGAACCGCCACCGTATTCAGCTGAGTACGGAAGTCCATCTCCAGATGACAAATCGACTGAGGAGGGACCAGGTCCGACTTCTAGTTGACTCTGAACCCTAGCGACGTGAGCAGGCTCAACAGTGTGTCGACATCTGACTCCAGAAGAGCAGCATTGGAGTGCCTCTGGAGGATATCGTCCAGATATGCCGAAGTAGTCACCCTGGACTGTGTGCGATGGAAGGCTATCACATGCGACATCAGTCAGGTGAAGGCCCAAGGAGCAGGTTGAGGCTGAAAGGCATGGCCTTGAACTGGTAAACTTGTCCCAGAAAAGTGAACCTGAGATACTTTCGCGATGTTTGATGAATCAGAACGTCAATGTAAGCGTCTCGCAGGTGGGTGCTGGAAGCGAAATCTCCCTGGTGAATGGAGGGGCGAACCGACCTGAAAGTCTCCATGCTGAACTTGGGAGCAATGACAGACTGGTTCAGGATACTCAGATCGATAACTGTTCGGAGTCTGCCGTCCTTCTTCAGCACCAAGAACAGGCTGGAATAAAATCCCACTGAATGAATGTTCTTGATGACCTTGATCACCCCCTTTGACAGGAGATTGTCTATTTCCGTGATCAAAAGTTCCCGACGTGAAATGTCTGAAGAAACTTGTGTTGGAAGAGGCACTCTCAACAGAGTGGGGTGCCTCCGGAATGCTATTTGCAGCCCGGACCAAACAACATTTAACACCCAAGGATCGGATGTGATTGTGGCCCAATAGTCTGCGAACTCTGATATCCTTCCTCCAACCTGTGATGAATCGAGGGGAGGACCTTCATTTCCGACCCCGGTAAGGCCCACAAGAGGAGAAACCACCTCCTCTATTAGATGAAGGATCCTGAGTCCTTCCTCTGGCCTGCTGATGCTTACCCTTAGCATGTGAGTAAGAAGTAGAAGCAGCGACAGGAGGCTCAGCCCTTGAATTCGCAGAGGAAGCAGAAGGGCAACTGTTAGGCTTAGAATGGCCCCGGTCTCCAACAGAAGGCTGATCAAGCTGGCGAAGCAGGACCTGATCTTTGGAATGATGCAGGATGTCATCCTGGGTCATCGCCACAGAACCATGGAATAGTCGCGAACTCGCCAAAGAAGCAGATCGAAGAGCAGTGTGCTGACCCTCAGGAAGGGAATGGCTTGTGTCCAACTAATTCCAAGTTAGCCGTGTTACAGGCATGCATGTGAGTGAGATGCATGAGCGCCTTGGAAATCACATGCAAAGGAGCCTGTTCCTCCTCAAACTTATCTGAAGGCAGATAAGGAGCCAAAGCAGGGACAACGTGATCCGAGAGAGAAAGCATGCCCAGCATCTCTCTCGATAAGCCCAACAGGGTCTCCAGAGTTGCCATAGGAATAATGGCCGACTTGGGCTTGGAAAGCCTGAGGGAGGAGGAGACCTGATCCAAGAATGTCAAAGTCTGGCAGACTGACGGATTGGCGGAATCGTAGGAATGAGAATGCACTGGAGGTAAAAAGAAATCAGCCCTGGTGAAGAACAAAGTCTTCATAACCTTGGAACTCAGCTTTGATTCCAAAGCTGCAAACGCTTCAACCACCTGTACCGACTGGCACGGTCGAAGACGCCCATAAGCGGGTTGTTCCACAGGCTGTAGGCGCGCAACTGATGATCACAGCCTGGCTGACACCATCGGATGGTCTGACGGTTTGAGATCTGGAAGGAACTCAAACACAAAGTCAAGAGCTGCCCCAAGTCAGAAGACTGTTGGCTCTCAACGTCAGGTATGTGTCAGACCCATTCTCTGAGTCGGAAGACAAATAGCCCATCACAGGCAAACCAGCCAATGTCTCCCATGGTGTAGGCACACCAGGGGGATCAGAAAGCGGCCTGCTTCCAATCCCGGGATGCGGTGCCGTGCCTGGGGGAGCCTGGAAACCACTAGAAGCCTCACTTGATGTAACGGGAAGGTTCTTGGAAAGCTCACGGACCATGTCAGCCTGTTCGACGTGGGAACGAATCAGCAAAGTGGCTTCACTCCTGACCCTTTTAACCAGCGAAAGGTCATGATCCTCTTGTACACCCAATGCGGGGCGACGGGTGGCAGCCGAAACATCTGAATACAGATGCTTATAGGGGTATGAAATACCCCGAGGATCTGAAGTGCAGGAACTCAGGAGAGTTGCCGCAGACCTCTGAGGGACAGAAGTTCTAGGCTGCACAAAAAACGTTGATCCCACAAAACTGGCCAAAGGACCAGAGTACTTGGAAGGAAATGCAACAGAATCCATGGGACAACCACCATGAACATCTGAAACCAATGAAAAAGCTGCTGGGCTCAACGGCTGAGAGAACACAACAGAGTGTTCGGCCGGCAGCCCCTTCTGACTTCGCCAAGTTGAAGTCAGGGAAGGCTGAGGCCGATATCCAATGCCCACGCTACCAGACATCTCTGCAGACCCCTGTAGGGATAAGCCGAGGCCGGCTGAAACAGTGACCAATGACATTGCAGATAGAACAGCAGTAGCAGCAGATACGTCGGGAGCTGTTGAAACTGGTGGAAAAGTGGAGAGAGCAACCGAGCTTGGCTCCAAAGGAGGAGTCACAACCCTAGGGACAGCCTCAGATGTCGACTGGCGAGGGACCACAGTCCCGGAGCCAGGCATCTCTTCACTGGACAACTCAACAGCTCGGGCAGTATTCACCACAGGAAAAGACTGTATATCCCCAACCGAGGGGGTATAACTCTCACCAGACGTGGTCGTGTTGGGAGGCCCCGAACAACAGCATTCCCCTTTCCTGCAGGTGCGGGAGGAACGGCCACGAGTACGCACCACACAGTTCACAGAAGCCCAAAAAGTGGATGACCAAGACCCACAGTTCTGAAGAACACCCATTACAAGTGGAACAATAAGCACAGGAATCATCCACATGCTTGGGAAAAAGGTATTGCCCACAAAGAACAGTCCTGGGCATAACAGAGGTGAGAGCAGTAAAAGAAAGGGTAAACTCAACAGATGTAGAAAGTAGAAGAACGTTAAAAAATTTATAGTAATTTATATATTTTTTATACTTACCAATGACCCAGACTTAGCTGGTGCTAACTCTTAAATTCTCGGGCCAAACACAAATTTTACCCCCCAATCCCCAAAATTTGCATCTAAAACCGAAAATTACATGTCCTATATGGTCCTCCATACCTTTCCTCCACTGCGCATGTGCAGTGTCAAGGAGGTCTCGAAATTGGCGCCAAAAGTCATTCTTACAAGCAGTGCCTGGAAAAGCGTTATGTACTCAGAGGGGAGGTATGACTTCCCAACACATGGGAGGGCCATCCCCGTCTGGGTCATTGGTAAGTATAAAAAATATATAAATTACTATAAATTTTTTAATATTTTTATACTGTACCAATGACCCAGGCTTAGCTGAATAGTAAAAAGGTTGGAGGGCCTAGGACATAAAGCAATCCAATAACTCAACTATATATATACAGAATTATCCCCTCAAGGAGAAAGGAGAAATAGGCTTTACATGTATCTTTCTATTCTGCATCAAAACGAGAAAGACACAACACCATTCTGTACTTGAGCATAATAACATCACCGATGTCTATTAACCTCCAGCATAATCCATTATGGTAATTATTTTTAAAGGAAAGCCGCTAAATAAAGTAGTCCAGATAAATGAGACTCTTATATTCATTAAAAGTGACCGATAATTGTATATTAACGTCTGCATGATATGTGACATATACAAATACTACACACCGAGGTACACTTAAAAATATTACATGGATGAGTAAAAAGATTATCTTTACACTTTAAAAATCATCCCGGTACCGACTAGAATTACTGACTCTAGGGGAGGTATTCCCTTGCTTTTCACTATAAAGCAGGTGACCTAAGGGAACACCCCCCCCCCCCCTTCCCCTTGCCCTGGGTCAAATACCCCAGAGCGAAGAGGGCGGCAGCACAAAGTCACTGCCGGAACCAAAAGCCTACACAACTATAGTTGCAACCGTTTAGTGGACGACATTCTGAGCAACAGATAACGAACCTAAACAATGCCGGTCTCTAGAAATGGACTCAATATTTCTGAGGTATAAATTCATGCAAGTGAAAGGCTAAAACCAATATGCAGCCGTCATTAGAACTGTAATAGCAACACTATTAGCATAAGCCTCTGAAGTAGAAAGAACTCTTACTTCAAGAGCTAAAATCTTAATCGCAGACTGCTGTGTTGAAGATATTATCATAAGCAGTACTGAAAGCTAATAGAATCCATTTAGCTATAGAATGGACCGAAATGTGGAGGAAGCTTCCACAGCATAAGCCACAACAGACACCTGAATAGATTAATGCACAGTCTTTGTGGAGACAGAGGTGCTACCAACAGAATTGCATTGAGATTATTTAACCCTTTACCTAACATGAAAAGCAGACGACACTTGCAAAAATAATTCTTGAATAACTAATTTTTTTCATTTTTTGTCTCAAAAACATAGGTTATGACCCCTCGTTGGAACGAGCTCGACGAGCTCGTTCCAACGAGGGGTCATAACCTATGTTTTTGAGACAAAAAATGAAAAAAATAATGAAAATTAATTGGCGATTTTTGAGAATAGCCCTGGCCGGTTTTGGCCGTTACGTTGGGTAAAGGGTTAACTCAAGCAATATCTGCTGAATCAATGGTGCTGGAGGATACCCATATCCTATTATCCCGTCTCACGAGATGGATAGAGCGTCAACTGCAAACGCTCGAGGATCCGAACATGTTGACACATACACTTGCAACTGATTGTTGAGATGCGTCGCAAAAAAGTCCATCATTGGCCGCTCTCATAGGTAGCAAATCTGATATAAATACTCATCGTTAAATGTCCATTTGACTGCAACAAGCGGCCCTTTCATGAAAGGGAGTCCGCTAATACGTTCAGACGACCCGGAATACGACGGACAGATAGGAGAACTTGATGTTCTAGTACCAACAGAAGGATTCATTCCGTTACAGTGAATAACAGAATGGAATGAGTACCTCCCTAGTTCCGAAAATACGCTTATACCGTCGAATTGTCGGACAGAATTGCCTTGGGCATTCTGGATAACATTCATGCAATGACGTAACGCAAGCCAAAATAACATCGATTCCTGATGTTTATGTGCTTGATTAGGAACTACGGATCCCAAGGACCCTGGCACTTAAAAACCGTTGGGCTCAATGTTGGGTCCCAACCTATTTAACTGGCATCGTCAAAACTGTAAAACTCGGATCCGGCAATTGCAGTGGAAGTTATTTCCCTGAATAAACCACTGAAAATCTGCCCAAGTCTGAATCTGTTTCACTTGACTTGTAAGAGGATGTATGTAACGAGCGAAAGAATCTTCACCCTCCAACTCTGTTCTTTTTGAGTCAAAAAGATTTGGAGAGGACAAGTGCGTAGCCGCCCCATTGGAATAAAATCCGCGGCAGCTCCACACAACCCTATCAGTCTGATGAATTCTCTCGCTGTAACTTTGTCTGAGTGAAGACAATAGTGAGCGTAACAACTGATTAATTTCGCTCTGGTTAACGGCAGACGAACGAGTTTGTTGAGCGTCTCGAAGGTCATTCCCAAGTGGGTGAATGACTTGGACGGCACCAGATCCAACTTCTCCTCGTTTATTATAAAACCGAGACGTCGGAGTAACAGAAGCAGATTCTGCACATCGTTCTGAAGCGTTAACTCGTTGCCGTACCCCTGAAGAATGTCGTCCAGGTAGGCCGACGTTACCGCAGACGAATGAGCTCGGAAATGTATCATTACCGAGTTCATTATTCGAGTGAAAGCCCAGGGCGCTAGGTTCAAACCGAAGCACATCGCTCGGAACTGATATACAACTCCTAGGACTACGAAGTGTAGATACTTTCTGAATGTCGGATGTACCATGATGTGAAAGTATGCATCTTTGAGATCTATGCTTGTAGCATAGTCGTTCACCTGAATACTCGCTCTGACTGATCGAATTGTTTCCTTATTGAACTTCGGAGCGACGATCAGCTTGTTAATCCAGCTCAAATCTATGACTGGACGGAACGAGCCGTCTGGTTTCGGAACCAGAAACAGATGGCTGTAGAAACCCGGTGATTCCTGGTCTTCTATGACCTCTACTACGTTCTTCTTCAGAAGAGAATGTACTTCCGATAAAAGAGCGTCTCTTTTCTGCGGATTTGACGGAAGCTGAGTCCATTTTGGACTTCAAGTTAATGGAGGCTTTCGTTTGAAGGATATTCTTAGTCCTTCCGAAATTACCCCTCGAACCCAGGGGTCGTCCGTAATTGACGCCCAATCGTTTATAAAACTCGATAATCTTCCGCCTACCGGAACACGATAGAGGTTCAAACCATCACCTCCTGGACCTGCGAGGCTTGCGGAAGGAGAAACTAAGTCCTCCACGACCCGCACCTCGCCCCATCGACCTAGGGACGTCTGACCGGTTATCTCTGCCAGAATAACGTCCCCCACGTGAGTCGCTGCCTTGACGGTCTCTAGAATAAGACCTAGAGGACACATAGGAACCTCTACAGGAACTTCTCTTGGGCGTACTTGTCCCAGAAGTGCCTGTCTTACTCTTTTCTGCTGTATCCGACTTTTTAGAAGCGGATTTGAATAGCAGAGAATCCGAAGCTTTCTTAGTTATCTTATCATAGATTGCTGAAAGCTTGCCGTTGAAGAGAAGCTCTCCGGAGACCGAAGCCACTCTGAGAGAGTTTTTCACCTTACCATCCACGCACGTGGATGTAGCTAGGGCTGCGTCACGTCTAACCAACTCCAGGTTTGCCACTGAAAGGGCGGAGTTATACGTGGAATAAACTATTGCCCTTGAAAGAAGTCTTAATGAGGATTGTATATCCTGGAATTCTTTCCCTTGAAGACGTAATGATAACGCCTTAGTAAGGTGATCTGCGTATGATAAAGCGTCTAAGTTAACTCTGTTAGACATTATTGTCGTTTCCAATGTCGTGGTTGGAATTGACATAGACGACGGTATAGACAATTCTAAGTCATCAGCCTGGTCGTCTAGATGCAGAGGAACTCTCGGTATGCCCTGTCCTGCCGTTTCGAATTTATTCCTTGAATTGATGAAAGGCAGATTTAGAGCATTTGCGGACAAGAAACCAGACTTGCCTGTTTTGGTAGCAAGCTTATATATAGCGTCATTCAATAATTCAAATGTTCTTGTGACATTATTGGACTGTGTCGGAAACTCAGAGACGATGTCCCTAAACCGATCAAAAAATTCTGTGTCCAATGACGCTATCAGTCTCTTATCCGGCATTGCAGCATTCTGGTCCGACGGAACAACCTCTGGAAGATAATGCCGGATAAAATCTACGGCAGCTTTATGTTGTTCCGAAAGGGAAAACTCCAGATCCTCTGAATCCCTTTCGCCATCCTGTCGTCCCCTATGAAGTTCTCGGTCGTCCGTACCTGATTCTTCAGCGGAGCGTACCGACCCAGCGTCATCGGATAATTCCTGATCCGACAGAGATTCTGTCGTCTGCTGGGATAAGTTGTGCTATTTGGGATAGCACGTCCGTCACTGAGGCCTGTGGAGTAGCAGTCTTACGTTGCTTTGCCGCTGGAAGCTCCGTGTACGTTGACTCCTGCATACTTCTTATATGCGAACGTCCGGAGTCTACAGGCCTCGTGTCCCTGGCTACCGGATGGCATGACCTGGTCGCTGTGGAATCCCTTATCGGCGAAGCTGGCTGGATATCCGTGGTCATGTAGCCAAGGTGCGGTCGTGTGCGCTGCCGAGAGGATGAGGAAGCCATATCGACAGTCTCTCTGGACTGTCTATATAACGGAGCGTCCCGAGCGGCGTATGCTCCGAATGCGAAACGTTTTGTACAACATCTGGTCCCAGATGTTGTTGTACGAGAGAGGGACATCTCTCGCTCGCAGCCCGGATGGACCTAGACGAGCTAGGAACCGGACTAATAGGCTTCCTCCATTCTCTCCTCTGATCCGTCGTCACTGGGTGTGCACTTTGTCTTATTATAGTGCTCGCATCACCCAAATCTCCTTCCTGGACCGCAACGGACGAACCCGGCTGCCGAGCCATTCGATGAATGGTCGCTACACCGGGCGAGCTAGCGGACACCAATGCCGTCGATTCTACTAGGGACCTCTTAGGCAATTGACGTAATATCATGAGCACTTATCCGCTAGCTCTTCATTTGACTGTGACGACGGGAGCACACTTTTGAAGACATTACAGAAAATCACCGCATTCTTATTCCTGAATGAGGCCTGTGGAGCCGTGACTTACATAATATCCACTGTCAGCTCCAGGGACGTTCATTCCTGCATTTATATAATATGCGAACGTCCCATCAGGAAAGACCTCATATCCTTGGCTAACAGATGAAGTAACCTGGTCGACAATATTCCCTGGTCGGCAAAGCAGGAGCTCTAGGAACGTTCATTCCTGCATTTATATAATATGCGAACGTCCCCTGAAACTCTGTGGTCACAAGCCAAGGTGCGGTGGTGTGTGTTGACATGAGGATGAGGAAGCCCATAACACAGCCAGTTCGGACTGTGTATGTGACGGAACGTCCCGAACAGGGGGATTGGACGTATGTTCCAACTAACAAACAAACATACAACAACATTGCGGCTCAAATGTAGTTGTAAGAGAGAGGGGGGCCTCTCTCGTTCGCGGTCCGGATAGACCTGGACGAGCTAGTTAATAGACTGACAGGCTTCCTCCGTACTATCCTCGGATCCGTCGTTGCTGGGTATGCACGTTCCAAGTTTATAGTGCTCGCATCACCTACACTGCTTCCCAGAACCGTAACGGAGAAACCCGGCTGCCGAGCCATTCGATGAATGGTCGCTACACCGGGCAGACTAGCGGACGATCAATGCCTTCGATCCTACTAGGGACCTCTTCGGCAATTGTCGTATTACCCTGAGCACTTAGCCGCTAGCCCTAACACTGCAACGACGGAGACACACTTGTTGAAGACATCACAAAAACATCACTCTGAATTCTGAAAAATAAAATGATAATATAGAGTGACCCTACGGAGAGAGGACCAGTATGGACCCCTCCCCGCAAACACAATATCGTGACACACATCTCCAACGTTGTCATTTCAATCAACACACACAGAGGAGGAATTAGTGCGAATACACTGAACCTGAGAATTAGAGGAAGATATCCTCGCATTATAAATAAAATTTTTTTTTTTTTTTTTTTTTTTTTTTTATCAATAAAAAAAAATACACAGTCATATTAGTCGCACTATCCCTTGAAATAAAGATACATAATATAACATAATCCATTATAATCTTTGAAAGAAAATAATTTAAAAAAAAAAAATTTTTTGAAAAATTTTTTTCAGAAGAGCCCTAGTTCCCAATGGGAACACTGAGCCCAAATGGATCCCAAAAAAAGCCTAAGTGTGGACAAAAATTTTTAAAACATTTCAAAAAATTAATGCAACACTTACATACAATATTAATGTATCTTGCTATGTCTAAACTAATGTAAAAACAAGAATTTGTACAAAAACCGGAAACATGACTCCAGGCACTGATAAACATGGCCCGAAATCAGTTATCAATTTAAACACTATCTGATGCAAAACAGAGATTTCCATAGAAGAAACTGCAGAACATCAGATGGTAGATGCAGATCACAACGCCTAAACACCTAAGGGTGAGGACGTCAACATGGGGAAAAGAACAGAAATTCATTCTGTTACGAAGCCAAAACTCCCAAGAAATTTTAGTAATAATTATTACAGAAAATATGCCAAAAGCATGGGAGAATAGCAAGGGGGAAATAAAGGAAAGGGAGAGAGGCAACACTGATCAAGCAGTGGAACTTTCATAGCAAGAATGATAACAACAGGCTCATGCCTCGAAATTAGGGAACATAACATAATTTCAAAAAAAAATTTAATTTAAGTTACAGCCCTGATTATTTCCTGCCACTGAATTTTCCTTTCATCCTTGTATTTCCTCTTTAGATCCACCATTTCTCTCATATTTATGTGTCTGGCATCATTTAAACTGAGATTTACAAGCACAAATATCAGTCAGATGTGAACTGATGAAGGGCCAAACAAAGAATGACTTTTGGCACCAATTTCAAGACCTCCTTGACACTGCGCATGCGCAGTGGAGGAAAGGTATGGAGGACCATATAGGACATGTAATTTTCGGTTTTAGATGCAAATTTTGAGGATTGGGGGTAAAATTTGTGTTTGGCCCTAGAATTTAAGAGTTAGCACCAGCTAAGTCTGGGTCATTGGTACAGTATAAAAATACCCCCAACTATGAGAGAAAGGTGGCAGATATTAAAGGACCGGAGGAAACACAACTGAACACAGACGGCCGACAGGGACCCAAAAAACAGAAATTCTGCCCTCAACAGAGAGGAGAAATCCTGTCTATACAGCCCCCACTGACACCTAACTCCAATAATAATAATATCCAAAAGGATAACATAAATTTATCAACCAAAAAATTATATGTCCGAACCGCACAGTACGCGAATGTCGCGCACGAACATGGAGAATATACAAAATACAATGAAAATGTGGTTGAAATTAATAACGAGAATATATAAAAGACAGTCCTGTTATTATACAATCCTCAGATCCATAATTCTAGTCACTGGTAACCATTATCAACGAGTTGAATTATCACTGTTTCTTAATGCAAATGGAAGCACGTCTTCCCAGACGGCGGAAGAAAAAAGAATGAGTCATTGGTTACACATCTGCGCACTGGTACCGGAAGCTGTGGATCTGAACTAGGAGAAAAGCATCCCCTACTTGGTTTGCACTGGTAGCACTCGACCCAGTTTTGGCTTATTTTTTCTTGGTTCTTTTGCACCACTTTTCTTTCCCAAATCGCTTGTGAAAGATCAAAACAGAGAGTATATTTTCCGAGTTAGGGACTTCTACTGTAGTGCAAGCCTGTAGTAAACAATTGTAGGGTAGGTTGATAAGAAATGGTTTATGATGTATATTGTAATATGAACATCTGCAAACAATCGCAAACAGGTTGAATGATGTTTGAGCATGCACATTAATTTGAACAATGTTTTATGTTTTACAAATGTTGGATGGAGTTTTTGAACAAAAGTTGTATTGTGTAAATTGGCCTTTTGTTTGAAACAAATGTAAAGTCCTGAAAAAAATAGTTAAAATGAACACCTCCAAATGAAAGAACATACCGGGGTATGTTGTGTATTCAAGAAGAGACCAAACATGAAATGAACAACACAAGTGTTCAGCAGAATAAAATATTTAACTTAAGACAAAAAATATATAACCTGAACTTTGACCAGAGAATTCTAGTCCATTTAACAGTTAAATAAGGTCAATTGTTCCAAAAATATGGGATAAAATATTTTAGAATCGTTGTGTTTTGAATAATTAAGGAATAAAAAATGTTTAAACTGGTAAAGAAAACTTTAATCCTTTACCCATCACAAATAGTACAACACTTGCAAAATATTTCTTGATTAGGCCTAAAAAAATAAATAATCTGTTTCTCAGGACCTCCCGCATGGTCCTTTTGGCTGCTGCATGCTCTCTTTTTATAACCAATTTAAACTTAAAAAAAATTAAAATTAAATGGTTTATGTCTGATATTTTACCCAAGTTAAAAAAATTGATGAATTTGTCCCTGGAGTGCAAGAAGGCTTTGCAATGCTTTAGCATTGCAAAGCCTTCTTGCACTCAATGGATGAAATACACCACCACCCATGCTATTCTGTAGATTATGAGGCCTAAAACTTGAACCAGGAACATGAACTTTTGATGGCAAAGAAGTAATTACTGAAATAAAAAATAAAATAAAAAACCGCTCGCCCGCATGCAATTTCACAAATAATGGCCCGAGAAACAGAAGATATACTTTGTGTGCCCTTAAATAAAATTTTTTATTTTTTATCTCAAACACACAGCTTATGCCATCTCACTGCAATGACACAAGGTGCTTGTTTCAATGAGTGGTCATAAGCTATGTTTTTGTGACAAAAATGACTTTTGAATGGTCATTTTTGTGAAACTATTTGTTTATTTATTGGTGATTAAAGTCACATATCTCTGCACAATGACTTGATCATGCGTTAGTAGTGCCTATTTGTTTTGGCAGAAATTCTGTTAAGACGTTCAAATCACATCAGTCCCGAAAGACTCTCAGGTCTGACAGACAAAACAGGAGAAACACAGAATTTATGTTGTACAGTGGTGTCGAATCCTGTTATTTGAATATAATACCAAGCACCAAACCATTTACAATACCTTCAATACAAATTTGACTTCTTCATTGCATTAGGTTATAGGGAGCACTCGTGTTAATTGAATAAAAAAATCTGTAATATATCCAAGAATTACTGCAAAAAACACTGAATGTTGTATGTTTATAGACCTATCAGGCCTCAGTACAACAAATATGAGTATTTAATATATTATATTTTGTTTGACATAGCTCCATGAGCTTTGTCAAACAAGATATAATAGAATAAATGCTTAGTTTATAACCAGAATTCAGGAAAATACTCAAAGTCCTGTTAAATGCTAATAGAATATTTTTAGTGGCAAAGTGAATATTCAATTAACAGGGTTCCACTGTGCTAATTTGTAGTAAGGCCCCAAAATTTAAAAAATCTGTTTCTCAGGCCCTGCCACATGGTCCTTTTGACTGCCATATGCTCTCTTTTTATAACCAATGCAAACTTAGAAAAATGAAAGTGTCAATGACACTGTAGCTCAACTTGTTAAGACATGTACATGTATGGTATGTGACACAGCAATGACAAACATCTAGGTAATGACCTGATAACAAAGGTACATATAAAGTATTGTAACGGTCTGTACATAAATACTGACCGTAGCCTGTAACAAATGTATAGGTCAAGTATTGTAAAGGTGGGTGACAGTCAGATGCTAAACAAGAAAAGAAATATATGAGTCCCAGAGTAGGTCTAACTGAACCCCAAAATATTTGTTCTCAGAGCACAGTGATAACAAAGGCACCCCAAAGCACACTCGTTACTGTCCCAAGGTGAAAACAAAGGTACCCAAGAAGTTTTGTGAAGATCAGTTCATAATTACGAGCTGTATAGAAGTTGTGACAAAAAAACTGATTGGACCTAACAGGGTATCTCCACAATTGGACAGATGAAATTCAAGGAGGTTCAAGGAGGTTTTAGGCTCCAAATCAAGGAGATTCAAGGAGGTTCAGGACAAATCTTGGATGGAAATCACTGTTATGTGCTTATGTCTAAATTTTAGAATCAAGTGTCTGTCTGCTTAGCTGAGCATTAAGTTGACAATTTGTCAACAAAAACAGACACAAATATTGCTATAATTCGAACTGGCTCATTGGGCCAGTTCCAATTATATCCATATCTGTATGTTTTTGTTGGACAAAGTACCAAAATATATGGTAATAAGAAAAAATACTCACAAAATAATGCTCATTCCTTCAGGAATGTATCCCAGTCTCTGTACAAATAAATCTCAAGTCTATAATTTGTCCGTGTTTTCAGAACTATTCAGGCTGTAGCGCGATTGGACGCACTTTAGTGTCCATATTATTTCAGCAGAGTGGACGTCGTTTGTGCTGCAGGCATCTTTCACCAACGCGCTTTGGGAGCTGACCGTTGTTGTTGTTGCTAATGTAGGCTGAACACTGGTGCACTCCGATGACGTCGAAATTTTAGGATGAAAAAAGTCTTTAACTGTAATTTCTGGCTGATTGAGTAATGTATTTTGTGTATGTAACTTGCCAGTTAAATGTGACCGGAGAGCCGATTCGCCCATGGTACAAATATTTATGTTCCGTTTACACAGTTCACAACGCGCAGAATTTCTATCATTTGGGACTGCAGTTATCCATGCTTTGTACTTTTCATCGCTATACCACCTGTCCTGGAATTTACATTTCCCTCCAGGAATTTTTATTTCAAACACGAGAGAAAACAATTCAATTCACGCCAACCGAAGCGTACAGAAAACTTTTAAAAACATACGAGGTGGTTCTGTTCATTTTGTATGCAACACGCTGATTGGACGAATAGTTGTGTTGTTCAATGGAAGAGAGAAAGCAAATAGCCAATGAGAATGGAGCTTATTAATGCACTAGGCGCCTTTGAAGTTTCGGTTGCATAAAAAAGTCTAATCTGGTAACGGACACAGGAAGGAACCCGGAGACGGAATCAAGGAGTTTCCCGGGTTTTAGACCTTTTTTCAAGGAGATTCAAGGTCCTTGAACAAATTTTTAAAATTCAAGGACTTTCAAGGATTTCAAGGAGCCACGGCTACCCTGCCTAATTTCGGTACAAAATGGCTGCTGGCAGCCATCTTGAATTTTGGACCGCACCCAGAAACACTCATTCTCATCCCAAGGTGATAACAAAGGTACCCAATAAGTTTTGTGAACATCGGTTCATAAATACAGCCTCTAGCCCGAGCCGTATTGACATGTGCACTTACAGTGTATAAGTAGCAGTGAATAAATCAAAGTTCATCTAATTTGCATAATTTCTGCACGAGAAAAAAACCCGTACTATATGTGATGTACTCCATGTTACTAAACATTCATAGAAAAATTTATTCAAATCAGAACTTTCAAACAGAAGTTCTGTACAAAAGACTGATTGCACTAATTTTGGTAAAAAAAATGGCTGTTGGTGGCCATCTTGAATTTCGGGCCACACCCGAAAACACTCGTTCTCATCCCACGGTGATAACAAAGGTACCCAAGAAGTTTCATAAAGATCGGTTCATAAATATGGCATCTAGCCTGAGCTGTATAGAAGTTGTGTACAAAAAACTGATTAGACCTAATTTCGGTACAAAATGGCCACTGGCAGCCATCTTGAATTCTAGACAGCACCCAGAAACACTCGTTCTCGTCCCAAGGTGATAACAAAGGTACCCAAGACGTTTCGTGAAGATCGGTACATAAATACACACTCTAGCCCGAGCCGTATTGACATGTGTACTTACTGTGTGTAAGTAGCACTGAAAAAATCAAAGTTCATCAAATTTGCATAATTTCTGCCTGAGAAAAAAACCCCGTATTATATGTGATGTATCCCATGGTACTAAACATTCACACAAAAAATTATTCAAATCAGAACTTTCATATGGAAGTTCTGTGCAAAAATCTGATTGCACCTAATTTTGTACAACATGGCTGCCATCGGCCATCTTGAATTTCGGACCAGACCCAAAACACTCGTTCTCGTCCCACGCTGATACCAAAGGTACCCAAGAAGTTTCGTAAAAATCGGTTCATAAATACGGCCTCTAGCCCGAGCCATATTGGCATTTGCACTTTTATAGTGCTGAAAGTAACACAAAAAAACATCAAAGTTAGTCTAATTTGCATAATTTACGCACAAGAAAAAAACCTGTATTATATGTGATGTATCCCATGGTACTAACATTCATACAAAAAATTATTCAAATCAGAGCTTTCATATGGAAGTTCTGTACAAAAAACAGATTTCTGCATCGTCGGTACAAAATGGCGGCTGGCAGCCATCTTCAATTTCGAACCACACCCAAAAACACTCGTTCTCGTAAGCTCAAATTTGGCTTCGCCAAAGTTGAGCTAATAAAAAATAAATGGTTTATGTCTGATATTTTACTTAAGTTAATAAAATTGATAAAATTGTCCCTGGAGTACAACAAGGCTTTGCAATGCTTTAGAATTGCAAAGCCTTCTTGCACTCAAGGGTCGACATACACCACCACCCATGCTATTCTGTAGATTATGAGGCCTAAAACATAAAACAAACCAAGAACCTGAAATTTCGATGACAAAAAAAAAATAATTATAAAAATAAATGAAAGTGTCAATGACACTGTAGCTCAACTTGTGTAAGACATGTACATGTATAGTATGTGACACAGCAATGACACACATCTAGGTAATGGTCTGATAACAAAGGTACATGTAAAGTATTGTGAAGGTCTGTACATAAATACCGGCCATAGTCTGTAACAAATGTACAGGTAAAGTATTGTAAAGGTGGGTGACAGTTAGATGCTGAACTAGAAAAGAAATCTCTATGGGGTTAATGTTACAATGGGGATCCTTGTATGGTGCATCATAATCCAAATGTTAGCAATTGTTTTGGCCTATTTGATTCAAACCCTTCTACGGTTGATTCCTACAAATTAATAAATATTTGTCCAGTCCTTCTTAAAATATAGATATTTGAATTTTTTATCTTTAGCTCATAGGGTTCCCACGGGTGAGGAAGTTTTATTTTTCTCATTGGAAACAGAAAACTGGGTTGTACTAATAATGTTTAGCCTCCCCAAACAACATCAAATATTAACACAGCCGAGCTCAAAAGCATGTGTTACTGTCCCATGATGATACAAAAATAGTCCTAGAAGTTCTGTACAAAAAACTGATTGCACCTAATTTTGGTATAAAATGGCTGCCGACCAAAAACACTTGTTCTTGTCCCAAGGTGATAACAAAGGTACCCAAGAAGTTTCGTGAAGATCAGTTCATAAATACCGTCTCTAGCCTGAGCCGTATTGACATGTGCACTTACTATGTATAAGTAGCACTTAATAAATCAAAGTTCATCGAATTTGCATAATTACTGCACGAGAAAAAAACCAATATTATATGTAATGTATTTCATGTTACTAAACATTCATACAAAAATTTATTCAAATCAGAACTTTCATACAGAAGTTCTGTACAAAAAACTGATTGCACTCATTTCTGTACAAAATAGCTGCCGGTGGCCATCTTGAATTTCATCCACACCCAAAAACACTCGTTCACGCCTCACAGTGATAACAAAGGTACCCAAGAAGTTTCGTAAAGATTGTTTCATAGATAAGGCTTCTAGCTCAAGCCATATAGAAGTTCTGTACAAAAAACTGATTGCACCTAATTTCGGTACATAATGGCCACTGGCAGCTATCTTAAATTTTGGACCGCACCCAAAAACACTCGTTCTCATCCCAAGGTGATAACAAAGGTACCCAAGAAGTTTCATGAAGATCGGTTCATAAATACAGCCCTGACCCATATTGACGTGCACTTTCTGTGTATAAGTAGCACGAAAAAACCACCTGTATTATAAGTGATGTATTCCATGTTACTAAACATTCATACAAAAATTTATTCAAATCAGAACTTTCATACAGAAGTTCTGTACAAAAAACTAGTTGCACTAATTTTGGTACAAAATGGCTGCTGGCAGCCATCTTGAATTTTGGATCGCTCCCCAAAACACTCGTTCTCGTCCCACGGTGATAACAAAGGTACCCAAGAAGTTTCGTAAAGATTGGTTCATAAATATGGCCTCAATCCTGAGCCATATTGAATTGCTGACACCAGACAGACGGCCAGATGGACAGACGGACGACAGGCCATGGCATAACCTCAAATTTGACTATGTCAAAGTTGAGCTAAAAATAAAATGAAAAAACTGCTCACCCATATGCAATTTTACAAAAAATGGCCAGAGAAACAGAAGATCTTCTTTGTGGGGCCTAACCTGTAGTTCATTTGCATATCTAACAACTGAAGCAACTCCAGTATAATCTAAATAGTCATTTCCGGGTTATTCCCAGGGTTGTTTTAACTAAACCACAAATATGTGCATCAAGCACAGAACCAGTTAATTTTATTTTAATAAAAAGAAACATACATGAAGAATGACCACTTGGAAAACTTTTCCTTCCTTCAATTATATCTTCCTTTTTGCCATTACACTTTACATCAGCACTAAATACTTTATCCGGAAAACATCTTTCCATAAAATCAGGACGCGGCCTAAAATATAAGCAATATGCACAAATATTGGATTAAAAATAAGCTTGAATCTGTGTGTACATATATATATCTATTTATTTATTGGTGCTTAAGGTCACCAATAAATAGTGATAGTGTTCAACCGATTACCAAAAATGGCTGCTGACAGATTACTGGTTATTTGAGCTCACAATCGGACGATTCCCATGCTGATTTCGATTGTAATACCGTGGACTACTAGGCAAGTCGAGGCTCGCAAAGAACTATATTAAATTGAACATATTTTGAAGTGTTTACAGTCCATTCCCTGTTTGATAAGTCGAGACTCGAAAAAACTACATTAAATTGAACATATTTCAGAATGCTAAATTCCATTGACTCAGGTCCAGAAAAATTAACAGTTGCATACACTTGGACGGTAAACGTGGCTCTCAGAGCCACGTTTACCATTCAAGGGCATGCAAATGGTAATTTTTACTGCAACCTAGTCAAAGGAGTGCACCCTTCACTTTTCCGAGATGAACTGGAGATTGCCGCAAGTATGCTCAATTGTAAGCTTTACATGTCGTTTAACATGTATATCCCATAAAAGGGCATCTAGAGAGATTAAGAATACTCATTGCACATTGTGGTGGTTTCTCAACTTTATTGAATGGTATCATTGACATAATTTTATTTAAACAATTGAACAATTGCTGAAGATAATAAAATGTGGTTTATGAATCATCACAAAATGCTTGGCAACAATCGGTTGAACTGATGTCCAAGGAGCCATTGCCATTCACATCTGATTGGCCACAATCAGCTCATTGTGGTGGCCAGTTCCGATCATTGGTTGAACACTAATATTTGAGTGAGTACTTCCTGTATTCAAAGATCTTGAACAAAATCACGAAATATAAATCGTTCATTCCTGTTTTCCGTCTGAAAAGAACTTCTAATTTAATATTTTTATTTACATTTATTCAAATAGGTTTAGAAATTTGAACGCAGTCGTCAATATTATGGTATGTATTACTACTTCCAGATATTTGAACAGTGTTTTGATATACCAGTTTACAACAGTATTTTTTTAATACCGATACCGCTATTCAATTTCAAATACCATGCAGTCCTAATTATTTAATGCAACAGTGACGAATGGGAGCAAAATGGAGGCGAGTGGAAAATTGCTCACCTCAAATCAAGTTTGCGAGAATGAAAAATGTGAGGAGAGTGATTTTGATTCAATGTTTATCTTCATTTTTTTTAATACTGTTTAGGTTGTTAAATTGAAAAATACTGATCAATTAACACCTCTTAATATCCTGTATTATCTATACTGGCGGATGAAATAATCCCCTTCACTGTTGACTGTTAATATAGGAGGCCGAAACGTCCAGGGCCAAAACGTCTCGAGTCCGGAACATCCTGTCCTGAGGCCGAAACGTCCCAATACCATTCAAAGTGTATTTTTTTCCTAAATTAAGTGAAGTTAATGTTATTGTTTGCCCTGTGGTTCAGAATAAAATTGCAAGCTTGAAATCTAGTGTTTGTTTATTAAATGTATTACCAGAATTCCTGAAATGAACTTTTAGATAATTTGAAGTGAACTATATATTATGACATGTACAAAAATTTACTTAATTTAACGAATATATGAATACACCTGAACACGGATTGAAATTTTGATGGTGAAAATATATGTAACCCACTAAAATTAGTTCTGGATTTTAAATGGCAGATTATTAAAATCGTGGAAAATGGATGCGTAAATTCCAAATCAGGCACATTAATTCGTGTGACTGGTGAATTGGAGCGACAGGTGTCATGTGTGTAAATGAAAATAAGGAATGGGGCAACATTCCACAGGTCTTTGATAAAAAAAAAAAACGCAAGTATTAAAACGTTTCTTAGATCTCAGAATGACCACTGTTTTTTTTTATATCTGAACATGTGTGTTCGTTTTCTGGCAGGTGTTAGGTCTGGGCAAGTTTGCAATGTACAACCCTCTTACTATTAGCATGTTGTGTGTGGATGTATAAGAGAACTACTGTGTGTCATGTTCATAACGACGAAAAGGAAATTGTTTGGAATTGTACTCTAAACGCATCAAACTGTGAGTGATTAAAAATTTCCCAACATCAAAAATTAATTGAATGTTTCTGTTGACGCAACTCAAATGGATAAAAGACACCCAAGAACAGAGGCGAGCAATTATTCACGCACCTTGAACAATTTTTACGTGAGCGATGGTGCGCGAGAGCGATCGCGTGCCTTTCCCATGTGTCACTGATGAAATGACATTGGTCTCCAGGCCTGAAAATAAGCAGTCTGACATTTGCAGAATGAGGTCCTCAGAGGGTGAATTTGATAATGCTATCCCATACAGTGGGCCAATTTATCCTCTGGGTACCTCTTTCTGTTTAGTTTTGAGACCCAGATTCTGATTGAGGTTCACAGACACAGAGGGTAAATTTAGTGATGCTACCCTGCATAGCAGGATAGCATGACTAAATGCACCCTCTGGGAACCTCATTTTGCCAATGACAGTCTGCTTATTTTCTGGCTTGGTTGTCTCAGCTGACTGGACAATGCACAAGCACATATTTTAAAACTCAGTATGTGAAAATATAGCGAACACAAATTCTTAAATGGAGACTAGATATTTCTTTTAATCCATCCAGGCAATTCAATAGCATATTCAAAATAAAACACATATAAGTGACAGAATAGGAACAATGTTTCTTTTTTTCACATTCTAAATTTTCAATTCAGTCAAAAGCTATCAGAAAGCTGCCTGACATTCCTTCGATGAGTGAAAAAACTTGAGTTTCATCAAGTCAAAAATTCAAATTTGTGAAAAAAATTCCCCCCCCCCCCCCGCCCCCCCAAAAAACCCTGTACTACATTCATTGTTTTACTTCTTAAATATCTTCTAAATACTAAATGCATAGTAAATGGTGTGTGTTCTCCATGGAATGCATTCAAGCCAATCAATGCCAATAAACTGCTTTTGAACCTATATTCATTTTCATTTTAAATGGTTGATTACTGGGAGACCATATTTGGGCTTTATTCTGGAGTGCACATACCACAACTTAAAGGCTTCATATTCTGTGGATGTGCTTTTTATTATCTTTCAAGTGACCTTATTTCATCTGTATGGATTTGCCTTGCTAAAAGTTATGGGAGTGTGGGCACTCTCCCAAGAATTGTTACAAGGCAAAGACATCTGAACAAATTTTGATGACCAAAAACAATTTAGCAGTCTCCCAGTAAACAAACCCCTCTACCCCAGTGTGGGCCAAAGTTCTGCCTGAGTGATAGCCACATAGTGGTTGACACACACGTACATCTACGTAATATGTACATAAGAGGTGAGCCGATAATCAGTATCAGCTATCGGTATCTGCCAATAAGTTGATTACCAGCAACATATCTGTATCAGCAAAAGGAGGTGTCACAGCCGACATCATTGCAGATATTTTTCAGCTATTTTGCATCCAAAAGATCAGTAAAACTTTTGGCAGTCATCACCACTGTATGATCTAACTTACAGAAAAAACAATAAATGTTGATATTTTCTGTTTTTGAAATAATATTCTTGGTAATTGCAACATAGTGAGAGATATTTTATTTAAATGAATCATTGTTCATTGTTGTTCTCATTTATTTATCATCCATTTTCAATTGTCAACAAAAGAAAATTCTCAGTACTCATGCGTAATGTATACACTGCTTGTCTCTTCAGTCATCTGTCAAGAATTCAGCTAGAGATGGCCGGTATACTGTAAATACTGATCGGTATCAGTATTGAACCAATACTGATTTACCATACCGATGGAATCTCAAAATACCGGAATTTAGGTATTGAAAAATATTTCCAACTCAATTTAAAAACTAAAAGGACAACAACAGAATATGAAGTATAATTCATGACAAGAAGATCCCATGGACTGTGTATGTCTGAAGGCAGTCATCACCGGTTATTTCAGGTAATAAAGACACTGAAAGAAAATACCCAGGGGGTATTTTCTCTCGGCATTTTTGTCACATCAAATGACTGATGGTTAGTGCTTGTGTTGCTTCCAACATTTTGACACTTCAGCAGATTTGTCTGCATTAAAACGGTGAACGCTAGCTGGGCAGTGTACCAAAAATACTGGTATCTGTGTGAGTACATGTATGTTGTTGACTCCGAATGCTGTACTGATACCAAGATAAACCATTCTAAAAATACCGATACCGAAACCAAACTTGAAATTTCAATACTGCTCAACTCTAAATTCACTACAGAACATGCCTACAAAAGAACCACGACAAATCAGCAGCTGGTCACAGTGTGACTGTGTCATGACTCCAGTGCAATGCAAATGATTAAAGAGTCCCACTTCTGTTTTGATTAAACAACATAACTGTTTTGATTCTCTGATGAATTCATGTCAGAAGGCTGAGTGATAATCAAAATCAAAACAAAGTGACACAAATCCCTAGCTCAATACAATACATGAGACGCTGGTGACTCTATTGATCTTAGGTGTTTATTTTTAACAAAGCACATAGCAATTCAGTTTCTTCCTATCACTGGTTTAGGAGATGAACTCCTGCGTAGCGACGAGGGGGTAGCAGTTGGGGACTTGAAGATCCTAGATCCCAGGGCTATTTTTTGCAGACGATATGGTTCTAGTGTCAGAAAGTGAAGAGGGGCTAACGAAAATGCTGGGAATTGTTGGGAAATATGGGAGCAAATGGAGACTCGAACTTAATGAAAGCAAGAGCAAAGTTATACCTGTGGGCCGCAAAGTGGACCCCACTCGAAGGTGGAGAGTGGGTGAGTTCTGCATTCCGGAAGGGAGCAGCAAACTTCTCAGTGTAGGAGAGACAGGTGATTACGAGTATTTGGGGGTAAATATAAACATTACAGGAAGAGGCATCTACCGAAACCACACAAATAAATTGATTCTGAAGGGGAAGCGAATCCTTAACCAAATGAAACTTATAGGGAGAAACAGTTTCAATAAGGTTTTCGTGGGGAAAACCATTTGGGAAATGGTGGGGCTGCCAAGTATAACATACGGTACGGAAGTGGTACCCCTAAACCAGACGGCCGTAAAGAGCTTGGAAATCTTACAGAACGATGCAGGCCGATGGATAACGGGGTCGAGTAATGCCGCAGCGCTAGAAGCAATCAGGGGTGAGCTTGGGTGGATGAGGATCAAGGACAGGATAGACCTGTTGAAACTCGGTTATCTTAATTATTTGGTGAATCTCCCTGACAGCCGATGGTGTAAAGTAATGTTCCTGCGAATTTTCAACTCAAATATCAAAACGGGGTGGATGGTCCAAGTGAGGGAGCTAGTAGAGAACTACTCATTGGAGATCTCGGACCTGGACGTTGGGGCAAACCAGGGTAAAAAAATCGTCAGAGAAAGGGTCATGGAGGATTGTAACCGTAATTGGCGAGAGGGGGTCAAATCAAAGAGGTCTTTGGGTGGCCTGCGTGATAAAGAGAGGCCAGGTTTTGAAGAGTACCTTGATGGCACCTTTGGGGGGTCACTGCTGTTCAAGCTGAGGTCGCGATCCCTGGAGCTGAGGGGAAAAATTGGGAAAGACGGTGAAAGGGAGTGCCAGATGTGTAACTTGGGCATGGTGGAGACCCTGGAACACTTCCTTCTAGAATGCCCAAATTATCAGTCTAAAAGAATGAGATTCACTGGGAGTATAATGGGGAAGTGGGATGGGAGAATGAAGGACATGTGGTTAGGGGGAGACTCAAAGGAGAGGGTTAATGTGCTAATCGGAGAGATTGGGAAGAATGTGGCAAGGGATGTCATCAAGCAGTTCGTCTCCGAATGTTGGGAGGAGAGGAGAAGCGTGGGAACAGGGAGGCAGTTGGGAGTTCAGGGGTAACCAAGGCCTTCTCGTCTGAGAACCGCGACAAATCAGCGGCTGGCCAAAGTGTTATTATTATTATGCAGCAGTTCCTGAAATTATAGTCTGTTCTAAAAAGCTGGTCTCAGTTTCCCTTGGCTGTTTCACAATTCTCAGAAACCTTCTGTTTACAATATGACATCAGCACATGTATTTTATAAATAGTTAATTAAGGCCTAAAAATATTAACAAGAGGCCCCAGTGGGCCTGATGGCACTCACCTGACATGGTAGCCTAAATATCAACCCAGGGAATTGATTTCAACAAGTCGCATCTGCTCTTCCTAAGAAAAGCTTATACCAAATATCTGAAGATTCTGACCAGTGGATCTAAAAAAAAAGATTTTTAAAGAAACATTCCTCATATTGAACTAAGTTATTATAATTCGGGTTTCCACAGGGAGCCCAAATATGAACCCAGGGACTTGGCTTTAACAAACTTGAATCTCACCCCCCTAATGATGCTGAACACCAAATATCAAAACATTCCGACTGCTGGATCTGAAGAAGTATATTTTTTAAGAAAATTCCTCATTTTGAACTAAGTTACAATTCGAGCTCCCACAGTGAGCCCAAATATGGACCTAGGGACATGGCTTGAACAAATTTGAATCTCACCCCTCTAAGGATGCTGCATACCAAATATCAAAACATCCCGACTGCTGGATCTGAAGAAGAAGGTTTTTAAAGAATATTCCTCATACTTCACTAATTTAAAAATTTGGGCTCCCATAGAGAGTCCAAATATGGACCCAGGGATTTGATTTCAATACACATATGAAACAATCTTCCAAAGATGTTATATGTGAAATTTGAAAGCTTTTGGAGCAGTGGTTTGGGAGAAATGTAGTCTTAAATGTTTTTCCCATTACCCACAGTGTTAAAAACAAGTCCCCAAAAAGTACCCCATGATAAAACCGATAGCAATTTTTTTTTACCATTCCATTCTGTTGGTCCTAAGGAAGCTTCACAACAAATAAGAATTCTCAGTGCCGAGTAGCTTTGGAAATATGGCGTTTTAATTTTTTTCTATTTTTAGCTCCTGCAGTTCCCATGGGGCGACGGGAAAAAAATGTTTTGGCATAAATTAAGTACTTATGACCCAATAAGCCCTCATATCAAATTTGGTCCAAATCTGCCTCTCGGTTTGGAAAGTTAAAAAATTTATAGTAATTTATATATTTTTTATACTTACCAATGACCCAGACATAGCTGGTGCTAATTCTCAAAAATGTTGGGCCAAAGACAAATTTTGCCCCCCAATCCCAAACATTTGCATCTAAAACCGAAAAAATCATGTCCTAAATGGTCCTCCATACTTTTCCTCCACTGCGCATGCGCAGTGTCAAGGAGGTCTCGAAATTGGCGTCAATTATCATTCTTTGTTTGGCCCTTCATCAGTTCACATCTGACTGATATTTGTGCTTGCAAATCTCAGTTTAAATGATGCCAGACACATAAATATTAGAGAAATGATGGATCTAAAGAGGAAATAGAAGGAGGAGAGGAAAAATGAGTGACAGAAAATAATCAGGGCTGTAACTTAAAATTTTGCATTGAGATTGTTTTATCTTTAGCAATATCTGCTGAATCAACGGCGCTGGAGGATACGCATATCCTATCATTCCGTCCCACGAGATCGATAGAGCATCTACTGCATATGCTCGGGGATCCGGACATGGAGACACATACGTCTGCAACTGATTGTTGAGTTGTGTCGCAAATAAGTCTATCATTGGCCGCTCCCATTGGTAGCAAATCTGATTGAATACCTGTTTGTTGAGAGTCCATTCTGACGGCAACAAGCGACCCTTCCGTGAAAGGGAGTCTGCTAATACATTCAGACGACCTGGAATATGACCGACCGAAAGTAGAACTTGGTGTTCTAGAACAAACAGAAGGACTCTTTCCGTTAAATTGAATAACGGAACGGAATGAGTGCCTCCCTGGTTCCGAATATATGCTAATAATAATAATTAATAATTTATTAAGCCTAAAATTCCATTTAAAAATGCTCTTTGGCTGTACATCACACAAATGGTAAAATCATATGAAAAAGGTTAAAACATGTTAGTAAAAGCCTGTCTGAATAAAAATGTCTTTAGTTTTGATTTAAAAACGGGCAAGGAACTGGCCTGTCGGATATCATGCGGAAGTCTATTCCAGAGTTTAGGCCCACAGACTGAAAATGCTCTGTCACCCGCTGTACGCAACTTGCTACTGGGTTGTTTGAGATTCAACATGCTGGAGGATCTAACTGTTCTGGGTGGTCGGTAGTATTCGACTAAATCAGCTAGGTATGTCGGGGCCAACCCATTCAGGCACTTGTAGACCAGCAACAGTACTTGAAATTCAATTCTTTGTTGGACTGGAAGCCAGTGCAAACCAATGAGAATAGGTGTGATATGCGATGACTTTGCTGGTTTCGTAATGAGACGAGCCACGCAATTCTGTACCCGCTGGAGCTTGTCAATGTTATATTGCTTAGCCCCACAGAGCAAAGAGTTGCAACAATCCAGTCGAGTGGTAACAAATGCATGAACAAGTTGTTCCGACATCTGCTGATCAATAAGACATCGTATTTTACCAATATTTCGAAGGTAAAAGAAAGCTGAACGACAGATCTGGGTAACGTGTGTGTCAAAAGTGAGGCTATTATCAAAGAGACAGCCCAGGTTTCGGACTTCGGATGCAGGAGACACCTCAGCTTCGCCAATACGGATGCTGCAACACGGGGACTTATACAGCTGTTTAGGCGTTCCGACGTAGATAACCTCAGTCTTCTCGTCGTTGAGCTTGAGAAAATTACCTAACATCCAAAGTCTTATCTCCGTTATACATGCTTCTATAACCCCACGGGCAAGTTTTTCAGTGTCGTGTGTGAAACGAATATATAACTGAGTATCATCAGCATAGAAATGGCACTTAAGATCAGATACAAGATCGGCCCCAATACCGAACCCTGGGGTACACCGTACGGAATGACAAATTTTCCAGACATTTGGCCATTAATACAAACACTCTGCGTTCTGTTCGTTAAGTAGGATTTCAACCAATCAAGAGCTTTTCCGGTAATTCCTATCCTATGTTCCAGTCTGTGTATTAGGACCGAGTGGTCAATAGTATCGAATGCTGCGCTGAGGTCCAGTAAAACTAGGCAAGAAACATTATCCTCGTCCATGGATAACAGTAAGTCATTTTGAATGCGAAGCAATGCAGTTTCGGTGCTATGGTTCGGTTTGTAGGCAGACTGATATACTTCCGCAAGACCATGTTTGGATAAATGTGAGTTCAACTGAGAAGCCACCACCCTCTCCACAACCTTTGATAAAAATGACAGGTTAGAGACGGGGCGGTAGTTTTTCAGAATTTCAGGATCGAGTGATGCCTTCTTAAGTAGAGGAGTGACTACAGCATGTTTCATGTTATCTGGAAAAACACCAGACTGAAGTGATGCATTAACAATATTCACTATGGGTGATATAAGGTCAGGAAGACAGGACTTTAACAACCAGGTTGGTATGAGGTCAAGACAGCACTGTTTGAATGGCGCCTGCTTTATAATACGTATTACCCCTAAGGCATTTACCTCTCCAAAATGGCAGACTGACCGCGATTACACACTTTTAAATGGAGCCTATTCAGGTTGTCTTTGATACTGAATGATTTTCTTATAGTCTCGATCTTATCGGCAAAATAAACTAAAAAGGTATTGGTGAGGGTTCCATCCGAGGAATGATCTGGGAGAACAGACTGCTTTTTGCGATGCAAGAACATATCTAAAACTGTGGATAGCGCCCGTGGCCGTTGCCGATTATCAGCAATGAGGCCCTTAATAAAGTTTCATTTTGCCAATAGTAAAAGATTATTGACAAGATTGCATTGATTAAGAAACATTTCCCTGTGTATGCACAATCTCGTCTCTCGCCATTGTTTCTCCAGTTTCCGCCTCAAAGTTTTAGCTGTGCGTATCTCGTCCGTGAACCATTGAGTATTGGGTCGCATGACAATAGACTTGGAACGTAATGGCACATGTCTGTCAAGCAGCTCCAGGATGACCTTTTTAAAGTCATCCAGAAGCTCATCGACGGACTCGCAATCTCGCGACATCGTCGCTGATTGAAAATTAATCGAAGTCGCGAATCTGGGGACGTCGATACCACGAAATTTGCGGTAAGATATTTTCCGTCTCACTGGTAATTGAGTCGGCAGATTGAGATCACAAATGACAGGGAAATGATCCGAAATTGTGAAGTCAGTGATCTCTGTACCACGGATAAGACCCGAGTCGTCACACCTAGTAATTACTAAATCGAGCACATGCCCGCCTTTGTGAGTAGCATTACAGACGTGTTGGGTCAGATTCATGGAATTCAAAAGATCGATGAACTTCATGGCAGTGGTATTTGTGGTGTCGTCAACGTGGAAGTTGAAGTCACCAGCAGTAATTAATTCTCCGGGTGTTGTGGTAAGACTTCCGACAAAGTCTGCAAATTCATTGAAAAACTCTGTTACAGTTACATTTTTCTTTGGGAAAACTGGTGGTCAGTAAACAACCACAAAGTGTATAACCCGTGATTTAACAGTTAGAAAAATGCTTGTTGTCTCAAAAGTGTCAAAGGATTTTAAACGACAAGGCTTGACTTGAAAACTGTTCTTAACAAGAATCCCAACTCCTCCACCTTTGCGAGTTTCTCTAGGGGTGTGAAATAGTCTATGGTCCATTGACTGAAGCTCCCCGACGGTAAATGAATCGTTTTTCACCAACCACGTTTCTGTTAACAGTAGGACAGATACATTATTGTCTTCTAGAAAGTCAAGAACCGTACTGACTTTATTGACAACTGATCTAGTATTCATAACACACAATCGCAACACATCGTCACTCGTACGGGAGGGGTTAATTTTGATCTGAGTAAGATTGCTGAACTCAACGCCACGCTTGGCTCGATACCTCCGCGGCTGTCTGGCACCTCTTTTTGTCCGACGATTTCTGAAGATACCATGTTTCTTTAATCTGCTTATCACGGCATCATCTAACCAGAACGGGACTGCACTGTCCTGGCACCATGCCCTCAGATACGTGAAGTTTATTTCATGCAGTTCATTTGTAGTGTAATACCTTTTGGATGTTTGAGTTATCTTACACATAACTGTATCGGTATGATAGAACAACAGTCGATTGAGATGAATACCTGGAGTATAAGTGAACAATGGATCTTCACACCTCAATGAATCAGGTATCAGAAGCCGACGTAAACAATGGTCAAAATTACAAACAAAAGTATGAGCTGACCTGTCTCCGAATACAACAAAATCAGGAAAAAAACTGCTTTGCCGTGGTAGAAATTGATAGAAATAGTATACTTTGCAGGATGAAAGCTTCCAAGAAGATAGTCCTCTGTGATCCTAATAGCCTCCTGTACATATTAGAATAGAATTGAGATCAAAAAACCCTTAAGAACTATTTAAAAGTATTTTATAGCTGAGAGCAAGAAAAAACATGCTGCCAATACGCCGGCGCAGAATCCACTACTACTGTCGTATTGTCGGACAGGATTTGGACATGTGCTTTCTGAATAATATTCATCCAATGACGTAGTGCAAGCCAAATTGACATCATTTCCTTGATGTTTATGTGCTTGCCTAGAAACTGCGGATCCCAAAGACCCTGGCACTTCGAATCCGTTGGGATCAATGTTGCACCCCAACCTGTTTGACTGGCATCCGTCATAATCGTAAAACTCGGATCCGGCAACTGCAGTGGGAATCCCTGAGTCAACCACTGAATGTTTGCCCAAGTCTGAATCTCTTGTTTCACTTGATTTGACAAGAGAACGTCTATATCGAGCGAATGAATCTTTACACTCCAATTCTGAGTCAAGAAAATTTGGAGAGGATGAGTGCGTAAAAGCCCCATCGGAATGAGATCGCAGCGGCTCCGCACAGACCTATCAGTCTCATGAACTCTCTCGCTGTGACTTTGTCTGAGTGAAGACAATAGCGAGTGTAACAACTGATTAATTTCGCTCTGGTTAACGGCAGACGAGCGAGATTGTTGTGCATCTCGAAGCTCATTCCCAGATGAGTGAATGACTTGGACGGCACCAGATCCGACTTCTCCTCATTTATTATAAAACCGAGACGTCAGAGTAATATAGAAGCAGATTCTGCACATCGTTCTGAAGCATTAACTCGTTGCCGTACCTCTGAACAATGTCGTCCAGGTAGGCCGACGTTACCGCAGACAAATGAGCTCAGAAATATATCTTTACCGAGTTCATTATTCGAGTGAAAGCCCAGGGCGCTAGGTTCAAACTGAAGCACATCGCTCGGAACTGATATACAACTCCTAGGACTGCGAAGCGTAGATACTTTCTGAATGTCGGATGTACCAGGACGTGAAAGTACACATCCTTGAGATCTATGCTTGTAGCATAGTCGTTCACCCGAATACTCGCTCTGACTGATCGAATTGTCTCCATATAGAACTTCGGAGCGACGATCAGCTTGTTTATCCAGCTCAGATCTATGACTGGACGGAACGAGCTGTCTGGTTTCGGAACCAGAAACAGATGGCTGTAGAAACCTGGTGATTCCTGGTCTTCTATGACCTCTACCGCGTTCTTCTTCAGAAGAGACTGTACTTCTGATAAAAGAGCGTCTCTTTTCTGCGGATTTGACGGAAGCTGAGTCCATTTTGGACTTCGAGTTAATGGAGGCTTTCGTTTGAAGGATATTCTTAGTCCTTCCGAAATTACCCCTCGAACCCAGGGGTCATCCGTAATTGACGCCCAATCGTTTATAAAACTCGATAATCTTCTGCCTACCGGAACACGATAGAGGTTCAAACCATCACTTCCTGGACCTGCGTGGCTTGCGGAAGGAGAAACTACGTCCTCCATGACCCGCACCTCGCCCCGTCGACCTAGGGACGTCTGACCGGTAATCTCGGCCAGAAGAACGTCCCCCACGAGAGTCGCTGCCTTGACGGTCTCTAGAATAAGACCTAGAGGACGCATAGGAACCTCTATAGGAACTTCTCTTGGGCGTACTTGTCCCAGAAGTGCCTGTCTTACTCTTTTCTGCTGGATCCGACTTTTTAGAAGCGGATTTGAATAGCTGAGAATCCAAAGCTTTCTTAGTTATCTTATCATAGATTGCTGAAAGCTTGCCGTCGAAGAGAAGCTCTCTGGAGACCGAAGCGACTCTGAGAGAGTTTTTCACCTTACCATCCACGCGCGTGGATGTAGCTAGGGCTGCGTCACGTCTAACCAACTCCAGGTTTGCCACTGAAAGGGCGGAGTTATACGTGGAATAAGCTATTGCCCTTGAAAGAAGTCTTAATGAGGATTGTATATCCTAGAATTCTTTCCCTTGAAGATGTAATGATAACGCCTTAGTAAGGTGATCTGCGTATGATAAAGCGTCTAAGTTAACTCTGTTAGACATTATTGTCATTTCCAACGTCGTGGTTGGAATTGACATAGACGACGGTATAGACAATTCCAAGTCTTCAGCCTCGTCGTCTAGACGCAGAGGAACTCTCAGTATGCCCCGTCCTGCCATTTCGAATTTATTCCTTGAATTGATGAAAGGCAGATTTAGGGCATTTGCGGATAAGAAACCAGACTTGCCCGTTTTGGTAGCAAGCTTATAAATAGCGTCGTTCAATAATTCGAATGTTCTTGCGACCTTATTGGACTGTGTCGGAAACTTAGGAACGATGTCCCTGAAACGATAAAAAAATTCTGTGTCCAATGACGCTATCAGTCTCTTATCTGGCATCACAGCATTCTGGTCCGACGGAACAACCTCTGGAAGATAATGCCGGATAAAATCTACGGCAGCTTTATGTTGTTCCAAAAGGGAAAGCTCCAAATCCTCCGAATCCCTTTCGCCATCCTGTCGGACCCTATGAAGTTCTCGGTCGTCCGTACCCGATGCTTTGGCGGAGCGTACCGACCCAGCGTCATCAGATAATTCCTGATCCCACAGAGATTCTGTCGTTTGCTGGGATGCTGCGATAAGTTGTGCTATTTGGGATAGCACGTCCGTCGCTGAGGCATGTGGAGTAGCGGTCTTACGTTGCTTTGCCGCTGGAAGCTCCGTGTACATTGACTCCTGCATACTTCTTTTATGCGAACATACGGAGTCTACAGGCCTCGTGTCCCTGGCTACCGGATGGCATGACCTGGTCGCCGTGGAATCCCTGATCGGCGAATCTGGCTGGATATCCGTGGTCACGTAGCCAAGGTGCGGTCGTATGCGTTGCCGTGAGGATGAGGAAGCCTTATCGACAGTCTCTCCGGACTGTCTATATAACGGAGCGTCCCGAGCGGCGGACGTATGCTCCGAATGCGAAACGTTTTGTACCACAACATCTGGTCCCAGATGTTGTTGTACGAGAGAGGAACCTCTCTCGCTCGCAGCCCGGATGGACCTGGACGAGCTAGGAACTGGACTAATAGGCTTCCTCCGTTCTCTCCTCTGATCCGTCGGCACTGGGTGTGCACTTTGTGTTATTATAGTGCTTGCATCACCCAAATCTCCTTCCTGGACTGCAACGGACGAACCCGGCTGCCGAGCCATTCGATGAATGGTTGCTACACCGGGCGAGCTAGCGGACGCCAATGCCGTCGACCCTACTAGGGACCTCTTAGGCAATTGACGTATTTCCATGCGCACTTTTGCCACTAGCTCTTCATTTAACTGTGACGACGGAGGCACACTTTTGGAAGACATCACGGAAACATCACCCTGTTCTTGTTCCTCTGAAATAGAGATTGATAAACTAGAGTGACCCTGCGGAGAAAGGACCGGCATGGCCTTTTCCCCACTAACAACATACCGTGACACACGTTTCCAATGTTTGTCATTCCAATTGACACATACTGAACAGGAGTTAGTGTGAGTACACTGACTACAATTAATACAATGATTATGAAAGTCAGAGGAAGATTTCCTCTTATTACAATTTGAACAATATCCTTTCATTGTGAAAAGAACACAAAAAGTCCTAGTACTCGCACCAACCCCTGAATACAAAGATACATAATAACATGATACATTAACATATAAAAAATAATTGAAATCAAAAAAAAATTTTTGAAAAAATATTTTTTCAGAAAAGCCCAAGTTTCTGAAAGTAACGTTGAGCCCCAATGGATCCCAAAAAGCCTAAGTGTGGACAAAATTTTTTAAAGTATTACAAAAAAATTAATGCAACACTTACGTATAATAATAATGTATCTTGTTATGATTAAGCTAATACAAAGACAAGAAAATCCCTCTCAACAGAAACCGTTGTCAATGTAAACAAGAAGTGTATAAACACCAGAAACATGACTCCAGGCACTGATAAACATGGCCCGAAATCAGTTACCAATAACACACTATCTGATGCAAAACAGAGACTTCCAGGGAAGAAACTGCAGAACATCAGATGGTAGATGCAGAACACTATGCCTAAACACTCATGAGTGAGGACGTAAACATGGGGAAAAGAACAGAATTCATTCTGTTACCCAGCTAAAACTCCCAAGAAATTTTAGTAATAATATTACAAAAGATATGCCAAAAGCATGGGAGAATAGCAAGGGGGTACTTAAAGGAAAGGGAGAGAGGAAACACTGAACAAGCAGTGTAATTTTATAGCAAGAATGACAACAACAGGCCCATGCCTCGAAATTAGGCAACATAACATAATTTCGTAAAACTTTTTTAAGTTACAGCCCTGATTATTTCCTATCACTCATTTTTCCTCTCCTTCTTCTATTTCCTCTTTAGATCCACCATTTCTCTAATATTTATGTGTCTGGCATCATTTAAACTGAGATTTACAAGCACAAATATCAGTCAGATGTGAACTGATGAAGGGACAAACAAAGAAATAGAAAATAGAAATTTTGGGTGGGGCAAAAATTCTTGCCCCTAGCATAACGAAGGCAAATATAGCTCCTTGAACTTCTCTTGAACAAATCTGAGTCTACACCTCAAAAGGAAGCTGCACACCAAATATCAAGTCTCTGCTACTGCTGGTTCATGAGAAGATTTTTTAAGATTTAAGCACACTTTTTGGGCGTGGCCCTACCAAGGGGCGAGGCAACTTGATTTGAACAAAATCAAATTGCGATGACATAACAAACTATTATCTCAAATATCAATTAAATTGGTTCAGCGGTTTAGGAGGAGAAGACGGAAACACCATGTTCACGGACGGCGGACGGTGAGGGATCACTATAGCTCTCCTGACTGAAAGTCAGGTGAGCTAAAAATCTGCTACTCAGGCCCACCTGCATGACCCTTTTAGCTCTTTTTATAACCAATTTAAACTTAAAAAAAAAAAATAATTAAATGGTTTATGTCTGATATTTTACCCAAGTTACAAAAATTGATAAGGTTATCCCTTGAGGGCAAGAAGGCTTTGCAATGCTTTAGCACTGCAAAGCCTTCTTGCTCAAAAGGGACGAAATACACCACCATCCATGCTATTCTGTAGATTATGAGGCCTAAAACATAAACCAAGAACATGAACTTTTGAAGGCAAAGAAATAATTACAGAAATAAAAAATAAAATAAACAACAGGCCCCATGGGGCCTGAAGCGCTCATCTTGAACAGAACACAATATAAACAGAGGCGAAGAATGAGTCTACATTAAGCAATCCATTTCCATAGGATACACTGTCAATCTTTGAGCCCCGCAGGAGTGACAAAACTAATCCGTGCATCATGCCTTTTCTTCAGTTGATCATGATGTAAAATGTAGAGCTCCCCTATGAAGCCCCTTGATACAACCTATGTGGATTAATCTCAGTTACACACCTCTGGAGGGTACTGAATACAAACTTTCTAATTCTTTAGCTACATGGCCAATTCTGGCTCCCATTGGGAGCCCAAATATTAACCCAGGCACAGTTGAATCTGACTTCCTTAGAGATGTTGTGTACCAAATATGAAAGCATTCTCACTGTTGGATCTGAAGAAGAAAAATTTTAAAGAACTGAAAAAATTTATAGTAATTTATATATTTTTTATACTTACCAATGACCCAGACATAGCTGGTGCTAACTCTTAAAATATAGGGCCAAACACAAATTTTGCCCCCCAATCCCCAAAATTTGCATCTAAAACCAAAGAAAACATGTCCTGAATGGCCCTCCATACTTCACCTCTACTGCGCATGCGCAGTGTCAAGGACATCCCGAAATTGGCGCCATTAATCATTCTTGCCAACAGTGCCTGGTAAGCGTTATGTCCTCAGCGGGGAGGTATGAGTTCCCAACTCCTGGGAGGGCCATCCCCGTCTGGGTCATTGGTAAGTATAAAAAATATATAAATTACTATAAATTTTTTCAGATTTTTATACTGTACCAATGACCCAGACATAGCTGAATAGTAAAAAGGCTGGAGGGACAAGGACATAGAGGAAAATCCAATAAGCTCAACTATATAAAATAGAGTCATCTCCTGTAGGAGAAAAGGAGAAATAGGCTTCACGTGTATCTTTTTTATTTATGACAAATTAGAAAGACACAATACCTTCTATAATTGAGCATCATAACATCCATGTTCTCTGTTAATATCCAGTATAATTCGTATACTAATTATATTTAAAGTAAGACAATAAATAAAGTTAGTCCAAAGAATTGAGACTCTTTATACTCTTTTAAAAGTGTCCGAGGATAGTATAATAACATCCGTTTGACACATGACATATTCAAATGCTATACTTTAAAACTATGACATGAATGAATTAAAAACATAACTTTCACTTAAGAAACCATCCCAGTAACAGCTCAGAATTACTAACTCCGGAGGAGGTATCCCCTTGTTTTCATAATAAAAACAGGTGACCCAAGGGAACACCCTCCCCCCCCCCCTTTTTTTCTTGCCCTGGGTCAAATAGCCCAGAGCGAAGAGGGCAGCAGGACGGAGTCACTGCCGGAACATAAAGCCTACATAGCTATAGTTGCAATTGTTAAGTGATCGACTTTCTGAGCAGCTGATAATGGACCTAAACAATGCAGGTCTCCAGAAATGGATACAATATTTCTGAGATAAAAATTCATGAATGTGGATGGTTGAGACCAATATGCAGCCTACTTAATCTATAATAGCAAAACTATATGTCAGCCCAAGATGTAGAAGAGCTCTTACTTCATGAGCCAAAATCTTAAGCACAGACTGCTGAGTTAAGGATAGATTATCCTAAGCAGTACCGATAGTTAACTGAATGCATTAAGTAATAGAATCGACCGTAATGACCTTTCTATTAGGCATCAGAGCCAGAAGAAGCTTACGTCCTACTGATAAACTGAGATCTGTTAATCAATACATAAAGGTCTATCCGGACAGAGTAAAGGCCTATGCCCGCTCGAAGACGGAAGGACCTTAAAAACAATAGGTTCCGGATATCATTAGGAGCCTGATTCTTAACCAAAAATACAACATTAGTAGTAAATGAAATAGAGTTCCCGATACTACGAAAGTGAGAATCGCCACCGATAGTGCATGAAGCTCACTGACTCTTCAGCAGAAGAGAAGGCTAAGAGAATCGCTGCCTTAAAAGACCAGAATTTGAAACTGCTGTCCCAAGGATTCAAATGGTTTCTTTAGTTAGTAAGAACCCAAGCTAAATTCTTGGAATTCTTTCTCCTGAAGACGTAATGATAACGTCTCAGTAAGGTGGTGTACGTATGATAAAGCATCTAAGTTAAGTCTATTATACATCATTGTCGTTTCCAACATCGTGGTTGGAATTGACATAGACGGCGAAAAAGACAATTGCAGTCTTGAGTCTCGCCGTCTTAGACGCAAAGGAACTCTCGGTAAGCCCAGTTTTGCCAATAAACAATTATTTCCTAGAATTCACGAAAGGCAGAATAGAGCATTGCGGACAAGAAACTATACTAGCATGTTGATAGCAAGCTTATATATATATAGCGTCATTCAATAATTCGAATGTTCTAAAGACATTATTGGACTGCGTCGGCAAATCAGGAACAATGTCCCTGAACCGATCCAAAACTCCGTGTCCAATGATGCTATTAGTCTCTTATCCAGCATCGCAGCAATGTAGTCCGACGGAACAACCTCTGGAAGATAATGCCGGAAGAAATGTATGGCAGCTTCTGTTGTTCCAAAAGGGAAAGCTCAAAATCATCCGAATCCCTTTCGCCATCCTGTCGGACCCTATGAAATATTCGGTCGTCCGTACCTGATGCAACAGCGGAGCGTACCGACACAGCGCTGTCGGATTATTCCTGATCCGACCGAGAAACTGTCGTTTGCTGGGATGCTACGATAAGCTGTGCTATTTTGGATAGCACGTCCGTCACTGAGGCCTGTGGAGAAGCGGTCTTACGATGCATTGCCACTGGAAGCTCCGTGTTCGTTACCCCGAGCATACTTCTATTATGCGAGCGACCGGAGTGTGCAGGCCTCGTGTCCCTTGGCTACCAGATGGCGTGACCTGTTCGCCATGGAATCACTGAATGCCGAAGCTGGCCGGATATTCAAGGTCACGTAGCCAATGTGCGGTCGTGTGCGCTGCTGTGAGGATGAGGAAGCATTATCGACAGTCACTCGGACTGTCTATATAACGGAGCGTCCGGAGTGGCGGACATACGCTCCGAAGGTGAAATGTCTGTACCACAACATCCGGTCCCATATGTTGTTGCACGAGAGAGGGACCTCTCTCGCTCACCGCCCGGACGGACCGGACGAGCTAGGAACCGGAATAACAGGCTTCCTCCGATCTCTCCTCTAATCCGTCGTCACTGGGTGTGTACTAAAGTCTATTATAGTGCTCGCATCACCCAAATCTCCATTCTAGACCGCAGCGGACGAACCCGACTGCCGAAACATTCGATGAATGGACGCTACACCAGGTGAGCTAGCGAATGTCAACTTCGTCGATCCAACTAGGGACCTCTTAGGAGATTGACGTAATCCATGAGCACTAATTGCCGCTAGCTCTTCATTAACTATGACGACAGAGGCACACTTTTGAAAAACATCTCAGTAATTTTGCGAACAAGAAACCAGATATGCTTGTACATAGCAAGCATATAAAAAATATATATAGCGTCGTTCAATAAATCGAACGTATCTGAGACATTATTGGACTGTGTCGGAACTGAGGGACGATGTCCCTGAACCGAACCAAAAATTTCAAAGTCCACCGACGCTATCAGTTTCTTATCCGGTATCGCAGCATTCTGGTCCGACGAAGAACCTCTAGAAGAAGAAGTCGGATGACATCTACAGCAGCTTATGTTGTTCCGAAAGGGAAAGCTCGAAAACCTCCGAATCTCTTTTGGCATCCCGTCGGACCGTATGAAATTTTCGGACGTCCGCACCTGATGCTTCCGCGGAGCGTCCCGACCCAGCGTCGTCGGATATTATATTATGCGACAGAGATTCTGTCGTTGCTGGGATGCTGCGATAAGTTGTGCTATTTGGGATAGCACGTCCGTCACCGAGGCCTGTGCAGAAGCGCTCTTACGATGCTTTGCCGCTGGAAGCTCCGTGTACGTTGACTCCCGCATACTTTCTTATGCGAACGTCCGGAGTCTGCAGGCCTCGTGTCCCTGGCTATCGGATGGCGTGACCTGGTCGCCGTGGATTCTCTGATTGGCGAAGTTGACTGGATATCGGAGGTCACGTAGCCAAGGTGCGGTCGTGTGCGCTGCCATGAGAATGAGGAAGCCTTATTGACAGTCTCTCCGGACTGTCTATATAACGGAGCATCCCGAGCGGCGGACGTATGCTCCGAATGCGATACATTTTGTACCACAACATCTGGGGCCAGATGTTGATGTACGAGAGAGGGGCCTCTCTCGCTCGCAGCCCGGATGGGCCTGGACGAGCTATGAACCGGACTAAAAGGCTTCCTCCATTCTCCCCTCTAATCCGCCGTCACTGGGTGTGCACATGGATGTTTATAGTGCTCGAATCACCCAAAACTCCTTTCTAGACCTTAACGGACGAACCCGGCTGCCGAACCATTCGATGAATGGACGCTACACCGGGCGAGCTAGCGGACGTCAAAGGCCGTCGAACCTACTAGGGTCCTCTTAGGCAATTGACGTATTACCTGAGCACTTTTCCGCTAGCTCTACATTAATTGTGACGACGGAGGCACACTTTTTGGAAGACATCACGGATACATCACCCTGATCATGATCGTCTGAAATAGAGATTGATAAAGTAGAGTGACCCTGCGGGGAAAGGACCGGAATGGCCAATTCCCCACTAACATACCGTGACACATGTTGTCATCGTAATCAACACATACAGAACAGGAGTTAGTGCGAGTACACTGACTACATTATACAATGATTATGAAAATCAGAGGAAGATTTCCTCTTATTACAATTGAACAATATTCTTTCAATGTGAAAAGAAAACAAAGTCCTAGTACTTGCACCAACCCCTGACAATCAAAATACATAATAACAAGATCCATTAACATAGAAAAAATAATTGAATCAAAAACTTTTGAAAAAATATTTTTTCAGAACAGCCCAAGTTTCTGAAAAGTAACGTTGAGCCCCAATGGATCCCAAGTCTAAGTGTGGACAAAAATTCTAAAAATATTTTAAACAATTTATGCAACACTTACGAACAATAATAATGTGTCTAGTTATGATTAAATTAACATCAAGATATTATTTTCAAGAAATCCCCCCTCACACAGAGGGCTGTTGGAAATGTAAACAATAAGTGTAAAAACACTAGATCAAGACTCCAGGCACCCTGGCCCGAAATCAGTTACCAATAATACACTATCTGATGCAAAACAGAGACTTCCAGGGAAGAAACTGCAGAACATCAGTTGGTAGATGCAGAACACTACGCCTAACCACCCATAGGTGAAGACGTAAACATGGAGAAAAGAACAGAATACATTCTGTTATCCAGCTAAAACTCCCAAGAAATTTTAGTAATATTAATAATATTACAGAAAATATGCCAAAAGCATGGGAGAATAGCAAGAGGGGACTTAAAGGAAAGGGAGAGAGGAAAACACTGAATAAGCAGTGTAATCTTGATAACAAGAATGACCACAACAGGCAGTTGCCTCGAAAATAGGTAACTTAACATAATTTGATCCAAAAAAATTTTAAGTTACAGACCTGATTATTTTCTGTCACTCATTTTTCCTCTCCTCCTTCTATATCCTCCTTTGAATCACCATTTCACTAATATTTATGTGTCTGGCATCATTTAAACTGAGATTTACAAGCACAAAGATCAGTCAGATGTTAACTGATGAAGGGCCAAACTAAGAATAATTAATGGCGCCAATTTCAGGACGTCCTTGACACTGCACATGCGCAGTAGAGGTGAAGTATGGAGGGCCATTCAGGACATGTTTTCTTTGGTTTTAGATGCAAATTTTGGGGATTGGGGGCAAAATTTGTGTTTGGCCCTATATTTTAAGAGTTAGCACCAGCTATGTCTGGGTCATTGGTACAGTATAAAAATATTTCTTCATATTGCACTAAGTTAAAATTTAGGCTACCATAGCGAGCCCAAATATTAAACTACAAATCTGATTTGAACAGACTTGAATTTGCCCCCCTAGAGATGTTGTATACCAAATATGAAAGCATTCTGACTAGCGGATCTGAAGACGAAGATTTTTTAAGAAATTCCCTCATATTGCACTAAGTTAAATTTCAGGTTCCCATATGGAGCCCAAATATTAACCCAGGCACTTGAATTGAACAAACTTAAATCTGACCTCCCTAGAGATGTTGTATACCAAATATGAACGCATTCACTGGTGGATCAGAAGAAGAAAATTTTTAAAGAAATTTCCTCATATTGCACCAAGTTAAAATTTGGGCTACCATAGCGAGCCCAAATATATACCTAGGGATCCGATTTGAACAAACTTGAATCTGACCCCTCCCTCCCCCCCCCCCCCCCCCCTAGAGATGTGGCATACCAAATATGAAAGCATTCTGACTGGTGGATCTGAAGAAGAAGATTTTTAAAAATTATCCCCCATACTGAACTAAGTTAAAATTTGGGCTTCCGTACGAAGTCCAAATATTAACCTAGGGACTTGGTTTGAACAATCTAGAATCTGATCCTCATAACAATGATGTACACCAAACATTAAAAGATTCTGACTGGTGGTTCTGAAGAAGATTTTTAAAGAATATTCCCCATATTAGGCTAAGTTAAAAATTTGGGCTCCTGTATTGAGCCCAAAGATGAACCAATGGGCTTTATTTTAACAAACTTGTATCTGACCCCCCTATGAATGCTGTAGACCGAATATCAAAAGATTCTGATGATTGGTTCTGGAGAAAAGATTTTTTAAATTTTGGCAAATATGCTGACACAGAATTTTTTTGATGCCCTCTATAGGACACCCCAACATAACTGATGGCATGTTTTTTTACCAATCAATCCTACTGGTCCTAAGGATGCTTCATTCCAAATAACAGCTCTCTGTTCTGTGTGGTTTGGGAAATATGGGCGTTTGAAAATATTTCTATTTTTAGCCCCTGAGGTTTCCATGGGGATGCAAGATTTTTTTTTTGCCCGAGTCAAGTACTTATGACCCAATAATACCACATACCAAATTTGGTTCAAATTGGACCATCGGTTCAGAGAATAGAAATTTGAGGCGGGACCTAAAATCTTACCCCTACCATTACAAAGCCAAATATTGCTTCACGAACTTCATTTGAACAAACTTGATTCTACACCTCAAAAGGAAGCTCCATAACAAACATCAAGTCATTGTACCCACTGGTTCATGAGAAGAAGATTTTTAAAATATTTTGGAGCATTTTCTCCCACCCTCTCCCTATGGGGCTGGGCATGCTGAGTTGAACAAAACTGCAATGCCCCTTTGGGACCATCACTCACAAACACTATCACTAGAATTGGCCCAGTGGTTTTGGAGGAGAAGACCAAAACATGGCGTTGACGAACGACGGACAGACGGACGACGGACGGAGAGCGATGAGATTAGCTCAGCTTGACTTCGTCAAGATGAGCTAAAAACCACTCACCTGCATGCAATTTTACAAATACAGAGCTTGCATTTTAGAATTGTGACCAGGCTGATTGATAGGCCTGATAAAAGGAGCTACCAGGCCTGATTTGTACTGTTCGAGGCTGATTTCCCATATTACATATATTGGCAACCAGCCTTGAACCAGGCCTACTGATCAGCCTCGTGAGAATTTTATAGGGGCTGATTACCAGGCTTGGGCTGATAGGCCTGGTGAAAATGCAAGCCCTGCAAATAATGGCCTGAGAAAAAGAAGATCTACTTTGTAGGCCTATTGGGTAAAAATTCTTCCAATACACTCGACATGCCATTTACATGTACTTTTGCTCTCTTGACAGGTTAACTTCACATGTGCTTATTCCCAAGTGAGTGAAGTACTGATATCCAGAACGGTAGATATTGGTATTGGCAAAAAAGGATAGCAGTGGTATTGGCTCTCCTCTAATGTACCTGTCAGCCGTTATTAGTTGCCTCTTGCTCAATCAGCCCATACTGGGGTAAGGGCTTTGTGAAAATTCAAAATATTCTCGTGAGAACAGATAAAACTGTATGTAAGACTGAAATAATAATATTATAGATAATATACTATTCAAAAAAAAGTAGGGGACATCCAAGCTGATGTTGATATTTTCGGAAAATGGTATTGGATACGCATGATTGGACACATCAACATGTTACCAAGTTTAGTATGGATCATGAATGTCACCGGCCCACGAAAACTTTGTGCAAATTTTTTGCACGAGCGCCATGTTAATGTCTGTTGGGTACGTTTTGAAATTTTTATTTGTACTGGATCGGCTTTTTTGGAGGTCTCAGAGTTCTTTCCTTGGTATAAACTCGTTCATCAATAGTTTCTGGTCAAAACATAACTTTTGAGGTATGCGAAGACTGACACGTAACAAACGTTTACATGCCATTGGTATGCTGGAAGCTGGCAACAGACAGACTGCAGTGGCTCAAATTCTCAACATTACTCAATCAGTGATTAGCAGGTTCTGGTCACGCTACTGTCAGACAGGCAATGTTAATGACAAACGTCGGTCAGGTCGTCCAAGGGCGACAACTGATAACCAGGATCATTTCATCCGAACCACAGCAATACCTAACCGCCATCAAAGTGTCTCATAAATTGGACAGCAGCTACACCGAGCAACAAATGTGCGAGTCAGTGGTCAGTGGAGTATGCCACGGCAGATCCAAGCTAGTCTCGCAAACTGAGGAGGATTTACAAGGTATTGAGGTCTTGGTCAGAATGTGGTAAATTCTCTGACTGACCGTTCATGTCTTCTACAGCGCAGTGCGTGGAATGTGTGCTTGTCAGACACCCAACTATTGCTGAAATCATTCACCAGATGTCACAGTGCAATGCCTCAACTATCTTTTTGATGAAAATATAAAAATATATCTTCATATATCTCACTTTTTTCAAATATCCCCTTCTTTTTTTGAATAGTATATAACAATTAACTGGTAGAGTGCGAAATTATTTTTCAAATGTCAAACATGAGTATTTTTTTCAGAGGTGCCATTCTAACAGCAATGGGAGCCTTAGTTTCTAAAGATATTGTTCCTAAATAATTGTTCTGTTACAATTGATTGGAGAGTACATGTAGGCACTCTCTAATAAATTGCAACCAAACAATTTTTGTTCTACTGTTCAGCAAAGAACAAACTAATGCACAATGTAAAGCCACTAAAGTGGCTTTTGGCACTTTTCAATAGAGGCATGATAAAGGCTTCTAGCACTCAACCAGTTACTAACATGGCTTTGGAGAGTATTGCAGTTTATAAATGGCCCATGTGGAATGGCTAGCAGAACGACTCACTATGGACTGATCAGATATAGTAAGTTTACTTTTGTGAGAGTCCAATATCAATAGCAGATTTAATGTTTTACCATGCATGAAAGAAGCTTTTGGAGCTGCCTGAAGTACCGATGCGCTAGAAAATGGCTGAAACTAGGAACCCCCCAAAATGTTTACAAGGGATCAAAATTGCACAAGTGGATGGCACGCAAAAAAATTGCCTGTTTCAGATTTCCATCACTGCTTCTACAGCCTTTAAAATCAAGAAAAGTTCACATTTTGGCTACATATTTAACAATTTTGTTAAGTATGGAGGAAGAACTGTGCCTTTTTCATCAATTTAAGGTACATTAGTCCCAAATATATCTTTGTGTATTGTATTCCTACCATGCCATTAAGGAAAATGGAATGATATATATATCAGTGAGTGGATGTCTTCTATGACTGTGAAATATGTTATATAAGGGCACTCATCCCCAACTCCTCCCATAAGTTTGAAATGCCTCCTACACTCCCATCACCTACACAAACCAACATCGAAGTAGGGCCCTGCGAATGACATATTTTCAATTCAAATCAAATTGGGTATAGTATTCAAATTCGAATTAAATCTCAAATCGAATTCTGGGCATCTTGAGGATGACCGATAAGAAGAGGGACTGGACTGTAAAGGTGATTGCTCCAACTGTGACGGCTCAAGTCCTGACTGATATAATATTCCAGCTACATCATCAACGCATGCATTGTCAGCATTGTTTGGAAACTTTAACTTTGTTTGAACAGTGGTAAAGACTAGTGAGACTGAAAGTGGCATGGGACAGATGCTATTGATGTTAATATATCACATGAAACGTCGTTAATTTCGATGTAACAACCCATGTCTTATTTCCTGATTATCAACTAGTGTCTAATCGGCGCGTGGTCCCATAGCAGTAGCATTGTATTCTTGTGCGTAGTTCACATGACGTCAATTACGACAACAGGTGCAAGTAAAGCGCATTCATGACGTCATGGTATGAAGCGTCTGAGCCAACAAACTGATTGTTGGTTGTTTTGGGAGAATTTAGCGACAATGAATTAAACAAGAGGCCCCACGGGGCCTGAAGCGCTCATCTTGTACAGAACACAATTTAAACAGAGTCCAAGAATGAGTCTACTTTAAGCAAGCCATCTCCATAGGCTACACTGTCAATCCTTGAGTCCCTCAGGAGTGACAAAAATAATCTGGGCATCATGCCTTTTCTTCAGTTGATCATAAGTAAAATGTAGAGCTCCCCTATGAAGCCCCTTGATACAACCTATGTGGATTAATCTTAGTTACACACCTCCAGAAGGTACTGAATGCAAAATTTTTAATTCTTCAGCAAAATGGCCAATTCCGGCTCCCATAGAGAGCCCAAATATTAACCCAGGCTCTTGATTTGAACACAGTTAAATCTGACTTCCCTAGAAATGTTGTGTACTGAATATGAAAGCATTCTGACTGTTGGATCTGAAGAAGAGAAATTGTAAAGAAATTTCTTCGAATTGCACTAAGTTCAAATTTGGGCTACCATAGGGAGCCCAAATATTAACCTATGGATCAGATTTGAACAAACTTGAATCTGACCCCCCTGGAGATGTTGTATACCAAATGTGAAAGCATTCTGACAAGTGAATCTGAAGAAGAAGATTTTTGAAGAAATTCCCTCATATTGTACTAAGTTAAAGTTTCATGTTCCCATATGGAGCCCAAATATTAACCTAGGCACTCGAATTGAACAACCTGGAATCTGACCCCCCTAGAGATGTTGTATACCAAATATATATACAGAACCACACTTATGTTTGAATGGGTTAACGATTACTGGACGAGAGCGAGTGGCGCAGGGATACCAAAAGAGCCAGTAGGCTCGAGTGGTTATCCAAGCACCACACGCTCGAGTCCAGTAATTGTTAACCCATTCAAACATAAGTGTGGTTCTGTATTTATTACACACCCAACCATGAAAAAGAATTCACTGTAATTAATCGCTAATTTAATTAAATAGTCGACAATTTGAACGGTTGAAAGAATGTTAGAGAGAAACGGGTAATTTTGTCAGAGAACCAGCCTTAAGTCGTTGACCTCGCCACCTGAAGAATCGCTGTTGATTCATTTTATTCGCAAAAAAATGTTCATCCGAACACTCAAAACTCAAAAGATTGTGTTCAGCATATCAGACGTCATAAATTATGAGGCCTCAAATGTGTTTTCAAAATTGTGTGTGCAGGCATCATTATATCTGGAGGATGGAAAATGTAGGCAAGGATTTTAATTTGAATACGGTGCGACCTGGCCGCTCTGTTTAAATTTCGTGCTTTTTAAACTGAAACTAAAAATATAAGTTTGAACTCGGCTTGGCGATACATGCACTACTGCCTCAAGGCTATCGCATGTGGACATCGATCAGTTCTGTTCTGCACTGTAACAAACGTACACTCTGGATGAGAAAATCATTTTGTGCAATAATTAACCTTCTGGGGCTTTCATTCATTCGATTGTTTGGAGTAACTGAGCCTGAGGCAGTTTGAGATTCCATTCTGACTCTGAGTGAACTCTGCAGTCTTGGTAAGTTAGCACTTTATTTTTCAACATTAAAAAGACATTAAAGTTTCTGACTTGAAATTTAGCCTTCTTTTTATTTTACCTCAAGTCTTGATAACCTTTGTTTGAAATGGGCTGCACTTGCAAATAAAATCTTTTGGTTGTCCACATAATACTACAGATATACAAAGGGAGAAATATATTGCATGATAACTGCAAGAAAATGTCATGTCTCAACGAGTAATTTAGTTTGTACACCTTTTTTACAACCCCCCCCCCCCCCCCCCACCCACCCATCTATAACCTGTCAGCATTTTCTTGAAAGCTCACGAAATGAATGAGTATCCAACACTCTTAGGCAGAGGCTGAAAGAGAAATAACAGGGGTGGGGGGGGGGGGGGGGGGGGTTCTCACCAGTGAGCTCCAACTTATTTTGGTTGATAATATTTTCAAAGATTGATTAATGTTTACATTATTTTGTACTAGTACTATACTTCACCAGTTTATCGGAATGTTTCGGTCAATATTTTTTTCTTGGTATCTGGTTCAAAACAAAACAATTTTTTATGTGTCTGCTCCAATATCTTGTCAGTCTTAATTTGGAATTTGACATTCTGAATTTGCATTTAGTAAGTAGTTTTAAAGAGAACTGATAGAATGTGGCTAAAATGATAGGCTTTTGGAGAACATTTTCTTGGAGATGGGGGCTGTCCAATCAAACTGCCCTGAACTTTTGTTTAAAAATGAAAATGCAGGCCCTTGTCTCGAATTTGCCAATGAAAATGTTCTTCCCACTGCCCCTGATATTCTGAACAATCTTCCCTCTGAACAATCTGTTCTGAAAATACCAGTCCCTTTTAATGAAAACTGCAAAATTAACTGCTTATTGGTGAAGGGGGTGAGAGTGCCTCAACCCCCTCCCCATCTCATACACCCATGTAGCTAAGTCATATAGGTGGCATTCGATTTAAGTTTTGTTGCTGAGAATTAAAGCAAAATAATAAATATCCTTGTATAAAACAGAAATACTAGCAAAAATCCTAAATTAGTCATTTAAAAATACACATCAATCTGTGTCTGGAAAATATTGTCATATTGTCTGTGTTTTAAATATTCTAATAATTATTTTTGAATTTCATGGAAGTCATCTCATAAAATTGACAATATATTGCATTCATCAGACTACATGTATTTACCACCCCTCCCCTCTTCATGGTCTCATTCCCAGCCTACTCGAGACTTTTCAGAATTTCTGTAGTGGGCAGCTGGGGGCGCGGTGGCTCAGTTGGTAGAGGTGCAGGCTGCAAGCCGAGAGGTCCTCGGTTCGAATCCCACCTGCGGCAACCGCGTTGTGTCCTTGGGCAAGACACTTCACCCCGATTGCCTACATGGGGGCACGATGACGCTGTGTACTGAGGCGTACTGCACGTCGATGGTGCGCATGTCTTCAACCAATCTAACCCTGCCTGTGCTGCGGTGCAGAGTTCAGAGTTACGATGTTGGAGGGCTGACAGCTGCTCGTCGTTGCTCGGTGGTTCTCTCCGGGTACTCCGGCTTCCTCCACCCGTAAAACTGTCACGGTCACGATTAGCCATTGTGCATAAGTATGTGACCTTAAACACCAATAAATAAATAAATAGTGGGCAGCTGGAAACATTTTTTAATTTCCCCAATACAAACTCCAGAAAGTCATATTTTAGCAATACTATATCTCCCTAAAAAGCCCTTCCCCCCTCCCCCCACAAAAAAAATAAAATAAAATAAACTTATTGCCCCAACACTCACTAGCACGTAAAAAACACTGGTTCCACAAATGTAAAATACCGAGTTTTTTTTTATAAAACCAGGCTTTTCATTCTTCCGAATTTATTTTCTTTATTCAGCTAGTGTGGGGCGGGTGGGGGAGTGGTCATCTAGTAAGAGTGGAATTGGAGATAGTTAATTAGTAACTGCATGCACTGGCTGTCAAACATCTTGAGCCAGGCGCTGTCGGCGTCTGTTTTTCCGCTTCATGGTAACCAGTATTCAAGATTCCTTTAGTCTTGCTTCCTGAGAACTACTTCAACTTAACATGCTTTTCAAAGTATGTTTGTGTTGGCAAATGTGCTGCTTCACTGCCAAAGTGTGAATCGAATAAGATTACAGTTACACAGTTGGCCACGTGCCGACTCGCTGGCAGCACGCAGCGCTGAGGGAAACATTGTAACAAAGTTTTATAGGAACTGTACTAGTGGCTGGCTGCAATATCGAACCCAATTGGACATTTTTGCACTAAAATTAATTAAGTTTTCCTCGACTTTCAATAACGAAAGCAAAGGTTGAGTTTCACTGTTCAATTTCTTGGCAGAGATCATGTGTCTTTCATGACTTTCAACAGTTTTTAGCATAGTTGTGCATCAAACATTTTGTAATGGGAATCGGTAATTCCGACAGATAAATATAGCCGATAATTCTCATTGGTTATATTCCAATGAACGCTGCAAACTATAAGAACCAGTCTAACGAGAGAACTTGTGCACGCGAAGGGTACTTTTTATCGGATTGCACTAGAGCTTTCTGGTTAAAATTACCGCATGCCCCTAAAATCCATGTGATCGTGACAAATACAGTTACGGGTGTGTAATAAAAAAGCATTCCGACTGGTGGATCTGAAGAAGAAGATTTTTAAAGAAATTTCCTCATATTGCACTAAGTAAAAAGTTGGGCTATCATAGTGAGCCCAAATATATTCCTAGGGATCTGATTTGAACAAACTTAAATCTGACCCCCATAGAGATGTTGCATACCAAATATCAAAGCATTCTGACTGATGGATCTGAAGAAGAAGATTTTTTTAAATTACCCTCCATTATTGAACAAAGATAAAATTTGGGCTTCCGTAGGAAGCCCAAATATTAACCTAGGGACTTGGTTTGAACAATCTAGAATCTGACCCTCATAACAATGATGTATACCAAATATTAAAAGATTCTGACTGGTGGTTCTGAAGAAGAAGATTTTTAAAGAATATTCCCCATATTACCCTATGTTAAAACTTCGGGCTCCTGTAGAGAGCCCAAATATGAACCAATGAGCTTTATTTCAACAAACTTTTATCTGACCCCCCTATGAATGCTGTATACCAAATATCAAAAGATTCTGATGATTGGTTCTGGAGAAAAGATTTTTTTAAATTTTTGCAAATATGCTGACTCAGCATTTTTTCGATGCCCATTACAGAACACCCTAACATAACCGATGGCAATTTTTTTTTACCATTCAATTCTACTGGTCATAAGGATACTTCATACCAAATAAAAGCTCTCTGTTCTTTGGTGTTTGGGAAATATGGGCGTTTGAAAATATTTCTATTTTTAGCTCCCAGGGTTCCCATGGAGATGCGGGAATTTTTTTTTTTTTGCATGGGTCAAGTACTTATGACCCAATACTACCACAAACCAAATTTGGTTCATACCGGACCATTGGTTCAGAAAGTTAAAAAATTTATAGTTATTTATATATTTTTTATACTTACCAATGACCCAGACTTAGCTGGTGCTAACTCCAACAAAACCAGGGCCAAACACAAATTTTGCCCCCCAATCCCCCAAATTTGCATCCAAAACAAAAAGAAATCATGTCCTAAAGGACCTCCATAGTACGCCTCTACTGCGCATGCGCAGTGACGCAGTCGTCCCGAAATTGGCGCCAATTATCATTCTTACTGGCAGTGCCTGGTCAGCGCTATGTACTCAGCGGGGAGGCAAGAGTTCCCAACTCCAGGGAGGGCCATCCACGTCTGGGTCATTGGTAAGTATAAAAAATATATAAATTACTATAAATTTTTTAACATTTTTATACTGTACCAATGACCCAGACTTAGCTGAATAGTAAACAGGCTGGAGGGCCTAGGACATAGAGGAAAATCCAATAAGCTCAATTATATAGTAAAGAGGTAACCCCTTAAGGAGAAAAGGAGTATTAGGCTTTACATGTATCTTTCTTATTTAATATTAAATTAGAAAGATACACTACCCTTAATAATTGAGCACAATAACATTCATGTTCTCTATTAACATCCAGTATAACCCTTTTACTAATTATTTTTAAAGCAAGCCAATAAATAAAGTAGTCCAGAGAATTGAGACTCTTTATAATCATTTAAAAGTGTCCGAGTATTGTATATTAAAGCCCGTTTGACACTTGACATATACAAATGCTTCACACCGAGCTACACTTTAAAAATAAGACATGAATGAATTTAAACATTAATATTACACTTTAAAACCATCCCGGAAGCGACTCAGAAATACTGACTTGGAGGAGGCATTCCCTTGCTTTTCACTATAAAGCAGGTGACCTAAGGGAACACCCCCCCCCCCCCCTTCCCCTTGCCCTGGGTCAAATAGCCCAGAGCGAAGAGGGCAGCCGGACAGAGTCACTGCCGGAACAGAAAGCCTGCATAACTATAGTTGCAACTGTTTAGTGGACGACATTCTGAGCAACAGATAACGGACCTAAACAATGCAGGTCTCCAGAAATGGACTCAATATTTCTGAGATAAAAATTCGTAAATGTGGATGGCTGAGACCAATAAGCAGCCTTCATTAAATCTGTAATAGCAACACTATTAGCATAAGCCCAGGAAGTAGAAAGAGCTCTTACTTCATGAGCAGAAATCTTAAGCACAGACTGCTGAGAAGAAGATAAATCTTCATAAGCAGTACGGATAGTTAACTGAATCCATCTAGCAATAGAATGGACTGAAATGTCCTTTCTATTAGGCATCAAAGACAGAAAGAAACGTTTCCGTCCCTTTCTGATAAACTGAGATCTCTGTTTATAGATACGTAGTGCTCTAAAAGGACAGAGTAAAGGCCTACGCCCGTCTGAAGACGGAAGAGCCTTAATAACAATAGGTTCCGGATATTTATTAGGAGCCTGATTCTTAGCTAAAAAACCCACATTAGTAGTGAAGGTGATAGTGTTCCCAACACTACGATAATGAGAATCATCCACCGATAGTGCATGAAGCTCACTGACTCTTCTGGCAGAAGAGAAAGCTAAGAGAAAAGCTGTCTTATAAGATAAGAATTTGAAATCTACTGTCCCAAGAGGTTCAAATGGCTTTTCCTTCAATTTAAGGAGAACCCAAGCTAAATTCCACTTAGGAATTAATCTAAGAGTTCTGGGTCTATTTATCGAAAAGTTTCTAACCAATTTCGACAAAGAGACATTAGATCCAATTTGTAAACTATCATGATGTGCATAGGTATCAGATAACATAGATCTATAACCCTTTATAGTAACAGGCTGCAGTTTGATTTCGTCAAACAAGTATACTAGAAAGTTTGCAATAATGTCCATCCAGTGACGTAACGCAAGCCAAATTGACATCATTTCCTTGATGTTTATGTGCTTGCACAGGAATTGCGGATCCCAAAGACCCTGGCATCTCGAATCCGTTGGGATTAATGATGCACCCCAACCTGTTTGACTGGCATCCGTCATAACGGTAAAACTCGGATCCGGCAACTGCAGCGGAACTCCTTGAGTTAACCACTGAATGTTTGCCCAAGTCTGAATCTCTTGTTTCACTTGATCTGACAAGAGAACGTCTACATCGAGCGAATGAATTTTCACACTCCAATTCTGAGTCAGGAAAATTTGAAGAGGACGTGTGCGTAGCCGCCCCATCGGAATGAGATCCGCGGCGGCTCCGCACAGACCTATCAGTCTCATAAATTCTCTCGCCGTGACTTTGTCTGCGTGCAGACAATAGCGAGCGTAACAACTGACTAAGTTCGCTCTGGTTAACGGCAGACGAACGAGATTGTTGTGCGTCTCGAAGCTCATTCCCAGATGAGTGAATGACTTGGACGGCACCAGATCCGACTTCTCCTCGTTTACTATAAAACCGAGACGTCGGAGCAATAGAAGAAGATTCTGAACATCGTTCTGAAGCGTTAACTCGTTGCCGTACCTCTGAAGAATGTCGTCCAGGTAGGCCGACATTACCGCAGACGAATGAGCTCGGAAGTAGATCATTACCGAGTTCATTACCCGAGTGAAAGCCCAGGGTGCTAGATTCAATCCGAAACACATGGCCCGGAACTGATACACCACTCCTAGGACTGCGAAGCGTAGATACTTTCGGAATGTCGGATGTACCATGACGTGAAAGTACGCATCTTTGAGATCTATGCTCGTTGCATAATCGTTCACCCGAATACTCGCTCTGACCGATCGAATCGTCTCCATATAAAACTTCGGAGCGACGATCAGCTTGTTTATCCAGCTCAAATCTATGACTGGACGGAACGAGCCGTCTCGTTTCGGAACCAGAAACAGATGGCTGTAGAATCCCAGAGATTCCTGGTTTTCTACGACCTCTACCGCGTTCTTCATTAAAAGAGATTGCACCTCTGATAACAGAGCGTCTCTTTTCTGTGGATTTGACGGAAGATGAGTCCACTTTGGACTTCGAGTTAATGGAGGCTTTCGTTTGAAGGATATCTTTAGACCTTCCGAAGTCACTCCTCTCACCCAAGGGTCGTCCGTAATCGACGCCCACTCTTGTGAAAAACTCGACAACCTTCCGCCAACCGGAACGCGATAGAGGTTTAAGCCATCACCTCCTGGACCTGCGAGGCCTGCGGTAGGAGAAACCACGTCTTCCACGACCCGCACCTCGCCTCGTCGACCTCGGGGCGTCCGACCGATTGTCCCGGCCTGAAGGACGTCCCGAACGAGAGTCGCTATCCTGACGGTCTCTCGAATAAGACCAAGAGGACGCACCGGAACCTCTATAGGAACCTCTCTTGGGCGCATTAGACCCAGAAGTGCCTGTCTTATTCGTGTCTGCTGTATCCGAATTTTTAGGAGCCGATCTGAACAACAGAGAATCATTAGCTTTCTTTTTAATTTTATCATAAATAGCGGAAAGCTTGCCGTCAAAGAGAAGTTCTCCTGAGACCGAAGCGACTCTAAGAGAGTTCTTCACCTTAGAATCCACTAGTGTGGATGTAGCTAGGGCTGCGTCACGTCTAACCAACTCCAGATTTGCCACTGAAAGGGCAGAGTTACACGTGGAATAAGCTACTGCCCTTGAAAGAAGTCTTAAAGAGGATTGTATATCCTGAAACTCTTCCCCTTGAAGGCGCAGTGATAACGCCTTAGTAAGGTGATCTGCGTAAGATAAGGCATCTAAATTGGCTCTATTAGACGCAATAGCTGTTTCCAACACCACGGTTGGAAGAGAAGCTGACGACGGTAATGATAGCTCTAAGTCTTCCGCCTCGTCGTCCATACGCAGAGGAACTCTCGGTATACCCTGTCCTGCCGTATCGAATTTATTCCTTGCATTAATGAAAGGCAGGTTAAGAGTATTAGCGGACAAGAAACCTGCTTTCCCCGTCCTGGAAGCAAGTTTAAATATAGCGTCGTTCAATAATTCAAATGTTCTTGCAACATTATTGGACTGCGACGGAAACTCGGGAGTGATGTCCCTGAACCGCTCAAAAAATTCAGAGTCCAATGACGCTATAATTCTCTTGTCCAGAAACGCAGCAGTCTGGCCCGACGGAACAACTTGAGGGAGAAAGTGCCGGATGAAGTCCACGGCAGCTTTATGTTGTTCCGAAAGGGATAGCTCCAATTCATCCGTATCCCTTTCACCATCCGGTCGGACCTCCCGATGTTCCCGGTCGTCCACCCCCGATGCTTCGGCGGAGCGTACCGACCCAGCGCCGTCGGATAATTCTCGATCCGACACCGTTTCTGTTGGCTGCTGGGATGCTGCGATAAGCTGTGCTATCTGCACAAGAATGTCCGACGTCGAGACCTGCGGAGGCGCAGTCTTTCGCTGCTTCGCCGAGGGCAGCTCCGCATCAGATGGCTCCCGCATACTTTTCCTATGCGAACGTCCGGAGTCCATCGGTCTCGAATCCCTGGCTGCCGGATGGTGTGACCTGGTCGCCGAAGAATCCTTCATCGGCGAAGCTGGTAAAATATCGGCGGTCACGCAGCCAAGGTGCGGTTGTGTGCACTGACGAGAAGAGGAAGCCTTAACAGTCTCTGCGGACTGCTTATACAACGGAGCGTCCCGAGCGACGGACGTATGCTCCGCTAAAGACACATTTTGTACCACAACATCTGGTCCCAGATGTTGTTGTACGAGAGAGGGACCTCTCTCGCTCGCGGCCCGGCTGGACCTGGACGAGCTAGGAACCGGACTAAAAGGCTTCCTCCGTTCTCGTTTACTATCCGCCGTCACTGGGTGTGCATCTATTATGTTTATAGTGCTCGCATCACCCAAAATTTCCTCTTGGACCACATCGGACGAACCCGGCTGCCGAACCATTCGGTGAATGGACGCTACACCGGGCGAGCTAGCGGACGACATTCGTCTAATCTCCATGAGCACTTTTGCCACTAGCTCTGAATTCATTTGTGACGACGGACGCACACTTGAAGAAGATAACATGGAAACATCACCCTGTTCTGGTTCCTCTGAAATAGAAACTGAGAGAGTAGAGTGACCTTGTGGAGAAAGAGCCGGCATCGCTCTTTCTCCAGAAACAACATATCGTGACACACGTTTCCAATGTTTCTCATCCCAATGTTCACATATAGGACAGGGATTAATGCGAGAACACTGACTACAATTAATACAATGATCATGAAAGTCAGAGGAAGATTTCTTCCTATTACAATTTGAACAATGTCCCTTCATTGTGAAAGAACAGCAATAAGTCCTAGTTACTCGCAAAAACCCCTGACACAAAGATACATAATAACATGATCCATTAATAAATGAAAAAACAATTGCAAAACAAAATAATTTTGAAAAAATATTTTTTCAGAAAAGCCCAAGTTGCTGAAAAGTAACGTTGAGCCCCGATGGATCCGATGGCAAAGTGTGGTCAAAAATTTTAAATTTATATAAAATAATTCATGAGACACTTTCGGATAATATAAATGTATCTTATAATGAGATAAACTACCACAAAGGCAAACAGCCCCCCTCAAAAAAGGCTGTTGCCAATGAAAACAAACAGTGTAAACACACTAGAAAACATGACTCCAGGCACTGAAAAAACTGGCCCGGAATCAGTCATCAATTACACTCTATCTGATGCAAAACAGAGACTCCCAGGGGAGAATCTGTAGAACATCAGATGGAAGATGCAGAACACAAACGTTATACACCCATGGGTGAAAACGTAACTATGGGGAAAATAACAGAAAACATTCTGTAACCAAGCAACTCTCCCAGGAAATTTTAGAAATGAAACTTCTCAAAAATATGCCAAAAGCATGGGAGAATTGCCAGGGGGGACTTTAGAAGGCTAGGGGAGAGGAAACACTGAATAAGCAGTGCAACAATTAGCAAGAATGACAACAAGAGGCCCATGCCTCGAAAATAGGCAACTTAACATAATTTCATCAAAAAATTTTAAGTACAGCCCTGATTATTTTTTGCCACTTCTTTTTCCTCTCCTCCTTCTATCCTCCTTAGAATCACATTTTCTCCAAAAATTACGTGTCTGGCATCCTTTAAACTGAGATTTACAAGCACAAAGATCAGTGAGATGTTGACTGATGAAGGGCCAAACAGAGAATGATAATTGGCGCCAATTTCGGGACGACTGCGTCACTGCGCATGCGCAGTAGAGGCGTACTATGGAGGTCCTTTAGGACATGATTTCTTTTTGTTTTGGATGCAAATTTTGGGGATTGGGGGGCAAAATTTGTGTTTGGCCCTGGTTTTGTTGGACTTAGCACCAGCTAAGTCTGGGTCATTGGTACAGTATAAAAATACAGAAATTTTGGGCGGGGCCAAAAATCTTACCCCTCCTATTACAAAGCCAAATATTACTTCACGAACTGCGTTTGAACAAACTTGATTCTACACCTCATATGGAAGCTCCATAGCAAATATCAAGTCATTGTACACACTGGTTCTTGAGAAGAAGATTTTTAAAATATTTTGGAGCATTTTTCCCCACTCCCTCCCTATGGGGCTGGGCATGTGGAGTTGAACAAAAATGAAATGCCCCTTTGGAACCATCACTCACACAAACTTTCACTTGAATTGGCCCAGTGGCTTTGGAGGAGAAGAGCAAAACATGGTGTTGACGGACGACGGACGGAGAGTGATGAGATTAGATCAGCTTGACTTTGTCAAGATGAGCTAATAAAAAGTGAAAAAACATTCAAAAATTCATGTGATATACAGAATCTTTAACTCGTGATGTATGGATATAAGATTTTTTGAAACTTGTTTGATGAATTTGATTCACAACTCGTCTAAAGGCTCGTTGTGAATCAAAATTCATCAAACTCGTTTCAAAAAATCTTATATCCAAACATCACTCGTTTGAGATCCTCTATATACCAGTAGATGAAATTACACTCTGTCTTTATTTTCAGCATTATTTACGTACAAATTCCATCTGAAATAGATGTTTTGTGAGAGAAGACAATGATTAATACTAAACTATATTCCTGTGTAAAGATTTAAAAGGAAACAAAGTGAGAGGGCAGCTGATTAAAGATTCGAAAAGGAAACAAAGTGGGCAGCTGATTTCAAATCAAATCGAACATCAACTTGAGATTCAAAATCAAACCAAATTGCAAAGCTTCACAGGAATCTATATCAAAACTTTTGATCAAAAGTCGTTATACAGTCCAGCAGACAGTCAATGGGTACAACCCACTGACTGTTACTGCAGGTCTGTAGTCTGATGTTGCCCTTGTAGAGATGTTAAGTTGAGAGAATTGTTGAAAAACTACCCATATGTCCCCAATAATCAAGGACAAATCCACTGCTGGTTTATGAGTTATGATTTTGAGTGAATGCCCTTACATCATGCAAGGGCAGTAACTCCAAAACCAACAGTGCAAGACTCCTTGATTTTCTGAAAACGAGTTGTTTGTCAACTCTGCACTCAACTCAAAAATACTTTGGCTGGCACTCACAAACTAATTTACTTCAGTCTTATTGCTTCACTTATGCTATCACCAGTAATGCACAAATGATAATTTAAGATAACCCCACAAAGGTTATGCATAAAAATTTTGTTAGGCCATAAAAAAAGAACCTCTGTTTCTCAGGCCCGCATGCATGGTCATTTTTGGTGCGCATGCAACCTTTTTATGACACCAAAAAATCTTCAAAAAAATTTGAGATATTGTGCTCATTTCGGTAAATCGATATCGATGCGTTCGCAAATTTTAAATTAACATACTTCAAGCTTTTTCTACATCATACTTTAATAAAGTGGGTGGGTTTTAGCAATATTCATGACAGAAAGTGTTTTAATCTGTAAAAGGTAAGTCATAATGACAGCAAGAAGGAAGGTGTCTTTCTGTCTGACAACAAACAGTCACAAAGGGGTATGGTCGATTCGCACCACGTTTGATTCGCACCAACCCTCAGAAAGTCTGCAAAGTCAGGTGCTATGTTGAATGGAATACAGTCTCCTGGCATTTATTTTTAGTAACATTTGTATTGTAAATGGCCATCATTGGGAATTTGTGTACTGTTATTTGAAACCGTTACGAGTTTCCCAGTTAATTTAAATAAATGCATTTGAGATGCAGGATAATTGGATAACTAATAGTAACTGTTGCTTGATATAAAAGTAACAGTCATAGTTGAAAATAAATCGCATATAGGCAGGTATGTGCGGTCGAATTGGTTAATAAAAACACGCAAACATTTGTTTTGTATTTCATTTTCAGATTTCCGAAAAATATGATTTATGGATGAACTGCCCGTTCAAATGGGTTGTGATAATTTTGAATATAATGGGGAAAAATTGCGATTCACGATTTTATTAGGCATGTTGTGAAAGGATTTTTTTTTGTTGGTAAAATAAATCTCTGAAAGTTGGCACTTCGACATTTGATTTGTCCCAGAGACATTTCAACCCGAGACGTTTCACCCATGAGGCGTTTCGTCCTGTGTTATAATTTTCACGTTTCACTGAAAAAACAAACATTGAAACCCCACTTCATTTATGACCCAACACCCCTATGGTGAATAACCAATATATTTGTGGAATTTTGCGTGGTCCACCAGGCGTTTGGGTGGGCGTCAAATTACCACAAACAACCTCTCAGGGAGAAAATAAAAAAAGAAAAAAAAACGCCTGTCCGCATGCTTTTTTTTGAAAAAATGGCCTGAGAAACAGACAATCAACTTTGTATGGCCTTATCCCTTTTAAGCCAAGATAACCCAAATTCCATTGCACTCTCTTTTGTCAGTGTTTTTTTTTTAACTGGTAGATTTATGGAAGAGTACCTACAGGCACTGTGACAGGCTAAATCCATACAGACTTAATATTTTCACTTCCAAGATGATATGAGGCACATCCACAGATAATGAAGCCTTTAAGTTGCGGCACCTGCACTAAAGACCAAATGTGGGCTTCCAGCATTCTACCAGTTAATGAACACAAAAAGAAACAGCACAGTTCAGTTCATCTATCTTCCATGAGTACATTGTGACGTCTTACCACCTACCTCTTCGACTTTCATTGACCAAGTATATAACTGGTTAGATGTGTATCACTTGGATCTTCAAAATGCACTACACATAGGGTAAGTGAAAGAATAATGGTAATTCCCTTGAATTCTGACTAATCCACAACTACCGGAAAGCAACAAATATCAACCCTTTACCCAATGAAGATGATATCAAAATTTATATGACTTCTCCGTTTTATCGGCTTATTACCGTTTCATATTTTCAAAAAATTTTAATTAGTGCTACATAACACCTTCAGTTGATTTGATTGGTCAATTTCAAAAGAACGCTTTCCGATTGGTTAAATTACTTACTGATTTTATACTTGTGTTATATTGATTTACGACGCAGGATGTTAAAGGTGAAATTCCATTCTTTAAAACTTTTCTATCTAAAAGATGCGTTTTTGGTAACTGTGGTGTCATATGATAAACAGAACATGAAATTCGTGATTTGGTCACTCGATATTTATGAAACGAGTCTAAGAATTTTCCATTTTTGCTGAGCCTCTAGCTCAACAAAATGGAAAATTCTTTAGACTCATTTCATAAATATCGAGTGACCAAAACACTCATTCCATATCCTCTTTGTATGATTTTAAACATTTTTTTATTATTTTTTCAATTTTAAAAAAAATTTAAACAAAACCATATCATGTGTACCTTATTGGAATGTGCTCAATGCAGGTCTGGCATTCTTTAGGAGTGCAGGAGTGCTGCACGCCTACTGCATGCCTAGAAAAAATTGAGGAGTGCAATTTTTTGCACCCCTTGATTTTCTGGAATGCCAGACCAGTTGGGGACTGCCTTTAAAATCTATTATCATTTCGTCCCCTGAGTTCCAATGTGGTCTCTGTGCCTACTGGCACAGAGAACACATTGGAACTCAGGGGACGATTTGTCAATATTGCATTGATTCAAAATAATTCATGACCCATTCTGTGTCGCATTTCGATAGATTTTGAATGTAGAAGACAGTCACATACGAAATGAATGTAACATTTTGAATAATGAGAAGATGTGTGTGCCAATTTTTCCACTATGTAGCTGAATGTAGTGCAATTTTTCAGTCACAATATTAATACCTTAAAGTGAATATAACCAAAATAGATATAAGTTTTTGCATTGAAAATTTCAGGTGCAATTGCACTCCCCAGCAATCTGAGGAGCAGGCTTGGCAATTTCAGGAGAGCGATTTTTTAGCTCTCCTTACTGCCCTCCTGAAAGAATTAAGGAGAGCGAAAAATTGCCCTCCTAAATATTTTGGTCTCGGATGATTGAGATTACATGTATTATGCTCACATTAAATTTTTGTTGTAAAGCAAAAATGTAATTTAACTTCGAAGTCACATAACATCACGTAATTTCATTTTGAAAGTGATTTAGTGGTAAAAGGTAATGGCTGCAACCATACCCAAACACAGTTGCAATCATTTGAAGCAAAATGGGTCACAGCAATATTTTTTTTTCTGTCAGTTTCAAGTTCAACAACTGAGATCACAGTTTGAGGGGTAATTATTCAAGGAATATTGACACTATAATATACTACCATTACTACTAGCCTGTCACTTGAAGCACTTGCACCAGGATGTGACTATAGATTCAAGCAGACCTGTTGTCCAAGAAAGTCATACGCCTACAACTACCACCTTCAACCCCCCTTGGGGTTGAAGGTGGTAGTGGTAGGCGTATGACTTTCTTGGACAACAGGTCTGGGTACACACACAGGTCTTGTCAAGTGTGTGTTCGGTTGTTGAGTGAGACATCTAGATGTCTAAGAGATTTCGCTTTACCTTAGTAAAGTTAATAAAATCACTGATGTAGTCTGTTGGTTTCAGTTTCGATGAGTTCGTTCTACTGGATACTTAAAATGCTGTGTAAAGCTAATTGCTCTCCTAAGCTGATTGAGGAGAGTGATTTTTTGCCCTCCTGCATTTTTCAGAATGCCAGGCCTGGAGGAGGGCAACTGTTTTGCACTCCTTGATTTTCTAGTTTGCCAGGCCTGTTAATGACCTTGTTCCAATGAGGGGTCACATGATATGGTGTGCTGAAATGTTTTGAAAAGTATTGTTCTTTTCAAAAGTTTACTTTGTAAATGTGGGCAGATGCAGCAGATTCAATAAGTTAAGTGTTAGGTAAAGGGCTAAACAAATGAAAACAAGGGCAACGCAAAGTGTGGGCCACTGCCCCCAGCTCGGAGGCACATTTGAAGTAGCTTTAAAGGTATTGTGGGACCTGAAAAAGTGAAAAAAGGGCCATAACTCTGGAAAAAATTATTGGACAGAACGTCTTCCGTGTGCATATCTGTTCCCCCATGCAGGTCTATCAGTATACCAAAGGAGATTCAAATCCGACCAATGGCAAAACATTTGTATGGACGGATGAATGGACGGACGCTCCAACATTTCAGGTTTATGGGCTACCAAAAAAACATTTTGTATGTCCAAAACCTAATTTTACCCAGAACCCCACCCCCTCCACCCTAGAACTTATATTTAACCCTAACCCCACCCCTCCACCCCAAAACCACACCCTAACCCTACCCCACCCTAAACCCTAAAAGCCCACCCCAGACCCTAACCCCCACCCACCCCCGGGACCTAAACCCCCAACCTTAAGCCCTACTCTGGGGTTACCCCTAAACCTAACCCCCACCCCCACCCCTGACCCAACCCCACCCTAGCCAAACCAATAGGATTAGGAGCTATTTTTCAGTTTAGGGGCGACTAAAACTAAAACCCCACCCCTGATCCCCCCCCCCTGGACCTAACCCTCCCCAACCTTAAGCCCTACTCTGGGGCTAACCCTAACCCCACCCCACTCCTTACCCTAACACTACCTTAATTTGGAGGTAGCCCCTAATAATAATATCCCCTAAACCCGAAATGTTGGCCCAGATGGATGGACGGACAGATGGATGGACGGACGGAGGGCTTCACTAGATACTCCCGAATCCCCCATTAGAGGTCGGGGGCATAACAAGAGCAATGCGAAGCATGGTATATGCCCCTGACCATGTCATAATGCCATGGCAGATATATTGAATGGGCTAGCTAGACCCAAAATCAAAAAGAAGCATTGTCAAGTCACCCACAAGTAACTCCTAAAATTATAATTTGATGAAATAAGCGGTTCTTTAGTTATTGGACGGAAACCAAAAGTTAATGGATGGATGACGACGGCGGATGGTCCGTCCAACCGTAGATGGTTGGGGTCATGAAAAGCCCAAAAGAACAGTAAACAGTCGGAAAAGGTTTTATGATAAATTTGTTTGAAATTATAATTTGAACCAGGTGATTTTAGAGGTACAAGAACCTACCTACAATATGATTTAGGAGAGAATATGGTTTACATGAGTTAGTATGACATAATAATTACCTGCCAACTCCTAACTTTATACAATTTGTTACACATCCACTCAATGTAAAACTTAACAAACAACCTGCAAAAAAATTAATGAGAATAAATATAACTATTATACTGTTAATCTAGGTAATATTTTTGCAACATGTCTATTTCATATTCACTCTTGAGGTACCTCAAAACTAAATGATTTCCCATTATAACATTCACTCGAAAAAAAATATGATCGCATCACTTTAATTTTGGCATTCAAATATCTTTGTCAAGTATAGCCCTTCAGACAACATTTTCTGATCTGAAAGCAGGGGGGTCATGCAACAAATAAAAGAGAAAAAATGACAGAAAGGGAAGTACCGGTCACCTGTACATATTTTTCAGGGAATTCCCAACAAAAACAAACCAACAGTCAATTGTATTTTTTAGGACCAAAAAGTCATCAAGTCAGCCTCTTTATTTATGTGAAATATTCAACAATAATGCAAGATGTCAGTAGAATGCATCAAATGTTTATTGAAACAAAATACTTTCCCCAAGACTGCTAATTTTTGGAGATTGCATCATTTCTGAGTGCAACATTTCAAGGCAGGTAACTCTAATTCAAATATTTACTTCAGTGATACCAAAAGAGAAGTTTTTTACCTTCAGAACAGATTCCTCCTCATGCAATGAAGAAGGAAGCCTTGCACACAAAAGTGAACTTACCCCTGTGGCAGTTTCTAGTCAAGTATTGGCTAAACAACAACACTGAACGTCAGTGGGACTGGTGTTAAAAATATCTTTGTCTGCCTATTCCCTACCCAGGTGTTGAAATTTGGGTAGGTAGGTGGGGAAATATTTTTTATATAATTACTGTATCGCACTTAAAAGGTCTGTATAATGAACTTAATAGATCATTAGTTGTTTTCCCTTTAATTTCACAATTGCCACTGAGAATAAATCTTGAGGACATACCGTGAAACTACTACATGTACGACACAGAACTCCATACATTGGTTCTATACATACATGATAACAAAGCATGTTACAAATTACACAAAATGCTATAGTGATAACACAGCCCTGGGAATTAGCCTAGGCAACCTGCAATGCCTAGGGTATTGCCTGGGCATTTTCAGTTTTCCTAGGCAAATTTGTTGCATACAATGCATTGGAATTCAACAAATTGATACACATTTTTGACTAGGCAAAATTTTCTAATTCCCAAGCATGATAACAAATAGACATTTGGACATTGCATACTGTTGATCAACATGAACACTATTATTATGATAACATTTGTTTACTTATCAAATTAGCATTAACTCTTTGCATGCTGCTGGAGGATATTCCTGCCCAGCACAGGGTTTCTCTTGTTACTGAAATAAGTATATGTTGGGCACATTTAATCATATTTGCTCTGTGTAAATTGAATGAATTTTTTCACCAATGATTTCTTGTGTTACATTTATATTAATTTTTCATCAAATACAGTCATGGCTGCTTTAAAGCAGCCATGACTAGATTTTATGAAAAATATCTAGAAAGTTAAAAAATTTATAGTAATTTATCTATATTTTTATACTTACCAAAGACCCAGACTTAGCTGGTGCTAACTCTCAAATATTTAGGGCCAAACACAAATTTTACTCCCCAATCCCCAAAATTTGCATTAAAAACCGAAAATTACATGTCCTATATGGTCCTCCATACTTTTACTCCACTGCGCATGCGCAGTGTCAAGGAGGTCTCGAAATTGGCGCAATTATCATTCTTACAACCAGTGCCTGGTAAGCGTTATGTACTCAGCGGGGAGATATCAGTTCCCAACTCATGGGATAGCCATCCCCGTCTGGGTCATTGGTAAGTATAAAAAACATATAAATTACTATAAATTTTTTAACATTTATATACTGTACCAATGACCCAAACTTAGCTGAATAGTAAAAAGGTTGGAGGGCCTAGGACATAAAGGAAAATCCAATAGGCTCAACTACATATAACAGAATTATCCCCTCGAGAAGAAAGGAGAAATAGGGTTTACATGTATCTTTCTTATTTGCATCAATAAAAAGAAAAAGAAAGACACAACACCATTCTGTAATTGAGCACAATAACATCAATGATCTCTATTAACCTCCAGTATAATTCGTTATGCTAATTATTTTTAAAGGGAAGCCAATAAATAAAGGAAGTCCAGAGAAATGAGACTCTTTATACTCATTAAAAGTGTCCGAGGATTGTATATTAACGCCCATATGACACGTGACATATACAAATGCTTCACACCGAGCTACACTTTAAAAATATTACATGGATGAGTTAACATTAGCTTTACATTTTAAAACCATCCCGACACCGACTCAGAATTAGTGACTCCAGAGGAGGTATTCCCTTGCTTTTCACTATAAAGCAGGTGACCTAAGGGAACACCTCCCCTCCCCCCCTTCCCCTTGCCCTGGATCAAATACCCCAGAGCGAAGAGGGCAGCAGGACAGAGTCACTGCAGGAACAGAAAGCCTGCATAACTATAGTTGCAACTGTTTAGTGGACGACATTCTGAGCAACAGATAACGGACCTAAACAATTCAGATCTCCAGAAATGGACTCAATATTTCTAAGATAAAAGTTCGTGAAAGTAGAAGGCTGAGACCAATATGCAGCCTTCATTAGATCTGTAATAGCAACACTATTAGCGTAAGCCCAAGATGTAGATAGAACTCGTACTTCATGAGCTGAAATCTTAAGCACAGACTGCTGAGTTGAAGATAATTTATCATAAGCAGTACGGATAGTTAATTGAATCCATCTAGCAATAGAATGGACCGAAATGTGAAGGAAGCTTCCACGGCATGTCCCACAACAGACACCTGAGTAGATTAATCCATGGTCTCTGTGGAGACAGAGATGCTACCAACAGAATTTGCATTGAGATTGTTTTAACTTGAGCAATATCTGCTGGATCAACGGCGCTGGAGGATATGCATATCCTATCATTCCGTCTCATAAGATCGATAGAGCATATACTGCAAACGCTCGAGGATCCGGACATGGTGACACATACGTCTGCAACTGATTGTTGAGATGCGTCGCAAATAAGTCTATCATTGGCCGCTCCCATTGGTAGCAAACCTGATTGAATACTCGTTTGTTGAGACTCCATTCTGATGGCAACAAGCGACCCCTCCGTGAAAGAGAGTCCGCTAATACGTTCAGACGACCCGGAATATGACGGACCGATAGGAGAACTTGATGTTCTAGTACAAACAGAAGGATTCATTCCGTTAACTTGAATAACAGAATGGAATGAGTGCCTCCCTGGTTCCGAATATATGCTATTACCGTCGTATTGTCGAACAGAATTGGCACGTGAGCATTCTGAATAACGTTCATCCAATGACGTAGCGCAAGCCAAATTGACATCATTTCTTTGATGTTTATGTGCTTGATTAAGAACTGCAGATCCCAAAGACCCTGGCACTTCGAATCCGTTGGGCTCAGTGTTGCACCCCAACCTGTTTGACTGGCATCCGTCAAAATTGTAAAACTCAGATCCGGCAACTGCAGTGGAACTCCCTGAGTTAACCACTGAATATCTGCCCAAGTCTGAATCTCTTGTTTCACTTGATTTGACAAGAGGATGTCCATATCGAGCGAATGAATCTTCACTCTCCAATTCTTAGTCAGATAAATTTGGAGAGGATGAGTGCGTAGCCGCCCCATTGGAATAACATCCGCGGCGGCTCCACATAAACCTATCAGTCTCATAAATTCTCTCGCTGTAACTTTGTCTGAGTGAAGACAATAGCGTGTGTAACAACTGATTAATTTTGCTCTGGTTAACGGCAGACGAACGAGATTGTTGTGCATCTCGAAGCTCATCCCCAGGTGGGTGAATGACTTGGACAGCACCAGATCCGACTTCTCGTTTACTATGAAACCGAGACGTCAGAGCAATAGAAGCAGATTCTGCACATCGTTCTGAAGTGCTAACTCGTTGCCGTACCTCTGAAGAATGTCGTGCAGGTAGGCCGACGTTACCACAGACGAATGAGCTCGGAAATGAGTCATTACCTAGTTCATTATTCGAGTGAAAGCCCAGGGCGCTAGATTCAGACCGAAGCACATCGCTCGGAACTGAAACACGACTCCTAGGATGGCAAAGCGAAGATACTTTCTGAACGCCTGATGTACCATGACGTGAAAGTACGCATCCTTGAGATCTATGCTCGTAGCATAGTCGTTCACTCGAATGCTCACTCTGACCGATCGGATGGTCTCCATATAGAATTTTGGAGCCACGATCAGCAGCTTGTTTATCCAGCTCAGATCTATGACTGGACGGAACGAGCCGTCTGGTTTCGGAACCAGAAAAAGATAGCTGTAGAAACCTGGTGATTCCTGGTTTTCTACGACCTCTATCGCATTCTTCTCCAGAAGAGACTGGACCTCTGATAGAAGCGAGCCTCTTTCTGCGGAAATGACAGAAGCTGAGTCCATCTTGGACTTCGAGTTAACAGAGGTTTTCCTTTGAAGGACAGTTTTAGTCCTTCCGAAAGCACTCCTCGAACCAAAGGGTCGTTCGTAATCGACTCCCAATTGGTTGAGAAACTCGACAGTCTTCCGCGCATTGGAAAACGATAGAGGTTTATACCATCACCTCCTGTCCTGCGAGGCTTGCGGAAGGAGAAACCACGTCCTCCACAGCCTGCACCTCGCCCTGTCGACCTCGGGGCGTCTGACTGGTTGTCTCGGCCAGTATTAAGGCCCGTACCTGAGTCGATACCCTGACGGTCTCTAGAGTAAGACCTAGAGGACACATAGGAACCTCTATAGGAACTTCCCTTGGACGTATTCGCCCCAGAAGTGCCTGTCCTACTCTTCTCCGCTGAATCCGACTTTATAGAAGCGGATTTGAATAGCAGAGAGTCTGAAGCTTTCTTAGTTATCTGATCATAGATTGCAGAAAGCTTGCCGTCGAAGAGAAGCTCTCCGGAGACCGGAGCGACTCGGAGAGAGTTTTTCACCTTACTATCCACGCGCATGGATGTAGCCAGGGCCGCATCACGTCACACCAACTCCAGATTTGCCAATGAAAGGGCGGAGTTATACATGGAGAATGCTATGGCCATCGAAAGAACTCTTAAGGAGGTTTGTACATCCTGGAATTCTTTTCCTTTGAGATGTAATAATAACGCTCTGGTAAGGTGAACTGTATACAATAATGCGTCTTAAACTAGCTCTGTTAGACGATATTGTCGTTTCCAACGTCATGGTTGGAACTGACATAGACGACGGTATAGACAATTCTAGGTCTTCTGCCTGGTCGTCTAGACGCAGAGGAACTCCTGCCGTTTCGAATTATTCCTTGAATTGATGAAAGGCAGATGTAGAGCATTTGCCGATAAGAAACCGGACCTGCCCGTTTTGGTTGCAAGTTTATATATAGCGGCATTCAATAGTTCAAATGTCCATGAGACATTTCTGAACTGTGTCGGAAACTCAGGGACGATGTCCCTAAACCGATTAAAGAATTGTGTGTCCAGTGGCGCTATCAGTCTCTTATTCGACAACGCAGCATTTTGGTCCCGAGGAACAACGTCAGATAGATAAAGCTGGATGAACTCTACGGCAATTTTATGTTGTTCCGAAAGGGAAAGTTCCAACTCTTCCGTATCCCTTTCGCCATACTGTCGGACCACTTATAATTCTTGGTCTTCCATGCCTGCACCTGCAGCGGAACGTACCGACCCAGCTTCCTCGGATAATACCTGATCCGACAGAGTTTCTGTCGGCTGCTGCGATAATTTGTGCTATCTGCGATAGCACGTCCGTAACGGAGGCCTGTGGAGCTGCGGTCTTACAAGATATAGCCGCTGGAAGCTCCTAGGACGTTGACTCCTGCATACTTCTTTATGCGAACATCCAGAGTATGAAGGCCTCGTATCCTTGGCTACTGGATGGCGTGACCTGGTCGCCGTGGAATTCCTGGTCGGCGAGGTTGGCTGGATATCACTGGTCATGTAGCCAAGGTGCGGTCATGTGTGCTGCCGTGAAGATGAGGAAGCCAAGAGAGCAGTCTATATAACAGAGCGTCCCGAGCGGTGGACGTATGCGCCGACCATCCTCGTATCCGTCGTCACTGGGTGTGCACGTAGTATATTTATAGTGCTCGCATCACCCAAATCTCCTTCCTGGACCGCAACGGACGAACCCGGCTGCCGAGCCATTCGATGAATGGTTGCTACACCGGGCGAGCTAGCGGACGCCAAAGCCGTCGATCCTACTTGGGACCTCTTAGGCAATTGACGTATCTGCATGAGCACTTTTGCCGCTAGCTCTTCATTTGACTGTGACGACGGAAGCACACTTTTTGAAGACATCACGGAAACATTACCCTGTTCTTGTTCCTCAATGAGGCCAGTGGAGCTGTGGTCTTACGTAAATAGCCGCTGGAAGCTCCAGGGACGTTCATTCCAGCATTTATATAATATGCGTCCCAACTGGAAAGGCCTCATGTCTTGGCTAGCGGATGGAGTGACCTGGTCGACGTGGATTCCCTGGTCGGCGAAGCAGGAGCTCCAGGGACGTTCATTCCTGCATTTATATAATATGTGAACGTCCCCTGGAAATCTGTGGTCACATAGCCAAGGTGCGATCGTGTGTGCTGACGTGAGGATGAGGAAGCCAACAGAACAGCCGCATCGGACTGTTTAGGCGACGGAGCGTCCCGAGCAGGAGGAGTTGACGTATGCTCCGACTAACAAACGAACATACAACAACATCGTGGCATAGATGTTGTTGTAAGAGAGAGGGGGCCTCTCTCGCTCATGGTCCAGATAGACCTGGACGAGCTAGCTACCGGACTGACAGGCTTCCTCCATACTATCCTTGGATCCGTCGTTGCTGGGTGTGCATGTTCAATGTTTATAGTGCTAGCATCACCCAAACTGCTTCCCTGGACCGCAACGGATGAACCCGGCTGCCGAGCCATTCGATGAATGGTCGCTATACCGGGCAGACTAGCAGACGATCAATGCCTTCGATCCTAATAGGGACCTCTTCGGCAATTGTCGTATTTCCATGAGCACTTAGCCGCTAGCCCTAATACTGCAATGACGGAGACACACTTGTTGAAGACATCACGGAAACATCGCCCTGTTCTTGTTCTTCTGAAAAAGAGACTGATAAACTAGAGTGACCTTGCGGAGAGAGGACCGGAATGGACCCCTCACCGCTAACAATATACTGTGACACATGTCTCCAACATTGTCATTCCAATCAGCACACACAGAGCAAGAATTAGTGTGAGTACATTGACTACAAGAAACACAATGAACATGAGAATAAGAGGAAGATTTCCTCGCATTACAATTGAACAATATTTTTTTTTTTCATCTTGAAAAAATATAAACAGTCATAATAATCGCACCAACCCTTGAAACAAAGATACATAATATAATATAATCCATTATAACATTTCGAAAAAATAATTTCCCAAAAAAAATTTTGGAAAAATTTTCAGAAGAGCCCAAGTTCCCAATGGGAACAATGAGCCCAAATGGATCCCAAAAAAGCCTAAGTATGGACAAAATTTTTAAAACATTTTTAAAAATTAATGCAACACTTCCGGACAATATTAATGTATCTGGCTATGAGCAGAACTAATAGAAGACAAGTAATCACCATCAGAAGTAACCGTTGTCAACATAAGCAAAAGTGAACAGAAACCGGAAACATGACTCCAGGCACTGAAACCATGGCCCAAAATCAGTAACCAATTTAAACACCATCCAATGTAAAACAGAGGCTTCCAGAGAAGAAACTGCAGTACATCAGATGGTAGATGCAGAAAACAACGCCTAAACACCCAAGGGTGAGGACGTAAACATGGGGGAAAAAACAGAATAATCATTCTGTTACCAAGCCAAAACTCCCAAGAAATTTTAGTATGAAAAAATTCCAAAATTATGCCAAAAGCATGGGAGAATAACACGGGGGTTATTAAGGAAAGGGAGAGAGGAAACACTGAACAAACAATGGTAAGTTCATAGCCAGAATGACAAAATAAGGCTCATGCCTCGAAATTAGGGAACATGAAATACTTTCGTAAAAAAAAATTATAAGTTACATCCCTGAACACATTCTGCCACTGTTTCTTCCTCTCATCCTTTATTTCATCCTTAGATCCACCATTTCTTTCAAAATTATGTGTCTGGCATCATTTAAACTGAGATTTACAAGCACAAATATCAGTGACATGTTACTGATTTTAGGGCCAAACAAAGAATGATAATTGTGCCAATTTCGAGATCTCCTTGACACTGCGCATGCGCAGTGGAGTAAAAGTATGGAGGACCATATAGGACATGTAATTTTCGGTTTTTGATGCAAATTTTGGGGATTGGGGGGTAAAATTTGTGTTTGGCCCTAAATATTTGAGAGTTAGCACCAGCTAAGTCTGGGTCATTGGTACAGTATAAAAATATACGCAGGTGAAGAGTTAATGTATAGAAAAAAGTGTAATGGACACACCAGTTAATAAATATCAATTGTTTAACTTTTGAAGAAAAAAAAGTTTCTAGAAACTAGCAATAAAAACTTTTGAGTAGGCGTAATTTTGCCGAGTAGGTAGGGAATAAGCAAACAAACAATTTTTTTTATTACAGCGTGGTGTGATGAAAACTTATGTAGGGTTCCTGCTGCTGGCAAGGGCTGATGAAATTCAATGCTATTCAAGGCCGTTTCTTGATAAATTTCAGTATTTTTTAAGGCCCTGCAATAGCCAAATTAAGGATTTTCAAGGACCTGCCTTCACCAATCCTAACTAGGACCCTCCAGTCATTACCCCTCCTCCCACCAACCCTTAAAGGGAAGTGGGAGGAGGGTAATAACTGGAAGGTAGTGGTTAGGACTATGCCTTAAATAACTCTGGCATAAAACAAGATAGTTGTGATTATGTGCTTCGTAAGCATTTTTATTTTGTGATTTTTCACAACTTTTCAAGGCCTCCTGACACATGTTCCAGGATTTGAAGGCCTTAAATGAACCTTAGTCAAATCCAAGGTCCTGTGGGAACTGTGTTATGAAACGTTCCCAGGTCAAAAATGAAAGTGTCAATGACACTGTAGCTCAACTTGACAAACTTGAACTTGGTAAGTTATAAATGAAATGGCAAAATTGAAGATCATTGGTACCAATGTCATTTTTTTTGCCAGTGGCAACATTTTTTGACAGAAACCGAAGAAAATCGATAGCTCCCATCTAGAGGCCTCCCCAAACAAGCATGCCAGGTTTCAAAGCAATCCGATCATAAATGTGCCCTGTAGGGTGTATAAAAGGGAAATATTGTGGTCTGACTAGACTAAATTCTAAGAACGTTGGCCGTGGCAACATTTTTTGATGGAAATGGATGAAAATCGATAGCTCCCATCTAGAGGTCACCGTAAATAAGCATACCAGGTTTCAAAGCAATCTAATCATAAATGTGCCCTGTAGGGTGAGCCAAAGGGAAATATTGTGGTCTGACTAAACTTAGTTCTAAGAATGTTGACTGCGGCAACATTTTTTGATGGAAATTGAAGAAAATCGATAGTTCCCATCTAGAGGTCACCCCAAACAAGCATGAAAGGTTTCAAAGCAATCCGATCATAAATGTGCCCTGTAGGGTGTGCCAAAGGGAAATATTGAGTCTTCTGACTAAACTAAGTTGGCTGCGGCAGCATTTTTTGACGGAAATTGAAGAAAATCGATAGCTCCCATCTAGAGGTCTCCCCAAACAAGCATACCAGGTTTCAAAGCAATCTGATCATAAATGTGCCCTGTAGGGTGTGCCAAAGGAAATATTGTGGTCTGACTAAACTAAGTTCTAAGAATGTTGGCCGTGGCAACATTTTTTGCTGGAAATTGAAGAAAATCGATAGCTCCCATCTAGAGGTCACCCTAAATAAGCATACCAGGTTTCCAAGCAATCAAATCATAAATGTGCCCTGTAGGGTGTGCCAAAGGGAAATATTGTGGTTTGACTAAACTAAGTTCTAAGAACGTTGGCCGCGGCAACATTTTTTGACGGAAATTGAAGAAAATCGATAGCTCCCATCTAGAGGTAATCCCAAACAAGCATGCCAGGTTTCAAAGCAATCCGATCATAAATGTACCCTGTAGGGTGTGCCAAAGGGAAATATTGAGTCTTCTGACTAAACTAAGTTCTAAGAATGTTGGCCGCGGCAACATTTTTGGACAGAAATTGAAGAAAATCGATAGCACCCATCTAGAGGTCTCCCCAAACAAGCATACCAGGTTTCAAAGCAATCTGATCATAAATGTGCCCTGTAGGGTGTGCCAAAGGGAAATATTGTGGTTTGACTAAACTAAGTTCTAAGAACGTTGGCCGCGGCAACATTTTTTGACGGAAATTGAAGAAAATCGATAGCTCCCATCTAGAGCTCACCCCAAACAAGCATGCCAAGTTTCAAAGTAATCTGATCATAAATGCGACCTGTGAGGTGTGCCAAAGGAAATTGTGGACGTACGTACTAACGTACTAACATACTAACGTACTAACGTACGTACGTACGACGACGGACGAGAAGTGATGGCAATAGCTCAGCTTGACTTTGTCAAGTTGAGCTAAAAAACTAAAGATCAGCCCTTCTAATTCATGTCAGCATTTGTCAATGCCGATGTGATGGCTAAAGATAGTTACTGTAACATTTCCAAAGAAAATTACGAAAGTGCTTTTCAAAAGCGGGTAATGATAATACAACACAATATATTTTATAATGACGTTGTTTTCACCACGAGACTGCAAGACTCATAATTTTGAACGTACATAGGGTAAAAGGTAAAATAATTTTAGAGAAACGTTCTCGTTGAACATTGGCTTGATTATTTGTATCTTCAGCCTAAGTAACAATGCGTTTTGATTTGACTTGGTACTCGCAAGCTGCATCACAACCACGTGGCATTCTTCGAAAACTTAATCCATGTGAGTGACGTCAAGCCTCATCGAGACTGCTACATTTTTTTTTGCGCATTGACTCATGAGTAAAAACTTGGCATTTTAAGTTACTTGTATGCTCAATAGTACTAGTTATGCAATCTAGGTGCTATCCGTATTCACTCAAGTTACTAATAGCAATTTCTTTCCAAAATGGTGAAATTAAAAACAGTCGATGAGTGGTGAATTTCATGTACTTTTCATGTACAAAGTCAACTCTAGAAGATTGTGAAGCAGTAAAAGACTGTTCAGCATGCCTGGAATTTTATTCATGTCTAAGTTCAGAGACAACTACAAGAGTGGGACACATAGGTATTGTTGCTAAGTTTTCTGATCAATAATAAATGGGACTTGTGTGATCCAAAAATGCAATGCTTTAGACCATGTGACAGACATTTTAACTCTCTTGGAATGTCCGGGAAAATCCCAAAATTTCAGTGTAGTAGATGGACAAATGCACTAAGTTCAAAGAACGTTGCTAATGGCAACATTTTTTTGATAGAAACGGAAGAACCCATCTATTCAGCTTTCACTCTGACACAAAGTGACCCTGGCTGTTGAAATTGTCATTAAACCCCAACAAAAAAAAAATGAAAAAAAAAAAATCAGCTTTCACACAAATACTGATTTTTTTTTTACTGAACCCCAACTATCTCTTGAAATTGAAGCTTTCATAATAAAAATAGCTGATCTTTCCGAATTCGTAATTCTCTCTCAACACTTTCGATACACTTTTAGTTCTGTATTCTGTGGAGAGCATTCTTTCCAACCATGTCAGCCTATCCTATAGGTGCTCCTCTAAAATGACTGCTATTAGCAGTAGGCAAACATTTCTTGAAATGAATATGTGATTACTTCTTCCTCTTTGATTAGGCATCTTAAATTGACTTGCACGATCTTCTCATCAGTCTTCAAAAATAATATCCCCATTAGCTCACCAACACATGACATGCAATAAATCTAGGCTTATTACAAATCTGCAAAAAATGTCCAGTCATGTACATGCATAGCAAAACAGGTCAGAAATTTCAAAAAAGTCTAACACTGCATTAAAAAGTCCAAAATCTCAAAAAAGTTAAACAATTTATAGTAATTTATATATTTTTTATACTTACCAATGACCCAGACTTAGCTGGTGCTAACTCTTAAATTCTAGGGCCAAACACAAATTTTGCCCCCCCCCCCCCCCAACCCCCCAATCCCTCAAATTTGCATCAAAATCCAAAAAATAGATGTCCTATGTGGTCCTCCATACTTTTGTCCACTGCGAATACGCAGTGTCCAGGAAGCACCAAAATTGGAGCCAAATCCTCATTCTTACAACCAATGCCTGGTAAGCATTATGTAATCAGTGGGGAGGTGTGAGTTCCCAACTCATTGGAGGGCCATTCCCATCTGGGTCATTGGTAAGTATAAAAAATATGTAAATTACTATAAATTTTTATACTGTACCAATGACCCAGACTTAGCTGAATGGAAAAAAGGCTGGAGGGCCTAGGACACAAAGGATAATCCAATAGACTCAATTACATGTAAACAGAATTATCCCCTCAGGAAGAAGAGGAGAACAGGCTTGTTTACATGTATCTTTCTGGTTTATACCAAAAAAAGAATGACACAATACCATTCCGTAATTGAGCACAATAACATCAATGATCTCTATTAACATCCAGTATAACCCATTATACTTAATTTACTAAAGGAAAGCCAATAAATAAAGATAGTCCAGAGAATGAGACTCTTTATACTCATTTAAAAGTGTCTGAGGATTGTATATTAACACTTGTATGACACGTGATATATACAAATGCTTCACACCGAGCTACACTTTAAAAATATTATATAAATGAGATAGACATTAGCTTTATACTTTAAAACCATCCCAGCACCGACTCAGAATTACTGACTCCAGAGGAGGTATTCCCTTGCTCTTCACTATAAAGCAGGTGATATAAGGGAACACCGTCCCTCCCCTTCCCCTTGCTCTGGGTCAAATACCCCAGAACGAAGAGGGCAGCAGGACAGAGACACTGCCGGAACAGAAAGCCTGCATAACTATATTTGCAACTGTTTAGTGGGCGACATTCTGAGCAACAGATAACAGACCTAAACAACGCAGGTCGCCAGAAATGGACTCAATATTTCTAAGATAAAAATTTGTGAACGTGGAAGGCTGAGACCAATATGTAGCCTTCATCAAATCGGTAATAGCAACACTATTAGCATAAGCCCAAGATATAGACAGCGCTATTACTTCATGCACCTAAATCTTAAGCACAGACTGCTGAGATGAAGATAATTTATCATAAGCAGCACGGATAGTTAATTGAATCCACCTTGCAATAGAATGGACCGTAATGTCCTTTCTATTAGGCAGCAAAGACAGAAAGAAACGCTTACGTTCTTTTCTGATAAACTCAGATCTACGTTTGTAAATACGCATAGCTCTGAGTGGACAAAGCAAAGGCCTCTGACTGTTTGGAGACGGAAGATCCTTAATAACAATAGGTTCAGGGTACTTATTAGCAGCCTGATTCTTAGCCAAAAATCCAACATTAGTAGTCAATGTAATAGTATTACCAACACTACGATAGTGAGAATCATCAACAGATAGTGCATGAAGCTCACTAACTCTTCTAGCAGAAGAGAAGGCTAAGAGAAAAACTGTCTTATAAGATAAGTATTTGAAATCCACTGTATCAAGAGGTTCCAATGGAGCTTCTTTTAGCTTCAGAAAAACCCAAGCTAAATTCCACTTAGGAATTAACCTAAGGGTTCTAGGTCTATTTATCGAAAAGTTTTACACTAACTTAGATAAAGAGACATTAGATCCAATCTGTAAGCTATCATGATGAGGATAGGTATCCGTTAGCATAGACTTATAACCCTTAATAGTATTTAGCTGCAGTTTGATCTCGTCAAACAAGTAGACCAAAAAAAAAAATAGCAATGTCTGGAATGGAGGGAGCATAAAAATCAACAGAATGATCCCTACACCATTGAGAGAAAACCTTCCACTTAGCAGCATAATTTAGTGAAGAGGAGGTCCTCCTACAGTTAGAAATTGCGTCCACTGCTCGTCTTGTAAAATGCTTGCCGTGCAAGAAGGACCGCACAACGGAAATACGTGAAGGTTGAGACCTAACGGGTTGTGATGCAGTGTGCGCAATTTCCCCTGCGAAAGAAGGTCCTCCCGTGGAGGAAGCTTCCGCGGAATGTCCCACAACAGACACCTGAGTAGATTTATCCATGGTCTCTGGGGTGACAGAGATGCTACCAACAGAATCTTGCAGTGAGATTGCTTGATTTTTAGCAATATCATCTGAATGGAGCTGGAGGATACGCGTATCCTATCATTCCGCCCCAAGAGATCGAGAGGGCGTCTACTGCAAACGCTTGAGGATCTGGGCATGATGACACATACGTCTGCAACTGATTGTTGAGATGTGTAGCAAATAAGTCTATCATAGGATGATCCCATAGGTAGCAAATCTGATTGAATACTCCTTGTTGAGAGTCCATTCTGACGACAACATACGACCTATCTGAGAAAGGGAGTCCGCTAGAACGTTCAGACGACCCGGAATATGACGGACCGACAGAAGAACTTGATGCTCTAGGACAAACAGAAGGATTCTTTCCGTTAGATTGAACAATGGAATGGAATGAGTGCCTCCCTGGTTCCGAATATACACTACTACTGTCGAATTGTCAGACAGAATTTGAACATGCGAATTCTGAATAATGTTCATCCACAGACGAAGCACAAGCCAAATTGACATCATCTTTTTGATGTTTATGTGCTTGTTTAGGAACTGCGGATCCCAAAGACCCTGGCACCTCGAATCTGATGGGCACAAAGTTGCGCTCCAACTTGTTTGACTCGCATCCGTCAATATCATAAAAGTCGGATCCGGCAGTTGCAGTGGTACTCCCCGAGTTAACCACTGAATATCTGCCCAAGTCTGAATGCTCATGTTTCACATGATTCGACAAGACGATGTTCGTTTCGAGCGAATGAGTCTTCGCACTCCAATTCCAAATAAAAAATATCTGGAGTGGACGAGTGCGTAGCCGCCCCATCGGAATAAGATCTGCAGCAGCTCTGCACAAACCTGTCAGTCTCATGAATTCTCTCGCTTTACTACATCTGAGTGAAGACAAAAGCAAGAGTAACAACTGACTAATTTCACTCTGGTTAATGGCAGACGAACGAGATTGTTGTGCGTCTCTAAGCTCATTCCCACATGGGTGAATGGCTTGGATGGCACTAGATCCAACTTCTTTTCGTTTACTATGAAACCGAGACATCAGAGCAATTGAAGCAGACTCTGAACATCGTTCTGAAGCGTTAACTTGCTGCCATACCTCTGAAGAATGTTGTCCAAGTAGGACGACATTACCACAGACGAATGAGCTCGGAAATGAGTCATTACCGAGTTCATTATTCGAGTGAAGGCCCAGGGCACTAGATTCAGACCGAAGCACATTGCTCAGAACTGATAAACAACTCCTAGGACAGCAAGCGAAGCTACTTTCTAAACGCTGGATGTACCATGACGTGAAGGGACACATCCTTTAAATCTATGCTCGCAGCATAATCATTCACTCGAATGCTCGCTCTGACCGATCGGATGGTCTCCATATAAAATTTTGGAGCGACGATCAGCTTGTTTATCCAGCTCAGATCTATAACTGGACGAAACGAGCCGTCTGGTTTTGGAACCAGGAACAGGTGACTGTAGAAAACTGGAGATTCCTGGTTTTCTACGACGTCTATAGCGTTCTTGTCCCGAAGAGACTGAATTTCTGATAGAAGCGAATCTCTCTTCTGAACGTTTAACGGAAGCTGAGTCCAGAGTGGACATCGAGTTAAGGGAGGTTTTTCCTTGAAGGACAGTTTTAGACCTTCGGAAATGACCCCTTGCACCCAAGGGCCGTCCGTAATTGACAACCAATTGGTTAAGAATCTCGACAGCCTTCCACCCACTGGAACGCAATAGAGGTTTAGATCATCACCTCCTCGCCCTGCGAGACTTGCGGGAGGAGAAACCACGTCCCCCATGACCCGAACCTCGCCCAGTCGACCTAGGGGCATCTGACCGGTTATCTCAGCCAGTATACGACCCCTACCTGAGTCGCTACTCTGACGGTCTCCGGAGTAAGACGTAGAGGCTTTCTTAGATCCTCTATAGGAACTTCCCTTGGATGTATTCGTCCCCGAAGTGCCTGCCTTTCTCCTACCTGCTGAGTCCGACTTTTTCAAAGCGGATTTAAAAGCAGAGAATCCAAAACTTTCTTAGTAATCTCATTATAGATAATAGAAAGCTTACCGTCGAAGATAAGCTCTCTGGAGACCGGAGTGACTCGAAGAGAGTTTTTCACCTTACTATCCACTCTTCTGGATACAGCCAGGGTAGCATCACGTCTGACTAACTCCATATTGCAACTGAAAGGGTGGAGTTATACGTAGAATATGCTATGGCCCTCAAAAGTACTCTCAAGGATGTTTTGAACATCCTGGAATTCTTTCCTTCGAGACGTAATGATAACGCTCTGGTAAGGTGATCTGCATAAGATAATGTGTCTAAACTGATTCTGTTAGACAAGATAGTCGTCACCAGGGTACTGGAATAAATTGACATAGACGCCGGCAATGACAACTCCAAGTCGTCTGCCTGGTCGTCTAAATGCAGAGGAACTCTCGGCACGCCCTGTCCTGCCGTTTCAAATCTATTTCTATGATTGATGAAAGGCAGCTGTAGGGCATGAGACGATAAGAAATCGGATTTGCCAATCTTAGAGGCTAGCTTAAATATAGCATCATTAAGAAGTACAAATGTCCGCGTGACATTTCTGGACTGGGTCAGAAAGCCAGGCGCAATGTCCCTATTCCAGACGAATAAATCTGTGTCCAGTGACGCTTTCAGTTTCTTATCAGGTAACGCAGCATTGGTCCGGAGAAACAACTTCTAAATGGTGTTGCCGGATGAAATCTACGTCCACCTTAAGTTGTTTGGAAAGGGAAAATTTCAGCTCTGCGGATTCCCTTTCACCATCCGACTGCAACACATGAGAATCTCGGTCGTCCCTTTCTGACTCTGCAGGGAAGCGAACCGACCCAGCTTCCTCAGACAGTTTCTTTTCTGAAAAAGTTTCTGATGGCTGCTGGGATGCTGTGATGAATTGAGCTATCTGTGATAGCAAGTCCATCACGGAGGCCTGTGGAGCCACGGACTTACGTAATTTAGCCTCTGGAAGCTCCTGGGACATTAATTCCTGCATACTTCTTATATGCGAACGTCCTGACTGGAAAGGCCTTGTGTCCTTGGCTAGCGGATGGCGTGACCTGGTTGACGTGGAATCTCTGGTCGGCGAAGCAGGCTGGATATCAGCGGTCACATAGCCAAGGTGCGGTTGTGTGTGCTGACGTGAGGATGAGGAAGCTCTATGCGACTGAGCGTCCCGAGCAGGAGGAGTGGACGTATGCTCCGACTGACGAACATTACATACAACAACATCTGGGCCCAGATGTTGTTGTAAGAGAGAGGGGGCCCCTCTCACCCGCAGTCCGGGTAGACCTGGACGAGCTAGCTACCGGACTGACTGGTTTCCTCCATTCCATCCTCCGAACCGTCATCGCCGGGTGTGCGTGATCTGAGATTATAGTGCTTGCAACACTGAAAATATAGCCTGAAATCAGTAACCAATTTTAACACTATCCGATGTAAAACAGAGGCTTCCTGAGAAGAAACTGCAGTACATCGGACGGTAGATGCATGACTGAAATGCCTAACCACCCTAGGGTGAGGACGTAACCATGGGGAAAAACAGAATAAACATTCTGTTACCAAGCCAAAACTCCCAAGAAATTTCATTGCAAAATAATTACAAAAATTATGCCAAAAGCATGGAAGAATAGCAAGGGGGGTATAAAGGAAAGGAAGAGAGGAAACTCTGAACAAACTGTGGAAATTCCATAACAAGAATGTAAACATCAGGCCCATGCCCCGAAATTAGGGAACATAAAATAATTTTGCATAAAAATTATAAGTTACAGCCCTGAACACATCCTTCCACTGTTTCATCCTCTCATCCTCTTATTTCATTCTTAGATCCACCATTTCTTTCATGATTTTGTGTCTGGCATCACTTTAACTGAGATTATAAAAGCACAGATATCAGTGAGATGTTACTGATTGAAGGGCCAAACAAAGAATGAGGATTTGGCTCCAATTTCGGTACTTCCTGGACACTGCACATGTGCAGTGGACAAAAGTATGGAGGACCACATAGGACATCTATTTTTTGTATTTTGATGCAAATTTTGGAGACTGAGGGGGGGGGGGGGGGGCAAAATTTGTGTTTGGCCCTAGAATTTAAGAGTTAGCACAAGCTAAGTCTGGGTCATTGGTACAGTATAAAACTAGAGGTACTGTGAGCAAGCTCACAAAGTGATACCCCCCGCACCTGTCAGAACGGAATTATATTGCTTCATGCACAACTTCATATGGAATTCTTCCATTGTGTAAAGTTTCCTGAAAATTCTTCAAATGGTTTAGGAGGAGTTGCGCCTATAAGGATGGAGAGACGGACGGACGGACGGACGGACGGACAGACGGACGGACGGACGGACGGACGGACGGACAGGGTGATTCCTACATACCCCCCCCCCCTCCAAACTTTGTTTGCGGAGGGTATAAATATGTCCAGCCAAGGGTTAATGTCATCTTATATTGATATTTAACATATATATGAAATATGAAAGCCACAGCATGCCAGTGGTAGCCTCCACTCATGTACAGCAAAACAGGTCAGAAATTTTCTAAGTCCACACTGACAAAAAAATCTTACATTGCATTAAAAAAGTCCAAAATCTCCGAAAAATGTCCGGCCAGTGGTTAATGTCATCTTATATTGATGCATTTAACACATATATGAAATATAAAAGCCACAGCATACCAGTGGTAGCCTCCTCTCATGTACAGCAAAACAGGTCAGAAATTTTCGACAAAAAAGTCTTAACATTGCATTAAAAAAGTCCAAAATCTCAAAAAAATGATAAACTTAAAGTAATTTGTATATTTTTTATACTTACCAATTACCCAGACTTAGCTGGTGAAAACTCAATATTATCAAGGGACAAACACAAATTTTGAACCTCACAATCCCAAAAATTTGCATACAATACCGAAAATTAAAAGTCCTATCTGACCCTCCATACTTTTACTACAAGCGCATGCACAGTATTCAGGAAGAGACCGGAATTGGCGCCAACATCATTCTTTGTAGACGAGCCTACTAAAATAATACCTCAGCAGGGAGGTGTCCAATAATGAAACTCCAATTGAACCGTGCGAATATATGAGAATGTGAATTCTCCAGTGTACCATCTTTGGTAGAAACCTGGATTTAGAACATGGAACAAGCTATTATTAACAGATCCACCACGGACCATCCCACAAATAATTCATTGTTCCCTAGGTCGATAACAACCAATGACTGTTCAGAGAAAGAATATACTACTCTGAATAATGATGCCAAAAATTGAGAACGTATGCATAGACAGCCTATTGGAAGTTCCATAACTGATCCAAATAGCCCCAAAATTTTCATGAGCTCTACAAAGCAGAGCAAGAATTTTATTGAATCTGTTCAATAATGCGTCTACCTAATAAATATACATATTATGCACGCAAGCAACAGAATCCCGCATGTACTCATCTGAATACAGCCTTATCCATGGTATGACCAAGTGATACAAGTGTAACCAGGAAACTGAATGAATAATATGACGTTAATGCAGTTAACTGAGTTATAAACTCATACAATGTAAGAAAAGGCCAGACCGCTTTGAGCGAAACTTTTCAGAGAGGATTAATTGCCGCATTGGAGAATGTTGCCCAGATAACCAACATGTCAGCCACACAGGTACACAAAGGCTAGCAATTTACTGATAAGGAATCAAATGCTCGTATATGACTTATAAACAAACAACCACAGGAAACAAACCAACTAAATAATAGATGTGCCCATGAGGTCACCGTTAGAACACGACCCAGCCGCCATTTGAGGAGCCATGAAAGGCATGCATATACCTGAATGCATACGAGGCTTACGAGAAAAAAACTACGTCCTGCCCTGTAATCGCCTCTTAAACATTGGCGGGGGGGTTCGACAAATAATTCCTATCAAACCCCCCTCACCTGCATTACTTGAATCGCTAGATAAGTAAGGCCGGCACAGTAGAATTAAGGCTATGCTGCTGCTGCTATTCTCAATAACAGTAATGCAGCTAAAAAGCTTACAGTCAAAACAATCATAATAACAAATATAGAACCTTAGCAGGCCTGGCCGTTTGAGGGGAGCTATTGCTCCGGCTCTCCTTGGCTCTCCTAAAGGCAAATTGAGGAGAGCCATAATTGCTCTCCTTAAACTGTAATGGCTCTCCTCAATTTTCATATTAATAACCTTGTATTATTGATATTAGTGTAGAATAGCTCCCCTGAAACAGATTTAGGAGGGCCATAGTGGCTCCCCTGGAATTTTCAAAAGGCCAGGCCTGACCTTAGTGAGCACACTCACATACACCACGCGCCCCGATATTTCAAGCTCTTATCATTTTTTAAAAATAAACATAAATTCTGGAATACTGCAGAAAACAAAACCCAAACTTGTTCTGTAGGCCACCATGTTAGACTAACATACCAAAAATCAGCTCAATATCTTGAAGTGTGTTGGGAAAAAGTCCGCAAAACTGTAATTTTGATGAACTTTTCAAAGTTCAAGGGCCGTAATTTCGGTAAAAATCAGTGGAGCGGAACATAATGCAAACTTGATCTGTAGGCCACCATGTCAGACTAACATACCAAAAATCAGCTCAACATCTAGAAGCGTGAAGAAAAAAAGTCTGGAAAACTGTAATTTTGATGCATTTTTCAGAGTCCAAGGGCCGTAATTTCGGTAAAAATCAGTGGAGCGGAACAAAATGCATACTTGTTCTGTAGGCCACCATGTTAGACTAACATACCAAAAATCAGCTCAATATCTGGAAGCGTGAAGAAAAAAAGTCCGCAAAACTGTAATTTTGATGAATTTTTCAAAGTTCAGGAGCAGTAATTTTGGTAAAAATCAGTGGAGCAGAACAAAATGCAAACTTGATCTGTAGGCCACCATGTCAGACTAACCTACCAAAAATCAGCTCAATATCTGGAAGCGTGTAGAAAAAAAGTGCGGAAAACTGTAATTTTGATGATTTTTTCCGAGTCCAAGGGCCGTAATTTTGGTAAAAATCAGTGGAGCAGAGCAAAATGCAAACTTGATCTGTAGGCCACCATGTTAGACTCACATACCAAAAATCAGCTCAATATCTGGAAGCGTGTAGAAAAAAAGTCTGGGAAACAAGTAGGACTGACTGACGGACTGACGGATGGACGGACCAGTCAAAAACATTATACCCCTGCAACTTCTTTGCGTGGGGTATAATAATCTGGTGTGACTCGTAATAGTTTTCTGTTAGTTATGAAATAGTATAGGAACTGCAGGGCTCCCTCACGTCTGACCGACTCCATAATGCCACCACTAAGGACGGAGAGGGACGTGATGACCAAATAATACACCATGTAGACATAATATCCAATCCCTACAGTGGAAATATAATCCACAGCAAAAGATTGGATAGAAATGAAAAGGGAGACGAAAACAATGTTCCGACATCCGATCATAAAAACCTAGATGAACTCCTTATGTTCGATCTGATATCAGGAAATATATTCCTGAGGAGTTTAGTATAGGCGTTTCAAGAAATGCTCATTAATCACACTAGGTTAATATGGCACCATCAACAGAGCTTATCGCCTCAGATAACTAACACCAAACCATACCGGAAGGAAGAGAATAACCTCTTCTAACATAATGGTATCATGTCCGATAGGACAATGAATACAGCCTAGCTGAAGCAGCTAAAGGTCTTCCTATTCATGAAGACAATAAAAATGCTGATAACTGCAGCCTTAGAAGCTCATTAAGGAGACTAACAACGCCAGCCATAGCTAAAAAGACTTTAGCTCCGTGAAGACAGATATTTCGGTGTAAGTTTCAACCTTGAAAGCGCACTGAACGGAGGCTTACAACTATCGTCACGCAAGGTAGGGAATGAAGAGCCGCTATTTTAACAGCCCTAATTCCCAAAGAGACAGTAGTCTCAAGAGATAATTATTTCAGTTATGTCATTGCATAATTACTGAAAAACACCGCTCACGATTTTAGCTGGCCTACTATGGTGTAAACAATAAGACTCAAGACTATGACACCTAGGAAAACAAACCGAAAAGCATTCTTTTCTTTAGCGGTTTTATTCCAAAACGACAGCGGTCAGAGCCTAGCTAATGTAGCTTAGAAGTCTTCATCTCCGTGAAGACAGATATCTCAGTGTAACTTGCCACTTTGAAAGCTCACTAAACGGAGACATACAACCATCGTCGCGCAAGGTAGGGAATGATGAGCCGCTATTCTAACAGCTGTAATTCCCAGAGACAGTAGACTCAAGGTAGCTATGCAGTTATGAGTCTTCATCTGCGTGAAGACATATCTGTGTCACCTGCGGCCTTTGAAAGCTCACTAAATGGAGACATACAAACACTGGCCGCTAATGTATAAGAAAAGACCGCTGTAACAATACACAAGGCTACTATGGCGTCCATAATGGCATTAAATGTCCTGACACCAAGGAATACAACACCGAGAAGGAAAAGGCGTACTCATTCCCTCTAACGGCTCTATAACAAACAAGACAGCTGTCTCAGCCTATCTATGCACTATGGAACCTCTATTCGTAAGGAAAAGGGCATTGCATTTCTTATACTATTGCTAAGGCAAGGAAGGCGTTGTTAATCGGGACCCAAGCCCTCGACACCTGAGCCAAAAGATCCAGGAAGGAAAGATCTTGGTCTTTCCATGCCCGGTATGATGAGCTGTTTTTTGCCTAGCAAATGCAGACTTATATTCAGATGGAACAACATTCTAAGAGCTTATGACTAAAATTTCATAGTCTTAAGCAGGGGTCAGCCTGGCAGCTGATTTTAGGGAGAAGTGACTTCTCCCTTCAGAGACTTTAGGGAGAAGTCAGGACCCAGGAGGGAGAAGTCAGTGGACATGAAGGAGAAATCAGAAAAAAAACATAAAACGTATATGACATCGTGACAAAATAAATGAACATAGAGGACACAATTGTGGAGAAAATAATAAATAAAAGTTATACAAACACACATGCACACACAAAACTGAGTCAGATGGTATATAACAGAATGTAGGTTAAAATCCCACCTCCCCGCCCCCCCCCCCCCACCCCACCCCACAAAAAACTGTGTCGTTCATGGTTTCTGAATACCCCCTAACTCTTTCCCTAACAGTGATGACTAAGGTTACCATGCAGTTGATTTTGTATTTGCCTCAACGCAGTGGATTTGAAATTTAGTATGACCCATGGTGAGAGTGTTCTTCTCTGTAATAGAAGGTATATTCTTTTTTAAAAAATATTTAAAGTGCTTAAAATAAATTTCAAGTTCATATAAGAAGCTGGGTCATTCATGGTTTCTGAATGCCCTGAGTTGAAAAGCGTAGTTAAAAAAGTTTTCGATAAGGCCTAAAAAAATAAAGAATCTGTTTCTCAGGCCCTCCCACATGGTCCTTTTGGCTGCCGCATGCTCTCTTTTTATAACCAATTTAAACTTTAAAAAAAATTAAAATTAAATGGTTCATGTCTGATATTTTACCCAAGTTAAAAAAATTGATGAATTTGTCCCTGGAGTGCAAGAAGGCTTTGCAATGCTTTAGCATTGCAAAGCCTTCTTGCACTCAAGGGATGAAATACTCCACCACCCATGCTATTTTGTAGATTATGAGGCCTAAAACTTGAACCAAGAACATGAACTTTCGATGGCTAAGAAATAATTACTGAAATAAAAAATAAAATAAAAAAACGCTCGCCCGCATGCAATTTCACAAATAATGGCCTGAGAAACAGAAGGTCTACTTTGTGTGACCTATCCTTCATAAATTAAGCGTTATTAACAATTTGAGTTAATTTATTTCGTAGGTAAATGACAAAATATTTCAGTTGTCTCCATTCCCAGCTGCGCTGGGTAATAATACACTGTTCAGAAAACTGACAATTTCCGTCAACCATCTTACACTGACATGTGCGGTTGGTGCTTTGAAGGTCTGCCATTCTTATCCATCCAAATACCTGTGATTTCTATTGTAGCCTTATTACATTTAACCCCTTTCCAACACAACTTCACAAGTTTTCAAAGAAAAACATTCAGTGCAAATTGTGGGGCAAATTTCAATGCAACCAATTTTTCTGTGGAACAGAGCATAACCGCAAGCAATTTCGATATGGACGAACTGTCTCCAATACATTTTTTTTTTGTTTTGAACGGTGGTTAACTTTAATAAATTCTAATTTACTCGATGCGTGTCTTGTGTGATTCGTTGTTTTGGCTGGCACTTTGTTTTTAAATAGCCATTTTGTGCTGGTTGCTATCAGTTGGGGCGAATTGTTCAAACGACTACGCCATTACAATTCTTTTCAGAAATATAAAATTGGGCTATTTTGGGCTATTTTCCCAGCCGTGTGACGGACTTTAACAGCAGCCGTGTTTACTTTTTTTTGCGAATGCGGAAGCGGGTGTTTTTAAAAAATAAAACATAAGAAAATACAGTAAACTGCCATGTCTCCCAATGAAGTTTTGGAGGGCGACTTGAATTTCGCCCCCAATGTAAGCCAAGGCGACTTGAGGAATGACAAGGCGACTTCTTCGCCCAAGTCGCCCACTCGGCTGACCCCTGGTCTTAAGGTGCCCTTCTTCTTAAGGTGCCCTTCTGCGAGGGATGGAGACTCACACTCCCTCACCATCCAAATGTTCCATCTGAAAATATGGTCAACTCCATTGGACTGAACGGGTGACTGGACCAATGCAGCACCGTCCGAAAGCTCACCATCGGGGCCTGTTAATGGTAGTACCAGTGACTACTGGGATGCTGTGACATGCAGAGCAATCTGCGGCAGCCAGTCCGTGAATGAGGCTAGCAGAGCAATAATCCACTTGTTACCATAAGCTGCTCACAGGATGGAGATCTGGCCCCAGATCCTCAACACATGTCTCGTATAAAAATGCCTCGAACGACTAGCTATCAACCCGAACAACGTGCTTCATCAATGAAGCAGGGGAAGATACCATAGCTGCAACTGGATCCGGATGCAGTGTGGAAGGAGCATCCCGAACCATAAGCGTGAATGGGCATTCCAACTCACTAAAGTTTCTCAAAATCAAAAACAGTCAACCCCGAATGCTGATGGAAAGGAGAGGGTTCTCCAGCTTGCGGTCTGCTCCAGACCTCGCCGAGCATTCTGTTAGAAACTTGTAGGCATCTATCCCTTAGCATGCATATCCATGGAAGAAGAAGAAGCCGTAACAACAGCCGACCCCATCTGAAGTGTGGAAAAAGCATCCAAACTCGTCACATTCTGGATGGATGCTTCTACTCATTGAAGTTTCTTACAACATAAAACAGTCATCCCTGACTGTTAATGGGAAGAAAAACGCTCTGCACTCACAATCTGTCCCCAGATCTCGCCGAGTATCCCGCTTAGAAACTTCTAGGCTAATCCCCTTTGGTGCGCTTCCATGTAAGCAGAAGAAGCCATAACTGCCACCGGCTGCAGTGTTGAAGGAACATTCTGATGCATATGACTCAATATGGTTTCTCACAGCGGACATAGTCGACCCTGACTGTTAATGGGACGGAGAGGGTTCTCCAATCGGTGATCTGACTCCAGACGTAGCCGAGCATTCCGTAGAGAAACTTCTAGCTTCTTCTACATGCACAAATGACCGGACTGACCCAGCAACATCTGACGGCTCACTACCGTAGTCTGCCGACGGGTGCCCCTTGCTAGATTTTTAAGCTGCAACAAGCTGCGCAAATTGTGACAGCAAGTCCGTTACAGAGGCTTGTGGAGCAGCGGCTTATATTCTCTGCCGCACATTGCTCCCGGGACAGAGATCTGGCTGCCAATCTAGTCATCGAACGTCCTGCTGAATCAAGCCTCGAATCACTAGCTACTGGATGGACCGACTTCGAGGGCAAAGACTGGAGCGTCTTCACTTGGCTGCATGAACATCTGGAGTCGGGTAACTAGTGTGCGGACGCATGTGCTTCGCTAAAGCGGGGGAAGAAGCCGTAACTGCAGCTGGCCCTGGAGCGTCCCGTGTGGCCAGGGAGGACATTAGCTCTGACTCAGTGCAAGTTTCTCAAAGCAATAGTCAACCCCGACTATTACTGGGTTAGAGAAGGCTCTCCCACTCGCGGTCTGATCCAGACCTCGCCGAGCTTCCCGAAGAGAAAACTGCAGACTTCTTCCCCTTATTTTGCGGTCATCGCTGGGTGAGCTTTTGATTAAAAGGTGCTCGCTCTACCCAAATCTACACTCTTCTCGACCGCATCGGACACACCTGGTATTACGGTTCCCACTATCAGGTAACCGCCTGACCGGTCGAGCTAGCTGCTGGAATAAGAGGCCTTATTCCTTATATTCAAGAGCACCTTAGCAGCTAGCTCTGTTTACTTCTCAGAGAGCGAAGACGGCAGCACATTCTTGACGGGTGTCATAATACCATCACCATGTTCTTGTTTCTCTGGAAAAGAAACTGAAAATTTGAATTATCTTGCGGTGACAGCCCAACATTGGAACTTCAGAGCGAATACATAGCGCGACACCCGCTTCCAACGTTAGTGTCCTAATGAGTCGACCCCGACCATACAAGTAGGACCAGAATCAGTACGAGGAGTGCAGTGACTACAGGCAAGGCAACAAGCATGTAAATCCGATGTAGACGACTTCACCCTACACTGGGAGCAGGAATTCATAAATAATTATAATCCAATAAGTTCACTGCACTCCTAACATCTAACATATAGCCATAGAATATAAGTATACATGATGAAGACAATCAAAAATAATTTCGAAAAAAATCAAAACAAATTTTTTACGAATTTTTTTTTTAAAATGCCTAAGTTCCCCAAGGGAACCACACGAGCCCAAGGGCATCCCGATAGAGCCTAAGTGTGGACAAACACCAAAATATTAAAGCAGCACTACCGGAATATTAATAAATGTATCCTAATATAATTGTGATGAAATAAAACCCTGAATATTACCTGTTAAGGGCGTTAAAAGTAAACGTCATGATATAAAAACCAGAAACTAGACAAAAGGCCCAAGTCAGTGAATAATCAACCGATACCTGTTGCAAAGCTAGATCTTCATGTGAAGAAAAAACAATGCATCAGGTAGGAGATGCAAGACAATATAACGGCCCAACACCCCTAGGGTGAGGACGCAACAGTGGGGATAAAGAGAATAAACATTCTGTACAACATGTTAAACTCCCAAGAAATTTAATAAAATATTTCAATAAAAAATACAGCCAGAAAGCTTAGCAGTTTAACCAGAGGGTTCATGGAAGGATAGGGAAGGAACACATAACCAACAGTAGGTAAATCATTAGCAAAGCTAATGATGTCAAGGCGTATATCACGTAATTGGGTAACATGAAATAATTTTCATATTATTTAAAAGTTACAGCCCTGAACGTCTCAAACCACCATTGTTCACTTCCATCATCCATTTACTGCCTTGAATCCACCATATACTTCATTGATTTGTGTCTGGCATCCACCAAAAAGAGATTCAAAGCACAGATGTCAGTTGAGATATTTACTGACCAAACAAAGATTGATGTTGGCACCAATTCCGGTCTTTTCCTGAGTACTGCGCATACGCAGGTAGTAAAAGTATGGAGGGCCAGATAGGGCTTTTTTTTCGGTATTGTATGCAAATTTTGGGGATTGAGGGGTTTAAAATTTGTGTTTGGCCCTTGATAATATTGAGTTTGCACCAGCTAAGTCTGGGCCATTGGTTGTAGTATAAAAATATATTTCTTCTGCTGCTGAATTTGCATAGTATGTGAGCGGATGTGGCCGATTCATTGGTTAAAGAGTTAATGTGCACTGTCCAGTGAATCCAGTGTTCAATATCCACTCAAATATGCAAGTAAACTGAAGTAATGCAACTGTAATTAATCTCTCTATGATAACCCTAGTTGTGAAAACATTGTGCTGTCATTGCCAGTCTCGCAATGCTTCAATGACATGTAGTGTTCAACCGATGATCGGAATCGGCCACCACAATCGGCCGATTGTGGGCAAATGGATGACAACGGCAACGGCTCTTGGAACATCAGTTCAACCAAGCATTTTGTGATGATTCATTAACCGCATTTTATTATCTTCTGCAATTGTTCAATTGTTAATGTAAAATGATGTCAATGATACCATTCAATGAAGTTGAGAAACAACCACAATGTGTATTCTTAATCTCTCTAGATGCCTCGTTACGGGATATACAAGTTAAACGACAAGTAAAGCTTACAATTGAGCGTACTTGCGGCAATCGCCAGTTCATACCGGAAAAATGAAGGTTGCCCTCCATTGTGTCAGGTTGCAGTACAATTACCAGTCGCACAGACTTGGTCGGTAACGTGGCTCTGAGAGCCATGTTTACCGCCCAAGTGTTCGCAACGGGTAATTTTACTGCGACCCCAGTCAACGAAGTTGAACACTGTGAAAAATATTCAGTTTAAAAGCAGTTCTTTCTAGTCTCGACTTGTCTAGTAGTGCACGGTATTACAATCAGAATCAACATCAGAATCGGCCGATTGTGAGCTCAGATAACCGGTAATCGGTCTGCGACCATTTTTTTGTAATTGGTTGAACACTAATGACATAGTGTCATCCACCTTTCATTGTTTGGGTTCATCCTTGAAAAACATGTAAAATAACATGTTTTACGACATTCATCTATACTAGTTGAAATTATAGGGTATTCTGAGTGGAATCACTCAACCAGTGTTCACTAACTTCACTTCTGGTTCCTGGCTTCATACACGTTTCCGAAAATTCCACAGAATTCATTATTTTCCATGATAAATTAGGCTACATTTTCATTTTCCATGAAAAAATATGTACAAACTGATGATTTACTAATAGCAGCAAATCATTTTTGAAGCATTTGCTGCACCTCAATCGATCAAATGAACTTCGATAATGCTAAATCTGATGTCGTCTGCTGTCTTCCGTACATTGTCTTTTTATGTGTCTTAAAATTCAGGTCAATTACGTTTTTCCAGTGTGCACTGGTGTGCAGTATGAATTATTTATTGAAAAGCAGATGCGATCAGGTATTAAAGTTTGGGGCCTTGTATTTTAAAAAAAATGATCAGTTGTTAACAGTATCTGCAACTTAAAATAGCAATAGTAAATTGAAAGAAATGCTATACAAAATCACCAAGAAGCGATAACAACAAGCAATATAACACTTGTATGTCAAGTTGTAAACGTATTGAATTGTCAATACCAGTGGATTATTTCAAACCAATTGTCAACCAGTCAACTACCCACCTGACCCCTAATCGCCCCTGTGAATAAATCACACAGCAATTTCCAGAAAATATATTGAAACAGTCTGAATGTAAAGAACACTGGACCAGGCCGTATTTCTTCAGAAATGGAAGTACCAAGTTAACAACTTGCCATTTTTTGTGTTTCTGTCGTCGCTTTTTTATTTCTTTCTTTGATGTATTTGGCAGCATCTGCTGCTACCTGTTGCTCACAAAGTTCAATTTTACATGTTTTCTTATCAATTCGATCAAAATATGTGGCCCACAGGCTTTTAGATTTACGATCCACCTTGATGAGTTGACTTTCAGTCAATTTCGCAGAAAAATATAAAGACTGACATGAGCGATATTTTGATTTGGTTTCGGTACGCTTTTCGGTATCCCTGTAATACCAAAACCGTGCAGAAAATTTGGTATACCGCACAACACTACAACAGACAAAAGAAGCAGATAACAAGTGATGGTTCACAATTCACACTAACTTACAGTCAAGTGGTCTAAATATTTGTTATTTACAGACAAGCATTTACATGATTAGTTACATCATTTTCTTACCTAAAAAAGCTTCTATAAAATCAGTTAAGTCACCTTGGTAGAAATAAACAATTCCAAATGAAATAAGTGGGACTAGTATCACAGTAAGCTGAAAGAAAATAAAAAAAAAAATTGAGAAAAATGAAGTATTACAGTGGAACTCTGTTAATCGAATAGGCAGTTTTCCAGCTCGTTACTGCTTTTTGTGGCAAACCAGAAAACCAAACCGCAAGACCCAGAAAAAAATGTTTGAACAGTTTTCTTGTGTTTGTGCAAAACTGATCAAACTCTCTTACTGGGAGGGAACTGGACTAGTGGCCACTACAGACTTGTCACTTGATCTGTCCAGCAGAGGGGGAAATATGTCATGTTCTCATTCTCACATTTTCTCCCTCCACCGGACAAGTCAAAAAGGGAGAAAATGTGACGAGAACACAACATAGCTTAGATGAACTTTATTCATTTGTTACCCTGATTTATGGGACTGTTTTCTGACTGCATAGGATTAGCAACTGATCCCCTAGGACTAGGTCCCCTAAGAATGATCAAACGGAAGTTAGGAAGAACTCAGTGGAGATATTTACACACAAGGCTTTTTGTGGTGTGTGGTGATGTACAAACAATTGCAGACTTTTTCAAGTTAACCCTTTACCTAACGAATCGCCCGCAACCGCCTGCGTAATATGCAAATTCGGCAGCTGAAAAAATATTATTTTTCAAAACATTTCAACAAAACCATATCATGTGACCCCTCTTTGGAACGAGCTCGTCGAACTCGTTCCAAAGAGGGGTCACATGATATGGTTTTGTTGAAATTTTTTGAAAAGATTTAAAAAAATAATATTTAAAATAATAAATTTGAAATCGCCTGCGTTGGGTAAAGGGTTAAGGAGCCTAAAGTGTGATTTATTATCTGTTATTAACCGATAGAAAACCAAATGGAAAACAAAGTTTGTTTCTGAAACCGAACCAAAACCGAAAATGAATCTGAATGAAAGTGTCAATGACACTGTACCTCAACTTGACAAACTAGAACTTGGTAAGTTATAAGTGAAAGGGCAAAATTGAAGAGCATTGGTTCCAATGTTATTTGGTGAAACTTCAACATAACAGCATTGTGGGTTAGAGCAATCCATGCTTTTTTAAATGTAAACTGTGGGGCTGGCTAAAGGAAGAATGTTGATACACAAATGCAGTAAGTTTAAAGGTCATTGTGAACGACAACTTTTTGACCAGAAATGAATGCTAATTGATAGATCTTATCTAGAGGTCTCGCCTAATGAGCGCACCAAGTTCAAAACAATCCTATGATAAATGCACCCTGTAGGCCATGTCAAAAAAGAATGTTGATGGACAAATGCACTAAATTCAAAGGTTGTTGTTAACAGCAACAGTTTTTGATGGAAATGAAAAGAAAAAGAAAATCGATAGCTCCTTTCTTGGTCACCCTGAATAAACATACCAAGTTTCAAAACAACCTGATAATGATGGGTGTCAAAGGAAGATGTCAATGCACAAATGTACAAAGTTTGAAGGTTGTTGCTGGTGGCAATGGTTTTTTTTCTTTTCTTTTTTTGATGGAAATTCATAAATATGCGCTGTACGGAGTGCAAAAGGGAAAAGTTGCAGCACAAAAGCAATAAGTTCAAAAGTTGGTGCTAACGACGTTTTTTGATGGAAATCAAAGAAAATAAATGGCTCCCTTCTAGAGTCACCCCGAACATGCATACCAAGTTTCAAAGCAATCTGTTCATAAATGTGCCTACACAGCATGCCAAATGAATATGTTGATGCACAAATGCATCATGTTCAAAGGCCATTGCTATGGAAACACTTTTTTTGATGCACCGGGCATGCCAAGGGAATATGATTTTAAAGGTCACTGCTGACGACAATGTTTGTTCATGGAAATGGAAGAAAATCGAAATTCATAAATTCACCCTGCAGGGCTTGCCACAGGAAAATGTTGATGCGCAAATGCAATGAGTTCAAAGGTCAATGCTAATGGCAACATTCGGCAACATTTTTCGAGGGAAATGAAAGCAAATCAAAGCTCACATCTAGAGGTTGCTCCAAACAAGCACCCCATGTTTCAATGCGATTGAATCATAAACGTTAACTGTGTGGTGTTCCAAAGAAAATTGTTGACAAACAAAATGGCAAAGTTGCTAAGGGTAACAATTTTTGATGGAAATGGAAGAAAATGTATAGCTTTCATCCAGAAGTCACTAAAAACAAGCATACCAAGTTTTAAACCAATCCATTCATAAATGCACCCTGCAGAGCATGCCAAAGGAAATTGTTGATGACAGCTCTCTGTTCTGTGTAGTTTGGGAAATATGGGCGTTTGAAAATATTTCTATTTTTAGCTCCCAGGATCGAACTCGGGACCTCTAGCATAGAAGTCCAACAGTCTACCAATGAGCCACCGCACTCCCATGAATTGATTGACCATCTAAAATTAGGTATTGGGATAATTGATCGTTTGTCTGTTTCTTCTATGAAAAACGTAGTAAAATGGTCGCTGACGTCAGTAATTATTATTCCTGAGGTAAAATTTTTGATGGTATTCCTGAAAATGTGGTCAATTGGGGTTGCAGATAATTCAGGAACTCTGGTGGTCTTTGTTATAGCGGGTAGAAACCCCGCACTGTGTAGTGAATCTATAGGGTAGCATATAATTCAGGAACTCGGGTGGACTTTGTTATAGTGGGTAGAAACCCTGCACTGTGTAGTGAATCTATACAAGTATTCCGTTTTTAGGTGTGTGTTCAAGGTGAGTAGGTCTATATTGAGATCACCCATGAGGTAAACCTTGTCATTTTCCTTGTTTATAGTGTTCAATAACTCCGTCAGCTTTGAAAGAAACAAGTCAAGGTCTGCTTTTGTCGCTGTATTCGGTCTTTAAATAATTCCGTTAATGCATTTTTTTTCAGGAGTATTCCGACAAATAAGAATTCAAACACATGTGGTATAAAGACAGATAAGTCATTTCGTATTTTGAAGGGTATATCGTCTTTTATGTACATTCCGACACCACCCCTGACGTCATCGTCTTCAGGGCGATTACGGGAAACCAAGGGGTGATACCCTTCATGTTGATACTCTACACTAGGTTTAACCATTTACCATAGCTCCCGTACCAATTTTACCTGTAAATTGAATATAGGCTACAGAGTAAACTCCAGTTCATTGAATAACCTGTCAAGAAATTACCCAGACTCTCCCCTGTTTTCCTTTGTTTATAGACCTATTTGTCCCCAGTACATCCAATACAGACATTCAATCTATTATATCTTGTTTGACAGAGCTCAATGAGCTCTGTCAAACAAGATATAATAGAATAAAAGCTAAGTTCATATCTAGAATACAGGAAAGTGACACAATCCCTGTTAATGAATACTCTTGTCAACTGAATAATTTGTATTCACAAAGTGGCTATTCAATTAACATGGTTCCACTGTACCAAAAATATGAGAATTTCAACACTGGACATCAAAGTCTGAAACAGTTAATGCTGGGCCTCGTAAATCTCAAATTTCGAATCAAATCAAATCCGACAAAGGAGTTGAAATCAAATCTAATCTTAAACTGAATTCACAGCTCTTTGAATTGTTAATTATGCACTTTATTACAGTCGTGGATATTGTCAGTCTCTACTTAAGTATTGTATTTATTCAGGGCTTATATTTGATCTAAATTTGGGAGAATCCATTTGGATTCCCGCGAAATTGGTTGCGAGAATCAATACCTGCTATGAGTGTCCCAGGATTCCCTGATCCCACCATGGTTGAACCCTGTTGTATACTGATAACACATGTTAACCCTTTACCCAACACAGCTTTGTAATTTTTAAAACATAAACTGAATTAGATAACTTTGGGGGGAAAAATAAAAAATATTTATCAATAAAACCTTACAAATATGGATGTCATTGGAACCAGCTCAGTGAGCTGGTTCCAATGACAGCCATATTTGTACAATTTTATTTACAAAGTGTCAGGACATTTCAGGTCCCGTTAGCCTGGTACTGGATAATTTTTTTGCCGCTATGTGGGGTGAAGGCCACTGAAGTGTTAAAATGATTCACGCAAATCCTAGCAGAGATGCAGCCAGAATATGCATGGATTCTCAGTGCTTTTGTTACGCGAGTCTTTGCGTGAATCGATTCTCGGATTTGCGTTGAAATATAATCCCTGTTAATGCAACTTTTGTGTTTGGGAATGATGGAATATTCCAGAAGGGAATCAAAGTCATTTCAAATTGGATGAAGTGCCTAATCAGATTCTTCTTCTGTATCCTGACTGTCGAAGACGACTTCAAAATGGGACACAGCAAAGGGTATTGAAAAAATTTCATTGCATTGAAAATTTTCGAATCAGCGCAACTCGAAACAAATCAAATCAGTGGGCCAATTTTGAACTGAATTGAATTTCAAAGCTTTAGACCAGTCACCACACAGGGTTCCTGCACCTGACCTGACATGAAATTCCAGGCTTTTCCAGGCCATATACACCCCAAATTCAAGGAGTTTCAAGGCTAATAGAAAGTTAAATTCAAGGTTTTTCCAGGCTTAGTTGAACCACTCAAACAGTCTCGGACGTATTTCATTCATCTCAACTCGGCGCAATGCTTCATTTCTCAAGGCTTTTCCAGGCCCAGGCAGCCAAATCAAGGCTTTTCAAGGCCTTGAATTTCATTTTTGAAATTCCAGGTTTTTCCAGGCCCACGGGAACCCTGCCACATAACTAGGGCTGAAATGATTAATCATGAAATGAATGTATCGTGATTCATTCTCTGACGATATGTATCACAATTTGCTTGCACTGTATCACTATACACATGGAGCCAAAATTTCATGAATATTTTGTTGATGACACTTCAAAAATGGCCTCATTGTTGACAATTTGCATCCATTATATGTAGTTTTCCTTTGAAATCAGGATTGTAGAAGTCTGAATTTACATTGCTCTCAGGTATTTGTTAGCAACGAATAGCACAAACCATTAACCTCGCTCTTGAACCTTTATATACTACAATCCAACAAATCACAAATTCCAAGGAAACAGAAGAGTGTGTCACGATGGTTTATTGTCAAGAAGTAAAAGAAATCTAATTTCAATGCCATGAAGCTGCTTGACCCAAAACTGTATGATGATTTGTTATTTGGCCATTGTGTGGGTGGATATTAGACTTTTCCTTCTACGCACCAGCACAGTAGAAATGTGAGGACTCAAGAAGCAAATGTGCAGTTATGGACCACCGGGAGACCCGGTGATCCATAACTGCAGATTTGCTTCTTGTCTCCTCACTTTTTGATGATTGATGAGTGTATCATGATACGTATCGAATTGTGGGATGATATCGTGATATGCATATTGTGAGAAAACATATTGTTGCAGCCCTACGCATAATTTAGAAAAAATCAGGGATTCAACTGTGGAATACTAGGCCAGGAAATAACTTGCAAATGACCATTTAGGTTAGGTGTGGGTTACTTCAATTGTAAAACACACAAATGAACTACAAGTTGCGACTAAAATAATACAATATAACTTTATTAAATTATCATCTTAACCTTTTCCCTAACATGAAAAGCAGACGACACTTGCAAAAAAAATTCTTGAATAACTACTTTTTTTCATTTTTTGTCTCAAAAACATATGTTATGACCCCCTCATTGTAACAAGCACATTCCAAAGAGCGGCCATAACCTATGTTTTTGAGACAAAAAATGAAAATTATTTGGTGATTTACGTCGGGTAAATGGTTAACAGAATTTCTGTCAAAACAAATCGCAACAGTTAATGTGCGATCATGCTTCAGCAAGATTGCACATTTGTTGTTGATATTTATTTTGGCAGGAATCCCATTAAGATGTCAAAAAAGCTTGGCTGGCAAGTAAAAACAGAGAAGGAGGAGAAGGACCACAACACGCTTTTCCTATGGGTTACAAGTATGCTATATGGCATTACCTGCCTACAATATAAGCCCTTTATTTCCAGGTCTGGAATACCAGTCATGAGCACCCACTTTTTTAGAGCATGGTGTCTCTGTCTAGTTTCATTATTTTGTCTTTTGACAATTTATAATCTTTCAGATGCTAAATTTTCTAGATTGCTAAAAACAGGATTTTCCAACTTAGCTTGTGCGGTCCTATATGTGCAAGAATGGTATGCTAGAAGTGAATAATCTTTCCCATAAACTATTTGCACATACCCATAACCAAGTGCCTGGATAATAGCTGGGAGTTCTGGGAAAGCTGTAAAGCCATATTTCTTCTGCTTGAATTTGCCTTTCAAATGCTGCAGCATTGTCTGTAATTCTATAATTAAAATTTTATTAACTTATCAAATGGCAATCAACAAAATAAATTAAATAATAAAAGCAAAATTAAATGAACCAGAGACATTTAGAAGAAAAATGTGAAGAAAACTAGGACACGAAAACAAGGTCTGACCAACAAGACGAGGTTGAAATTCAGCATGTGTGCCAAACGGGTTTTCATTTTCTGCATGGTTTAGTTTAGCTGTAGATGGGGATTTCAATCATTTCATAGAACAGGCATGTAATAAAATGAGGGATTATACATGTCAAATTTTAAAACAACAAATAACTTTTAGGCACAGTCCATGGAGAGTGGATTACCACAAAAAATGCTCGCAGAGTGGAGTTTCCACAGACCATCAAAAGCTGAAATATGTGAAAAAGTGTAAGAAGTGTAATCAAAATTTCAACCAATCAACTCCAAGATCAACCAAGAGATCTAATGACCTAATTATAGCTTGGGCTTTTCATGTTTTTTCTTAGAATTTGAGACTTTTGCTTGTGGTTGGGAGAAGGCATCTTAGGGAGTGCCCTGATCTCTTTTCAACTGGATTTGTGGAACATGAGCAAAAAATGTCATAACTCAATCAATGCAGTAACTCCTCATATCAGCGATGTTTGATGATGTGAAAGCTGTTACGCTGTGACTGTAGTCACAGTGTAACGGATTTCACTTCATCAAACATCATGGTGTTTACACAGCACAAAAACTAGTAACAAGATTTCAACTTTCTAATATCAGTACTTATTTTTTCTCAACAATAACTATTTATTTACTGGTGTTTAATGTCACATTTTGAGGGCGTGGTGGCATTGTGGTAACCGGCTCTCATCAGATCACCAAAGTTAAGCAACGTCAAGCCCGGTTAGTCCTTGAATGGGTGACCGTCTGAGCGATCAATTCGTTACTCCCATGTTGTGTCCTTGGGCAAGGCACTTAACCCCGATTGTCCACATGGGGGCACAATGATGCCATGTACTATGGTGTACTGCACGTCAATGGTGCACATGTCTTCAACCAATCTAACCCTGCCTGTGCTGCAGTATGGAGTTATGATGTTGGGGAGCTGGCAGCTACTCGTAATTGCTCGGTGGTTCTCTCCGGGTACTCCGGCTTCTTCCACCCGTAAAATTGTCACAGACAAAATATGACCTTGGCTGTTAAAGTGTCATTAAACCCTAATAAATAAATAATAAATGTCACATATTTCTGCATCATGGGTAATTGTGAACACAACATGGAGATAAAGTCAAGTTTAGTCAATTGTTTATATCCATGCTGCCCATTTTTGAGGACTGCCACCCAAGCACTGGTGACTGGGTCCTATTTCACCAGTAAAACAGGGCTTTTGTACCACAGGGATATTTACCAGTAAAACGGAGTTGGTGTACCACAGTAAACAAACACTGCTTCACTTCCTGGGGTTCCCACAGGAATATTTTACCAGCAAAACAGGGCTTTTGTACCACAGTAAATAAGCACTGCTTCACTTCTTGGGATTCCCATGCGGTTATTTTATCAGTAAAACAGGCCTTGTGTACCACGGTAAACCTGGGGTTCCCACAGAAATATTTTACAAGTTCAACAGGGCTTGTGTACCACAGTAAACAAGCACTGCTTCAATTCTCAGTGTTGCCACAGGGATCAATAATAACTAAGGCTGTAATAAAAAAATTGTTTGTTTGCTTATTCCCTACCTACTCGGCAAAATTACCCCTACTCGACAGTTTATTGCCAGTTTCTAGAAACCATTTTTTTTTAAAAGTCCAAAAGTTGATAATTAACTGGTGTGTCCATTACATTTTTCCAATACATGGAAAATTGAGATTAATGCTAAATTGATGACTAAACAAATATTATCATAAAAATTGTGTTCATGTTGATCAACAGTATGCAATGTCCAAAGAAAGACATTTTTTCTCTCTATTTGTTATCAGCCCTGGGAATTAGAAAATTTTGCCTAGGCAAAAATGTGTATCAATTTGTTCTAATGCATTGTATGCAACAAAATTGCCTAGAAAAACTGTAAATGCCTAGGCAAAACCCTAGGCACTGCAGGTTGCCTAGGCTAATTCCCAGGGCTGTGTTATCACTATAGAATTCTGTGTAATTTCGTAACTTGCTTTGTTATCATGTATGTATAGAACCTATGGATAGAGTTCTGTGTCATAATAGTTTCACACTGTGTCCTTAAGATTTATTCTTTAGTTGCAATCGTGAAATTGAAGGGAAAACAACTAATAGTCTATTAAGTTCATTATACAGACCTTTTAAGTGCGATATAGTAAGTAAATAAAAATATTTCCCCACCAACCTACCTACCCTAAAACAGCGATCGATGAATGTGTGATATTGGAAAATTGTAAACCTTACAGAGATTCTTCTGCCCTCTTTGGGAAAGGGTCCGGAGCCCATGCCATTGGGAAAATTCACGTCATGAGAGCACCAATTAGGAATTTGTTATGAAGGGGAAAAAAACATAGAAAGACTTCAGAAATTTTACATTCAAATTGAGCAGAGAACATTAATACCAATACCTAAGCAACTGCATGTGCACCTCGTGTAAGTTTTATAACAAGAGGCCCCAGGGGGCCTGAGGGCACTCACCTGACACGGTAGCCTAAATATCAACCCAGAGAATTGATTTCAACAAGTTGCATCTGCTCCTCCTAAGAAAAGCTTATACCAAATATCCAAAGATTCTGACCAGTGGATCTAAAAAAAAAGATTTTTAAAGATAGTCCTCACATTGAACTAAGTTATAATTTGGGCTCCCACAGGGAGCCCATATATGAACCCAGGGACTTGGCTTTAACAAACTTGAATCCCCCCCTCCACACCCCCCCCCCCCCCCCCCCCCCCCCCCCCCAAGGATGCTGCACACCAAATATCAAAACATTCCGACAGCTGGATCTGAAGAAGAAGATTTTTAAAGAAAATTCCTCACTTTGAACTAAGTTATCATTCGGGCTCCCACAGTGAGTCCAAATATGGACCTAGGGACATGGCTTGAACAAATTTGAATCTCACCCCCCTAAGGATGCTGCATACAAAATATCAAAACATTCCGACTGCTGGATCTGAAGATTTTTAAAGAAAATTCCTCATTTTGAACAAACTTATAATTCAGGCTACCACAGTGAGCCCAAATATGAACCCAGGGACTTGGCTTGAACAAACTTGAATCTCACCTCCCTAAGTATGGTGCATACCCAATATCAAAAGATTCTGCCTGCTGGATCTTGAGAAGAAGATTTTCAAAGAAATTTGCCCGAAATGCACTATGTTCAAATTTGGGCTCCTATACTGAGCCCAAATATAAACCCAGGGGGCTGATTTGAACAAACTTGAATCAGATCCACCCCACAATGTTGCATACCAAATATCAAAAGATTCTGCCTGCTGGATCTGGAGAAGAAGATTTTTGAAGAAATTTGCCTGAAATGCACCAAGTTCGAATTCGGGCTTCTATAGTGAGCCCAAATATGAATCCAGGGGGCCGATTTGAACAAAATTGAATCAGATCCACCCCACAATGTTGCATACCAAATATCAAAAGATTCTGCCTGCTGGATCTGGAGAAGAAGATTTTTGAAGAAATTTGCCTGAAATGCACCAAGTTCGAATTCGAGCTTCTATAGTGAGCCCAAATATGAATCTAGGGAGCCGATCTGAACAAACTTGAATCAGATCCACCCCACAATGCTGCATACCAAATATCAAAAGATTCTGCCTGTTGGATCTGGAGAGAAGAAGATTTTTAAATAAATTTGCCTGAAATGCACTAAGTTCAAAATCGGGCGCCTATACTGAGCCCAAATATGAACCCAGGGGGTCGATTTGAACACACTTGAATCAGATCTACCCTACAATGTTGCATACTAAATATCAAAAGATTCTGCCTGCTGGATCTGGAGAAGAAGATTTTTTAATGTTTTTCCCATTGCCTACAGTGTTAAAAAGTGCTGACTCAGCATTTTTTCAAAGTCCTGAAAAAAGTACCTTGTGATCAAACCGACAGGGATGTTTTTTAACCATTCTATTCTACTGGATAAAAGTAAGCTTTATACAAAATAAGAATTCCCTGTGCCGTGTAGTTTTGGAGATATAGCAGTTTTAAGGTTTTTCTTATTTTTAGCTCCCAGGTTCCCACGAGGCAATGAGAAAATTTTTTTTGCATCAATCAACTACTTATGACCCATTATTAACTCATATCAAATTTGGTTCAAATCGACCTCACGGTTCTGAAAATAGAAATTTTAGGTGTGGCCAAAATATTTGCCCCTCCCATAACGAAGGCAAATATTGCCCGTCAAACTTTTCTTGAACAAACTTGAGTCTACACCTCAACTGGAAGGTGCATACCAAATATCAAGTCTCTGCTACTGCTGGTTCATGAGAAGAAGATTTTTTAATATTTTGGGCATTTTGGCCCCACCCCCGTCCTTAATTTGAGCCGCAACTTAATTTGAAGAAAAATCAAAATGCCCCTATATAACTAACTCTCACATGAAATTTCATTAAAAGGTGGACAGTGGTTTGGGAGAAAAAGATCCAAACACCACCTTCACGACATACGATGGACAAAAAGTGATCAGAATAGCTCACCCTGACTTACAGTCAGGTGAGCTAACAAACAAGAGACATGGAATCATGTTCATGCAGTCTCTATTGTCTCTATTAACTGGTAGAATGCTGGAAGCCCATATTTGGGCTTTACTCTGAGTACAGGTACCACAACTCTAAGGCTTCATATTCAGTGGATATGCTTCATATTATCTTTGAAGTGAAATTATTTAGTCTCTTTGGATATACAAGTACCTTGTTATAATTTATGGGAGAGTGCCTCTTGGCACTCTCTCAAAAATTATAATAAGGCAAAGACATTTGAAAACATTTTGGTGACCAAAAATAATTTAGCATTCTACCAGTTAAACTGTTCTTAAACTATGAAAGAAGAACTTGTCATTTGCCTTTCAAGAGACTTCATTAGGCTAGTAATTTTATGTACAACTGGTGCCTTGAACTGAGTGGTCAAAAGGTCTTAGAAAACTGATGGTTTTCTGAGGCCTTATGACAAGTTGACAACCCAGTTCAGGGCACCAGTTATGCATTAAATTTCTGGTTGAGTGGGAACTGAGATTGGGAAATTTGGGGTTAAGAATTGGAAAAATCATGCCCAAATGTCATTGGGAAAGGGTCCTATAAATGGTCCCTGTGGATACCCAAAAGAATCCCTACCTTTGGACAAACAAAACTAGAGATGAAATTTTGTGAGTAAAAAAATCCAACAGTCAACCAGCTTGAATCTGATCGGGAAAAAAATTATGTCACGCACTGCTCCTCATCATGTCAATCATTTATACTGAGTTTCATGACAATGCAGCAAAAACTGTAGAAGTAGTTTGCTCCACGAGTATTTTGCAAAATCCAATATGGTCGCCAGTCGGCCATCTTGAATCCAATCAGGAAAAAATTATGTCATGCACTGCTCCTCATCATGTCGATCATTTATACTGAGTTTCATGACAATGCAGTAAAAACTGTAGAAGTAGTTTGCTCCACAAGTATTTTGCAAAATCAAATAAGGCCGCCAGTTGGCCATCTTGAAACTGAGTGGGAAATAATTATTAATTCCCTTCATCATGTTGATCATTTCTGTGAAATTTCATGAAAATGCAACTAAAACTGTGTAAGTAGTTTGCTCCACAAGTTTACATGTGCAGCAGACGATGACCGACCGACGGCCAAGTTGACCCCTATAGACACCCCCCCCCCCCCCCCAATAACTTCATTTTGTGGGGGTATAATTAAATAATTTATTCTCAGCAATTTCTTTTTGCAACGAATGAGGGAGGGTGGTTTTTATTTTTATTCCTGATGGAATGGTCGGTGATGCCTAAAATCCAGTTGTGAGAGCGTAAAATTAAATACTAGAGCTTCCATGTTGATTTCACTGATCGTTTTTATTGTAACAGTAAGCATACAACACAAAAATAATATCGAAAAAATAATATGGAGATAAAAAATAATATAAGTTTTTTAAATAAACAATATCTTATTATTTTTAATCTCCAATTTATAGAGCACTATCATAAAATCGATCCTAGATCATTTCGCAACCTTGCAGTTCACAAATTTTAATTTACTTGCAATTTCTCATAAAGTAACTTGCATTTTTCTGAATTTTCCATAAAATATCATACTGTTATAATTTATAAACGAATTAACCAATTATTCTAATTCCACAATAAATATCTTGTTTATTGCTCCCTTCTCCACACCCCTATAAAATGGTGGCAGGTGGGGCACATTTTGAAAACAGCTGATCTGGCATGGAAATCAACATGAGTTCCTGAGAGTACTAGCAAACACTCCTGCGATGTATGACACCAGAGTAAAGCCTCTTGAGTGATAAATGTTGCTAAAACGTTCTGCAAAACACCTTTGGAGGTGTCACACATTTTCTCTTTATATTGAACGATAGAGGATCACTAGCATTTTTGTTGTTGTTTATTTTGTCGCTCTAAAGTTCAGATACAGCCTTTTGGGGTTCAGGTATGAAAACGTCCACCAGAGCGACCAAAAAAATTTACTTTGTGACTCTTTTTTGTAATTTATTTTGTACATACATATGAGAATTGTGTCACATTTTGTTAAGAGAATAACAATACTGTATCAATGTATACAACATATTACATTGCAAATCACGATGAGATGCTGGTAAAATCACACCCTGTGATGGTTTTATTCATTTTGAATCTGAAATAAAAATGACAAACTTGGGCAAAAAAAACAAATGCACCACTGCCTGAAAAAGTGTCAATGACACTGCAGCTCAACTTGACCAAGAAGGGACTGAACTGAATAGAAAGTTCCAGTACTGCCAATCATTCACTCAAGTTTCTACACAAAAGACATCACACCAGAGCTACATATGAAATCTGAAAAAGAACGGATGAGGGATGCAGCCTGTAGGGTGTGCTATGGAATTGTTGCAATTTACATGTCAGATCCAAGATTGGCCACTGACGGTCATGTTCTCCAATGAAATTCAGAAAAATTCAACAGCTCCCATCTAGACATTACACCAAAGCTACATATGGACTTAGAAAATGTTTGGGTGAGAGGAGTGGCCTGTAGGGTGTGCTAATGGATTGTTGACAATTTATATGCCAAATTCAAAATGGCCACTGCTGGCCATGTTTTTCAACAAAATTCAGAAAAATTTGATAGCTCCTATCTTGAAATCACACCAAAGCTACATATGAAATTTGAAAAGGATTGGGTGAGAGATGCTGCCTGTAGGGTGTGCTAATGGAATTTTTAACAATTTATGTGCCAAATCCAAGATGGCCACTGGCGGCCACGTTTTTTAATGAAATTCGGAAAAATTTGATAGCTCTCATCTAGACATCACACCAAAGCCACATATGGAATTTGAAAATGATTGGGTGAGAGGTGCTGCCTGAAGGGTCTGCTAATGGAATTGTTGACAATTTATATATCAAATCCAAGATGGCCATCAGCTGCCGTGCTTTTCAATGAAATCCAGACAAATATGAGACCTTCCATCAAAACATTACCTCAAAGCAACATACGAAATTTGAAACTGATGAGGTGAAAGATATGCCCTGTAGGGTGTGCTAAAGTAATTGTGGATGGACAGAGGAGAGGAGGTATGGACGTTTGGAGGATGGCGACAGATCACAACCCATCCCAACAGCTTATACTTGACGCTGTCAAGTTGAGCCAAAAACCAAGCCAAACTAATCACTGAAAATGGAAACCTGTATTTTCAAATTTTCTTTCATTTGTTACTTATGGTCTTCTTGAGGCTTGATTGCAGCTAAGGAGTTCACTTTCCAGAAAGTAGCGACTGATTTTCTTTTCAGTTTTGTTAACCCGTAACTGGTTGAGTATTGGAAGGCACTGTAGTGGCTTTCACCTTGAGTAGCTGTTTTACAGATAAGTCATCTTCGGCTGCACAATATTTTGAGATACTGGTATTGAAATCTTCACCAGTTGAATATTGTCCATTCTATGGGAATACCGGTATATCGTCTCTAACGATATTCATTTTTGGCATGCGATATAAAGCACAGTCTTCGTTTTCAAAAAATCTATTTAATCGAACAGCTGATCGGAGAAACAGAAAGTTTTTTTTTTACACTTCTCAGACAAACAATGAACAGTGAGATATTACCTGACTTTGGCTTCTGACCTTTCAACTATGCCATTTATCAACAGCAAATCCCCACTGTACATTAAACTGCTGTAAAAACACTGTCAGTCGATGTGGGTAACTTAGTAATTTCTAAGCCAAGCTACACGTTTCCAGAAGTATACAGAATTCTTTCAACAAATAATTATTAGCAAAAATAAGCATGTAATCCTCTATTATAAAAGACAATTTTCTATAGTATCATAATAGCGGTGATGTCTGACTGCCTTCTCAACTTTGAACAAATTTTCAACGATATACCGGTATATCACAATATTTTTTCTATATCGTCACTGGTATTCAAATCTGAATATCTTGCAGCCCTAAAGTCACCACCATTAAATACACTCTGCTCATAAATATTAAATTGTTTTAGTTTAGTGGAGAATGCCTCCAGGCATCCTACAGTAAACTAAAACAATTTAATATTTATGAACAATATGGTTCATGGTTTACAGATAACATTACATGGTAAGTACAGAGGTAAAAATAATTCAACACTCTACCAGTAAAAGGGCAATTGTCCTGAATTTTCACTACACTACAACCTATACATGTCCAGATGCTCAGCAGTGATTTCTAGTCAAATCTTGGCTGCCGGTTAAGGCAGCCAAGACTTGGCTAGAAATAACTACCCAGGTGATTTGTCTGCTGTCAGCAGGACCTAATAAGGGCATGCTAAGGGCATAGTATGCTTGAAATCGCAAAAGCCTGAAATAGACTTTTAATGGTTAAGGTGTGTCTGGAACAAGTCACAAAAACTACCATTCATATGATTTGTGTTGGCAAAAGAATGGCAATGTTGAGCTCATTGACAGTGGTATTTGTGGCACCGTGGTAGAATGATACAAGAACAACTTATTCTGTATTTCCCTGGTGTAAAATTCCCCATTGCTACTATACTCTCCCAAAAAAGAAAGTGTGCATGCTAAAAAGTAACACTAAAAAAAGATATATATCATTTTCATTCATGGAAATTTTATTCAATCACAGATGAATCAATTTGTGATCAACACGAGAAATTTCATTACGCTACGACGAATACTCTTGGTGCCATGGAGAGTCAAAGACACTAAGGGTCAAACACAAAAGTCACACACTCAATATCTGGTATGACCTCCGTCTGCATCGACTACTGCTGTGCATCTACGCCTCATGGAAGTGAACAAGTTAGCATGGAAGTGGGTTAGGGTAGGGTTAGGTAGGGTTAGGTTAGGTAGGGTTAGGGTTAGGGTTAGGGTAGGGTAGGGTTAGGTTAGCGTTAGGTTAAGGTTAGATTAGGGTTAGGGTTAGGTTAGGCTAACCCTTACCCTAACCCAACTCTACACCACTGCAGTCGAGAACAACGATGACGTAACGTCAAAATCGGACGAATTGCAGGTCTTCGAGGACGTAAGCCGTATTCTCTCAGCCGGTTGATTACTGTTTGAGGATGTATCCGTCTCAGGTTAGGGATGTTCCTGGCTGTCGTCGTTGCCATTTGTTGCCAGTTCTGGAGATGGACAACACGGATATACCGATCTTGTGCAGGGGTGGTAACGCGGGGTCTCCCGGAGTGGGGTCGGTCTCGAACGTCATCATGTTGTGCATGTCGATGGACTAGCCTGTCTACAGTGTTACGGTGGCAGTTCAAATGCTGGGCAACCTCTCTGTGTGTTCTGCCAGCTCTAATCATACCCAGGGCAAAAAGACGTTGATTCATTGTCAATCTTGGCATGCTAATGTGGAGTCGTTTTAACAGCAGCGCAAGTTTGAATGTGAACGATAGGAAGGCCTTACTTTAGTGTTTAAATACCCAAGGATTCACACTGCTGCATGAATTTTCAGACTCTCCACGTGCAAAACTTGCCTTTTCACAAACGTGCAGCACGTCATTTAACGTTAATGCAATTTTAACGGGGAAAGCTGTTTTTGTGTTCAATATAACTTATTCAGGAACAGGTTAACACTCTTTACACCTACGAAATTATTTTTTTGGAGTTTGATCAATTTCTGCAATGCACACTTTCTTTTTTGGGCGAGTATATTAGCAAATCACAGTCAAGTCAGATACTGAATACTGAGATGATACCATGGTATACAGTTGAACCCAGAAGTCCTGTCACTGTATTGTGCGCTATTTTGAAGTAATAGCACGCTGAGCAAGTGCACTTTTGGTCCATATGAAGCTCAAACTGCTCCGTTAGAGTAACTCAATTCCTGAAGAAAACAGTGTGCCCAACAATTCTACACTTGTATGTAGAGATCATTAACATCATTCCTAACCACTTCTGGAATACATGTACATGTAATAACGTAAATAGATATTAAAATTTGACTGCATATACAGAAGGAAAAGTGGATTACTACTTCATTGCAGTGCCATATATTCTCCACTCGAAAGGTACATGTATTTATAAACACTTGTAAACTTTCATCACATGGACCACTGGGTGCAACCCAGTGGTCCATGTGGTGAAAATTTGCAAGTGATTCTTGTGTATTGTCCTTAGAAACTGTAAATAATTATGGAGTGAAAAATCTATCCCACAGCGATTCAGTAGTAAACCACCTTCCACATACTGTAGTAGTCCTGTTTGGTTTATGATTTCACTGCTGACCTTGCCAATAGCGCATTATATTTTGCATTGCTCTGCAAATGTTCTTATGTATTTCAGAGTGAGACTATTCATTCTTCTGCATTCAGAAGCACATTAACTAACGAGCATATTCTGCAGTAATTGTGGCAGGACTTCTAGTTTCAACTGTACCCTCTATAAATACTGCAACTGATACCAAACTCAAAATTCCAATACTGCTCTCTATGCACTAGCCCTACATATCAAACACAGCAATCTACAATACCATGCTAAAAACTAACAAGAGGCCCCAGGGGGCCTGAGGGTGCACACCTGACATAGTCTAAATATCAAACCAGGGACTTGACTTGAATAAGCTGCATACGCCCCTCCTAAGAAAAGCATATACCAACTAGATGAAACGATTGTGCCCACACAATACACAGAATTTTCCTTCTATTTTCAGTTCCTGAACCTTTACATCCCAAAATTGAGATAAACGCATAAAAAAACAGATTTTTTTTTATTTTTGTTCGGAAATTTTCGAAGTCCCAAACAAAATATTTTCAGCCTAAAATTTTTTTTTCTTCTTAAAATTGACCAAAACGCATAAAAAACCAAAAAACTAATTTCTGGATTTTGGTCCAAAATTTTTTAAGTCCCACCCGGACCCCAAATTTTCAGTGTAAAAAAAAAATGTTTTGTCTTAAAATTGACCGAAGCGCATAAAAAACCAAAAAACTAATTTCCGGATTTTGGTCAAAAATTTTCTAAGTCTCACCAGGCCCCCCAAATTTTCATTGTAAAAAAAAATAAATTTTTTTGTCTTAAAATTGACTGAAACGCATAAAAAAACACAACAACAAAAATTACGGATTTTGGTCCAAAATTTCTATGTCGCGAACAGGACCCCAAATTTTCAGCTTAAATATAAACCCAGGGACTTGGCTTGAACAAACTTGAATCTAACCCCCCTAAGGATGCTGCATACCAGATATCAAAAGATTCTTATTGGTAGATCTTAAAAAGATTTTTAAAGAATATTCTTCATTCTGCACTAATGTAAACATTTGGGCTCCCACAGAGAGCCCAAATATGGACCCAGGGAATTGATTTCAATAAACCTGTGAAACAATCTTCCAAAGATGTTATATGTGAAATTTGAAAGCTTTTGGAGCAGTGGTTTGGGAGAAAAGTAGTCTTACATGTTTTTCCCATTACCCACAGTGTTAAAAAATGCTGACTCAGTACTTTTTCAAAGTCCCCAAAAAGTACCCCATGATAAAATCGATAGCAATGTTTTTTTTACCATTCCATTCTGTTGGTCCTAAGGAAGCTTCACACCAAATAAGAATTCTCAGTGACATGCAGTTTTGGAGATATGGGCATTTTATTTTTTTCTATTTTTAGCTCCTGCGGTTCCCATGGGGCAATGGGAAAAAAAATTGGGGCATAAATTAAGTACTCATGACCCAATAAGCCCTCATTTCAAATTTGGTTCAAATCTGCCTCTCGGTTTGGAAAATAGAAATTTTGGGAGTGGCAAAAATTCTTGCCCCTCCCATAACAACGGCAAATATAGCCCCACAAACTTCTCTTGAACAAATCTGAGTCTACACCTCAAAAGGAAGCTGCACACATAATATCAAGTCTCTGCTACAGCTGGTTCATGAGAAGATTTTTTAAGATTTAGGCACACTTTTTGGGCATGGCCTTACCAGGGGGCGAGGCAACTTGATTTGAACAAAATCAAATTGCGATGTCATAACAAACTATTATCTCAAATATCAATTAAATCGGTTCAGCGGTTTGGGAGGAGAAGAAGCAAACACCGTGTTCACGGACGACGGACGGTGAGTGATCACTATAGCTCTCCTGACTGAAAGTCAGGTGAGCGAAAAACAATCGTTTGCGGAGATGCATCGGTAAGTGTAGGCAAGACTAAGGAGGCAGGGCCCTGCAAATCAGTCTTTAGATTTTGAAAATGGGAGGTACGCTGTATACTGCTCACTACCATTTGAAGTGAAGTGTGCTATTCTGCTATTCCCGGCATCATTCATGGCGTATTTTTCACGTTTTTTGTGCATACATTGTATTATTTGGCCTATTTCCTATGAATAGATTCTAACCCTTTTTAGAAAACACAAGATATCCAAATTTTTGTATCATTACTCTATGGAGACAGCCTGGTAAAAGCATTTTTTTAGCTTTCTGTAGAATCCATTTCCTTTTTATCTATGTACACAATATTAATGTGATGTGTTCAAATATGGCAGCCAAGACATGCCAAGAAACTACTGATAATGTTCTCAGAATGTAACTTGCAAATGTATCTAAAACAACCTGTTGGGGCACCTGTTCTGCTGCAGAAAAAAAGTGATCAAATCAGAATTAGGTTCTGAAGGGTTAATGGAGAACACACCTGTTGTTTGTCCTTGAATTCAGGTGCTTTTTATTCTTTGTTATGTTTGGTAAATATTGAGGTTCTGAAGGCTTATTGCCTCTCAGTTCAGGACACCAATTGTTAAATACTGTTTTTTTGTGAATGGGGGCTGAGATTGGGAAATTCTTAGTTTGAATTGGGAAAAATCTTGCCCAAATACAATTGTAAAGGGTCCATATTCGGCCCCTGCAGACACCGGAAATTATCCCTGCTATCCAAAATATAGTGCAAGTTGATCCATTTATTTGTGAGGAAAAAGGTGCCCCAAACTGCAACCTAGCCTTACGTAGATATCATTTATTTATTTATTTATTTATTAATTTATTTATTTATTTATTTATTTATTTATTTTTATTTATTTATTTGTCTTTAAGGTCATATACTTTTGCACAATGGATAATCATCAGTGCAACATAGATATAAAGTAAAGTTTAGGGCTGAAACAGTTGGCTCATTTTTGTAACCGACTAACCAAGAGCTATAACCGGATAATATCCGATTATCCATGGCCATTATTTCACCGAATATGGGATCAAAACTATAGGAAATGGAAAGCAGCATTCTCAAACAATTCCCTAGTGTGTATACAAACGAAGGTTGTCGAGTACTCGACAACATTCGTTTGTATACACACTAAAGAATAGTTTCTGCGATTACTCATTACTCATGGAAACTGCCGATCATTAACGAAGATTGAATGCCAAAGTCAATTATTTTTCAATAAACATAATGCAGCTTCGATGTGTAATCTATCACAAAGGAGAAGCGGCAGATTTGCTACGTTTTAAACGTGGAATGACGATCAATATCGATATTTTGGTTAACCGGTTGACGGGTTTTCTAATCGGTTAGGTACCTAACTGGTTTTCAAACCGATTATCCGGTTAACCATTTAAGTACTAGTCAAGTCCAGCCAATCATTTATATCCATGTTGCCCATTTTAGAGCACTTCCACCCCAGGTGACTAGGTCCTATTTTACCAGTAAAACAAAGCTTGTTTACCACAGTAAACAATCACTGCTTCATTTCTGGGGGTTCCCACAGGGAACTTAAACATGATCATGTACATGTACAGACCAGAAGTGGTTTACCAAATGCACAGGATATCAAAATTTATTATTTTAAATACTATTTTTTCAAAAACACTGAATAAAAAGCATATCAAGTAACCTCTCCTTGGAACGTGCTGGAGCCTGGAAGAGAAGGACAGGTCACATGATATTGTTTTGTTGAAATCTTTTGAAAAATAAATGTTTATCAACTGCTCAGTTTTTAAATTTACGTGGGTGTATTAGTGTTGAAACTACTAACCGACTCCGACGCAACTTTTGTCAAAAGTCTATCATGAAAACTGTAGTCGATTAATTGGTACGTTTTTTGGGCAGGGGGTGTGTTAAGACAGATAACCTAAAATACTGAGACAATGTAACTACACAGCATTGGTTTTACGTTTGTCTTCAAACAAGAGTGTCAGCTATTCTACGAGATGATTCCACATGCACAGTTCACTGTAGGCCTCGTGCTGCACTCATGATCAATGTGTCGGGGGTGTCTTTGATCTATCAACATCACAGCAAAATATCCAGTTCAAAGCCCGTTGAGAAAATCAAACGAATGGAAACTTTTGAAATCAGAATTTCTCTCCATGCTACACTTCTAACATTTTCCTAACTCAACTAAATTTCAATTTCACAAGCACGTACCTCCCACCAATCCCCTTAAAGGGGATTGGTGGGCAGTACGTGCTTGTGAAATTGAAATTTTGTTGAGAATATCGTATACATAAACAGGCTTGAGGGGCCAGTACAAACCGTAGAGATGTGTATAAATGGCCAGGTACTAAATGACCAGGGTATGAAATGCCCACCATCCGTAGTGCATAGTCTACGGCTATTTCCATTGTCAAGTGAGCATAACAGCACAGCAAGAAATTATGGCTGAAGTCAGGATGCCACGCCATTTGAAACGTTACTCATCAGTTTAATGGCCGATTTCAAAATTTGTTTTTGTTAAATTCGTTCAGTGAAACTACGTCAAGGTAAACCTATTTTGAGATAAAGTTTTATTGATGCCATTAAGTGTTTCATGCAGAAGATCAGAGTCTATCAGCAGGTGTCTTTATAATAGGCCTATAGAAAAGTTATAGTATTATAATAATACAGCATGCTGTCGATTAGTCAACTTCGACTCGGTTTTCGGCCGGAGACTAGTCGACTCCAAAATTCAGAAGTCGTTTCAACACTAGGGTGTATTTGGTCCCATTCATTAGGTAAATGGTTAATACTATACCAAAAAGTAAACACTTCAACTTACATAAATAAGGCAAGTAAAATGAGTCGAAATACAAACTCCCTTGCTACCTCTTTACTCTTTCGTCTTGGAGGCATTTGATAGGGTTGAAGACTGACAATTAGTGACTAAAGTATCCACATCTGCTGTCCAAGATTGTTTATCATCTGAAATATAGATGAGATATGTTGATAAGAAATCAGTTGGAAATGGGGAGAGGTTAAGAAATCTATTGGGCAAAACAAGTATAAACGTTGAAACACCCAATCCCCACCCCCATTGCAACACCTGATCACAGTCTTTACATTTCTAAGGCCCCACAAAGTAGATCTTCTGTTTCTCAGGCCATTTTTTGTAAAATTGCACGTGTGTTTTTTTATTTTATTTTTTATTTTTGTAATTATTTCTTTGCAATCAAAAGTTCACATTCTTGGTTTGTTTTGTGTTTTAGGTCTCATAATCTACAGAATAGCATAGGCGGTGGTGTATTTCATACCTTGAGTGCAAGAAGGCTTTGTAATGCTAAAGCATTGTAAAGCCTTGTTGCACTCAAGGGACAAATTTATCAGTTTTATTAACTAGTTGAGGGCTAGATTATTTTTGGTGGTCTGAATTTATTATTCAGAATTTGCTTTATTACAAATTATTGGAGAGTGCCCACTGGTAATCTCCCATAAGTTGCAGTAAAATTTATATGAACAAAATATTATTTGTGTTCAACGGAATAAGAAACTTGAGCATGGAAAATAGTGGCTTTTTTCTGGTATTCTCATTTTTCTGAAAGCCCTGATGGTGGCTTCTAGCACTCAATCAGTTAACCATTTACCAAACATGAAAAGCAGACGACACTTGCAAACTAAATTAATGAATAACAATTTTTTAATTTTTTGCGTCAAAAACATAGCTTATGACACCTCATTGGGACAAGCTCGTTCCAATGAGGGGTCATAAGCTATGTTTTTGAGGCAAAAAATGAAAAAATAATGAAAATTGAATGGCAATTTTTGTGATTAGTGCTGGCCGGTTTTGGCTGTTACGTTGGGTAAAGGGTTAACTTGGGTAAAATACCAATTAATTTTTATTTTTTTAAGCTTGCATTGGTTATAAAAAGAAAGAATGCAACAGCCAAAATGACAATGTGGGAGGGCCTGAGAAACAGACTTTTAACTTTATTAGGCCAAATATACATTTGTAAATTCAGAGATCCTTACCAATAGTGATTCTTCTGATACAAACTGGTAATTAACCTTTTACCCAATTCAAATGATATCAAAATTTGTTATTTTAATTATTTTCTTTCAAATTTTTCAAAATATTTCAACAAAACCATATCATGTAACCCTTCAATGGAATGAGCCTGTTAAGGCTTATCCACTCACTCAAAGTAAGGGTTTTTTGGAAGTTTTTTTTAAATAAGTTTTTTCAATAACAGGCCTGGCATTCTGAAAAATGCAGGAGGGCAAAAAATCGCTCTCCTCAATCAGCTTAGGAGAGCAATTAGCTTTACACAGCATTTTAAGTATCCAGTTGAACGAACTCATTGAAACTGAAACCAACAGACTACATCAGTGATTTTATTAACTTTACTACGGTAAAGCGAAATCTCTTAGACATCTAGATGTCTCACTCATCAACCGAACACACACTTGACAAGACCTGTGTGTGTACCCAGACCTGTTGTCCAAGAAAGTCATACGCCTGCCACTACCACCTTCAACCCTCCAAAGGGGGGTTGAAGGTGGTAATGGGAGGCGTAGGACTTTCTTGGACAAGAGGTCTGCTTGAATCTACAGTCACATCCTGGTGCAAGTGCTTCAAGTGACAGGATAGTAGTAATGGTAGTATATTATAGTGTCAATATTCCTTGAATAATTACTCCTCAGACTGTGATGTCAGTTGTTGAACTTGAAACTGACAGAAAAAAAAATATTGCTGTGACCCATTTTGCTTCAAATGATTGCAACTGTGTTTGGGTATGGTTGCAGCCATTACCTTTTACCACTAAACCACTTTCAAAATGAAATTTCCTGATGTTATGTGACTTCGCAGTTAAATTACATTTTTGCTTTACAACAAAAATTTAATGTGAGCATAATACATGTAATCTCAATCATCCCAGACCGAAATATTTAGGAGGGCAATTTTTCGCTCTCCTTAATTCTTTCAGGAGGGCAGTAAGGAGAGCTAAACAATCGCTCTCCTGAAATTGCCAAGCCTGCAATAACTCAATTTGTAAATTACAGAGGTGGACAAATTTCATTTGATACATAAACTTAAAGGGTAAATTACAAAATCAAGACTCAAATGAAACACCTTCAAATGGTTTAGTATTTCAAATTAAGTAACGATAAAGCTTTTAGCAGAAAAAACAGTTAAAATCAAATAAAATGACTCATGGGTCATCACTTGATAACCAATTAAAACACCTGAAACCATTGACTGGTGGAGTGTCCTTGGGCAAGACACTTCGCCCCCATTGCCCATGTGGAGGCAAGGTGGCATTGTGTACTAAGGCATAGGCCTACTGCACGTCGATGGTGCATGTGACATCAAACAATGCTAACCCTGCTTGTGTGGAGTTAGTATGTTGGAGAGCCCAACAGTTATTCGGTGTTTTTCGGTGGTTCTCTCCGGCTTTCTCCACCCGTAAAACTGTCCGACACAAGGTGACCCTGGTTGTCAAAAGTGTCGTTAACTCCCCCCCCCCCCCCCCCCCCTCCCAAAATAAAACAATAAATAACTGGTTTGAGTGCTACATTGTTTTTTGGTGATTTGAATTTGTTCATTAAAATTTGTTTTATAACAAGTTATTGAAAAGTGCCCACAACACGCTTCTATAATTTGAGATAAAACGACTAAACATGAAACATGAGCCAAGAAAATCTTGGCTTTTGCTGTGGTATCCTCATTTTTGAAAGTCCTGATAGTGGCTTCCAGCACTCAACCAGTTAAGCATGCCTAGAGAGCATACTGCAAGATCTGAGTTTTAGCGCTTCAAATTACACACTGTTAGCTCCAAGCCCACTGAATAATTTTAAAATATTTTCATCAAAACTAGTCACTGCTGCTTCAGAGCAGCCAGGACTAGATTTAAAGAAAATTTCCTAAAAATGTTATTTATTTATTGGGGGGTTTAATGACACTTTCAACAGCCAGGGTCACCAAGTGTCAGACAGTTTTACGGGTGGAGGAAGCAATAGAACCACCGAGCAACTGCCAGACTCCCCAACATACTAACTCCACACAATCAGGTTTAGCCTTGGTTGAAGACAAATGCACCATCGACGTGCAGTATGTCTTAGTAAACAGTGCCCACCCCCATCACCCCCACAGGCAATCAGGATGAAGTGATTTGTCCATGGACACAATGCAGTTGGTGGGTATTGGACCATGGACCTTTTGGTTTGAAGTCCAATACCATAACCACAGCACCACCATTCTCCCTCCTGAAAATGTAATACAAGAAATCACTTGTGAAAAGGTCTATACAAATTACACGGGAAAATTTGGTTAAATTTCCATAAAATTTACTTATTTTAATAGCAAAAGATTTCCTTCCAAGGTAGGAATATCTGCCAGCAGACTGCAGAGAGTTAAACTAAGTACCCTTTCAAATTAGCCTTTATTCCTTTGTAGTTCTAGTGCAGAAGATGTCTTAAACGAGAACACTAGATAAGGTTTTAGTACAAAGGGGTACTTATCCCCCTAGACCTTTCGAGCAAAATACTCCTTGAACACTTTTCAAAAATTTATTGAAAAGTTCATTTCCAGAGAATTCATTGAATTGTGACAAAAGTAAGTTAGACCAGGTGTTCTCTCATCATTTTTCATAAAGGAAACATTCACTGTCATAACAAGAATTTGAATAAAAGAAGCTACTAAAAAGAATGAAAACATTGTGTCAGACTGTTAACATCAAGATGAATGCATCTACTCAGCTGTGTCTGAGCTACTGTTGAAAATTTTTACAAATTTTTCTGTCGTTGAAAATTATTTCAGTCTTAGTAACATTGCAGTGCAGTCTGGTCTCTCATTTTCCTTGGAAAACAAGGATTCTTCTGCCCTATTTGGAAAAGGGTCCAGAGCCTGCATGGCATTGGGAAAATTTGCTTCATGGAGGCTCCAATTGGGAATTTGTTTTCGACCGGAAGAAACATACAAAGACTGAGAAATTTTTACGTTCGAATTGAACAGAGAACATTAAGATTTAAGAGTATTATTAAGATGATACCTAAGCAACAGGACGTATACTACAAGTAAGTTTTAAAACAAATGATCACATGGAATCATGTTCACCTTATTCTCTGTGGTCTCTATTGAACTGTTCTAATACTACTAAAGAAGAATTTGTCATTTTCCTTTGAATTCAAACACTTTCTAAGCTTTGTTAGGTAAACATTTAAATTTAATGCACAACTGGCGTCATGAACAGGGTGGTCATAAGGCCTCAGAAAACCAATGGTTTTCTGGGGCCTTATAACTACCCAGTTCACAACAAATTGTACATTAAGTTTTTGTTTGAGTGGGCATTGAGATTGGGAAATTTGTAGTGATTAACCGATAAGGATTTGCACTCGTCATCTGCTTGCCGATTAGTTGAGCACATAATTAGAGCTGAAACGATGGTTTTCTGGGGCCTTATAACTACCCAGTTCACAACAAATTGTACATTAAGTTTTTGTTTGAGTGGGCACTGAGATTGGGAAATTTGTAGTGATTAACCGATAAGGATTTGCACTCGTCATCTGCTTGCCGATTAGTTGAGCACATAATTAGAGCTGAAACGATTAAAGGGCTTTCTTGATCGATTAATCACATGGATACACCTTGGTTAACCGATTAATCACTTGCCCTTATAGGTAGCAGAATAACTGCCATGATGATTTATAGCATTAACCCTTTACCAACGTAATGGAGAAAATCGGCCAGCTCTACATACAAAAATCTTCATTCAGCTTTTATGTTTTAAATTTTTGTCTCAAAAACAAAGCTTATGATCCCTCATTGGAACAAGTTCATTGAGCTCGTTCCAATGAGGGATCATAAGCTATGTTTTTGAGACAAAAATTGAAAACTTTTAGTAATTCAAGAATCTATTTTGCAAGTGTCGTCTGCTACCCACATGGGGTAAAGGTTAACTTAAAAATGACCAGTTCCAGCTACTGATACAATAATGATCATGCAAGTGAACAAGTATGTCATCATGTACGTTGCATGCTTTACTCTGTCTCATATAATTGATGTGAGTCAGTGTGACAACGTTTGCCTGTTTTGGAGCAAGTTTTTTCCAATTACTTTTTTGATCAATCAAGACATTGATCATTGGTTAATCAATTAACCGTTTCAACACTACACATAATCGGCCGATTGTGAGTGCCGATGTCAGAAAGTCACAACAAAAAGGAATAGTATGTTCAATAACACATAGAATAGGGTTAATTTTACAGTACAGTCAGCGTGCATATCAAAGTAAAAATATGACGATGATCAAAGACGTCATGCTTGTTTCTGTTACACATTTTGTCCGTACGATTCAGAAGTCATTTTAGAACCGATTTTCACAAAATTTTGCACACATATAGAGAGGCACAAAATCTAAAAATGTACCTAAGCAGAATTTTCGATTTAATCCTTATTTCGCCAGAATTGGAAAAAAAACTGTCAAAATTAGGGTTTATAGGCACTTTCTCGAAACACGTCTTGTAGATTTTTTAAAAAATAATCATCATTGTTAGACCTGTCTGTGACACGACCATTCATATACAAGAGATAGTAGGCAATGCCTATGTTAACCCTCCACAGGCTGTCAAACATCAAAATTTTGATGAAATGGGCTGTTTTCGGGCCCATGAAGCATCCAAACGATGCACAAGAGATAAACATAACTTCATTTATTGGGAGTGGGATTCACCATGGATCATTTTTGTAAGTAATAAGGGTATTCAAAAAACCAAGCGTTAACCCATTTTGAGCTGGGTAAACTGCAATACCCCTCAAAAGCTCAAAAATTCATTTATATTTATTTATTTATGTTTAAGGTCACATATTTAAGCACAATGACTAATCATGACTGTGACAGTTTTACGGGTGGAGGAAGCCGGAGTACCCGGAGAGAACCACCGAGCAACGACGAGCAGCTGCCAGCTCCCCAACATCGTAACTCCGCACTGCAGCACAGGCAGGGTTAGATTGATTGAAGACATGCGTACCATCGATGTGCAGTATGCATTAGTACATGGCATCATCGTGCCCCCACATGGGCAATGGGGGTGAAGTGTCTTGCCCAAGGACACAACGCGGTTGCTGCAGGTGGGATTTGAATCGAGGACCTCTCGGCTTGCAGTCTGCACCTCTACCTACTGAGCCACCGCACCCCCTCAAAAATTCATGTTTTCTTTGAATTTCTCAAAATGAGTCTTGTAGATTTTCAAAAAAAAATTGGTCACGAGAAGGTTTTGGTGTGACAATAGAAGTTGCATGGACAAAATACTCTGGTGAGCATTTGTTAACCCTCCAAAGGCTACTAAAAGTCAAAATTGTGATAAAATGGACTGTTTTTGGACACCAACAGCACCCAATGGGTGCGCCACAAAGAAAAGTGCCTTCTTTTATCGAGCGCACAATTTATCCAGAAACATTTTTGTAAGTAGTAAAGGTATTCAAAAGTCGACGTCTTAACCCATTTTGTGCAGGCTAAAGAGAGATACCCCTTAAAAGCTTAAAATTTCCATTTTCTGTGGATTTCTCTAAATACATCCTGTAGGTTTTCAAGAAAAGTTAAAAAATTTATAGTAATTTATATATTTTTTATACTTACCAATGACCCAGACTTAGCTGGTGCTAACTCTAACAAAACCAGGGCCAAACACAAATTTTGCCCACCAATCCCCAAAATTTGCATCCAAAACAAAAAGAAATCATGTCCTAAAGGACCTCCATACTACGCCTCTACTGCGCATGCGCAGTGACGCAGTCGTCCCAAAATTGGCGCCAATTATCATTCTTACTGGCAGTGCCTGGTCAGCGCTATGTACTCAGCGGGGAGGCAAGAGTTCCCAACTCCAGGGAGGGCCATCCCCGTCTGGGTCATTGGTAAGTATAAAAAATATATAAATTACTATAAATTTTTTAACATTTTTATACTGTACCAATGACCCAGACTTAGCTGAATAGTAAACAGGCTGGAGGGCCTAGGACATAGAGGAAAATCCAATAAGCTCAACTATATAGTAAAGAGGTAACCCCTTAAGGAGAAAAGGAGTATTAGGCTTTACATGTATCTTTCTTATTTAATATTAAATTAGAAAGATACACTACCCTTAATAATTGAGCACAATAACATTCATGTTCTCTATTAACATCCAGTATAACCCTTATACTAATTATTTTTAAAGCAAGCCAATAAATAAAGTAGTCCAGAGAATTGAGACTCTTTATAGTCATTTAAAAGTGTCCGAGTATTGTATATTAAAACCCGTTTGACACTTGACATATACAAATGCTTCACACCGAGCTACACTTTAAAAATAAGACATGAATGAATTTAAACATTAATATTACACTTTAAAACCATCCCAGAAGCGACTCAGAAATACTGACTTGGAGGAGGCATTCCCTTGCTTTTCACTATAAAGCAGGTGACCTAAGGGAACACCCCCCCCCCCCTTCCCCTTGCCCTGGGTCAAATAGCCCAGAGCGAAGAGGGCAGCCGGACGGAGTCACTGCCGGAACAGAAAGCCTGCATAACTATAGTTGCAACTGTTTAGTGGACGACATTCTGAGCAACAGATAACGGACCTAAACAATGCAGGTCTCCAGAAATGGACTCAATATTTCTGAGATAAAAATTCGTAAATGTGGATGGCTGAGACCAATAAGCAGCCTTCATTAAATCTGTAATAGCAACACTATTAGCATAAGCCCAGGAAGTAGAAAGAGCTCTTACTTCATGAGCAGAAATCTTAAGCACAGACTGCTGAGAAGAAGATAAATCTTCATAAGCAGTACGGATAGTTAACTGAATCCATCTAGCAATAGAATGGACTGAAATGTCCTTTCTATTAGGCATCAAAGACAGAAAGAAACGTTTCCGTCCCTTTCTGATAAACTGAGATCTCTGTATATAGATACGTAGTGCTCTAACAGGACAGAGTAAAGGTCTACGCCCGTCTGAAGACGGAAGAGCCTTAATAACAATAGGTTCCGGATATTTATTAGGAGCCTGATTCTTAGCTAAAAAACCCACATTAGTAGTGAAGGTGATAGTGTTCCCAACACTACGATAATGAGAATCATCCACCGATAGTGCATGAAGCTCACTGACTCTTCTGGCAGAAGAGAAAGCTAAGAGAAAAGTTGTCTTATAAGATAAGAATTTGAAATCAACTGTCCCAAGAGGTTCAAATGGCTTTTCCTTCAATTTAAGGAGAACCCAAGCTAAATTCCACTTAGGAATTAATCTAAGAGTTCTGGGTCTATTTATCGAAAAGTTTCTAACCAACTTCGATAAAGAGACATTAGATCCAATTTGTAAACTATCATGATGTGCATAGGTATCAGATAACATAGATCTATAACCCTTTATAGTAACAGGCTGCAGTTTGATTTCGTCAAACAAGTATACTAGAAAGTTTACAATGTCTGGTATAGAGGGATCAAATATATCTACAGAATGATCCCTACACCAACGACGAAAAACCTTCCACTTAGCCGCATAGTTTAGCGAAGAGGAGGTCCTCCTACAGTTAGAAATCGCGTCCACTGCTCGTCCTGTAAAGTGCTTGCCATGCAAGAAGGACAGCACAACGGAAAAACGTGAAGGTTGAGACCTTGCGGGTTGTGATGGAATTGGCGTGATTTCCCCTGCGAAAGAAGATCCTCTCGTGGAGGAAGCTGCCGCGGTAGGTCCCACAACAGACACCTGAGTAGATTTATCCACGGTCTCTGTGGCGACAGAGATGCTACCAACAGAATCTTGCATTGAGATTGTTTTATCTTTAGCAATACTTGTTGAATTAACGGCGCTGGAGGATACGCATATCCTATCATTCCGTCCCAAGGGATCGACAGAGCGTCTACTGCAAATGCTCTTGGATCCGGACACGGAGACACATACGTCTGCAACTGATTGTTGAGATGTGTCGCAAATAAGTCTATCATTGGCCGTTCCCATTGGTAGCAAATCTGATTGAATACTTGTTTGTTGAGAGTCCACTCCGACGGCAACAAACGACCCTTTCGTGAAAGGGAGTCTGCTAGCACATTCAGACGACCTGGTATGTGACGGACCAAAAGAAGAACGTGATGTTCTAACGCAAACAGAAGGATTCTTTCCGTTAGATTGAACAACGGAACTGAATGAGTGCCTCCCTGATTCCGTATATACGCCACTACAGTCGTATTGTCGGATAGGATTTGGACATGAGCATCGTGAATAATGTCCATCCAGTGACGTAACGCAAGCCAAATTGACATCATTTCCTTGATGTTTATGTGCTTGCACAGGAATTGCGGATCCCAAAGACCCTGGCATCTCGAATCCGTTGGGATTAATGATGCACCCCAACCTGTTTGACTGGCATCCGTCATAACGGTAATACTCGGATCCGGCAACTGCAGCGGAACTCCTTGAGTTAACCACTGAATGTTTGCCCAAGTCTGAATCTCTTGTTTCACTTGATCTGACAAGAGAACGTCTACATCGAGCGAATGAATTTTCACACTCCAATTCTGAGTCAGGAAAATTTGAAGAGGACGTGTGCGTAACCGCCCCATCGGAATGAGATCCGCGGCGGCCCTGCACAGACCTATCAGTCTCATAAATTCTCTCGCCGTGACTTTGTCTGCGTGCAGACAATAGCGAGCGTAACAACTGACTAATTTCGCTCTGGTTAACGGCAGGCGAACGAGATTGTTGTGCGTCTCGAAGCTCATTCCCAGATGAGTGAATGACTTGGACGGCACCAAATCCGACTTCTCCTCGTTTACTATAAAACCGAGACATCGGAGCAATAGAAGAAGATTCTGAACATCGTTCTGAAGCGTTAACTCGTTGCCGTACCTCTGAAGAATGTCGTCCAGGTAGGCCGACGTTACTGCAGACGAATGAGCTCGGAAGTAGATCATTACCGAGTTCATTACCCGAGTGAAAGCCCAGGGTGCTAGATTCAATCCGAAGCACATCGCCCGGAATTGATACACCACTCCAAGGACTGCGAAGCGTAGATACTTTCGGAATGTCGGATGTACCATGACGTGAAAGTACGCATCTTTGAGATCTATGCTCGTTGCATAATCGTTCACCCGAATACTCGCTCTGACCGATCGAATCGTCTCCATATAAAACTTCGGAGCGACGATCAGCTTGTTTATCCAGCTCAAATCTATGACTGGACGGAACGAGACGTCTGGTTTCGGAACCAGAAACAGATGGCTGTAGAATCCCAGAGATTCCTGGTTTTCTACGACCTCTACCGCGTTCTTCATTAAAAGAGACTGCACCTCTGATAACAGAGCGTCTCTTTTCTGTGGATTTGACGGAAGATGAGTCCACTTTGGACTTCGAGTTAATGGAGGCTTTCGTTTGAAGGATATCTTCAGACCTTCCGAAGTCACTCCTCTCACCCAAGGGTCGTCCATAATCGACGCCCACTCTTGTGAAAAACTCAACAACCTTCCGCCAACCGGAACACGATAGAGGTTTAAGCCATCACCTCCTGGACCTGCGAGGCCTGCGGTAGGAGAAACCACGTCTTCCACGACCCGCACCTCGCCTCGTCGACCTCGGGGCATCCGACCGATTGTCCCGGCCTGAAGGACGTCCCGAACGAGAGTCGCTATCCTGACGGTCTCTCGAATAAGACCAAGAGGACGCACCGCAACCTCTATAGGAACCTCTCTTGGGCGCATTAGACCCAGAAGTGCCTGTCTTATTCGTGTCTGCTGTATCCGACTTCTTAGGAGCAGATCTGAACAACAGAGAATCATTAGCTTTCTTTTTAATTTTATCATAAATAGCGGAAAGCTTGCCGTCAAAGAGAAGTTCTCCTGAGACCGAAGCGACTCTAAGAGAGTTCTTCACCTTAGAATCCACTAGAGTGGATGTAGCTAGGGCTGCGTCACGTCTAACCAACTCCAGATTTGCCACTGAAAGGGCGGAGTTACACGTGGAATAAGCTACTGCCCTTGAAAGAAGTCTTAAAGAGGATTGTATATCCTGAAACTCTTCCCCTTGAAGGCGCAGTGATAACGCCTTAGTAAGGTGATCTGCGTAAGATAAGGCATCTAAATTGGCTCTGTTAGACGCAATAGCTGTTTCCAACACCGCGGTTGGAATAGAAGCTGACGACGGTAATGATATCTCTAAGTCTTCCGCCTCGTCGTCCATACGCAGAGGAACTCTCGGTATACCCTGTCCTGCCGTATCGAATTTATTCCTTGCATTAATGAAAGGCAGGTTGAGAGTATTAGCGGACAAGAAACCTGCTTTCCCCGTCCTGGAAGCAAGTTTAAATATAGCGTCGTTCAATAATTCAAATGTTCTAGCAACATTATTGGACTGCGACGGAAACTCGGGAGCAATGTCCCTGAACCGCTCAAAAAATTCAGAGTCCAATGACGCTATAATTCTCTTGTCCGGAAGCGCAGCAGTCTGGCCCGACGGAACAACTTGAGGGAGAAAGTGCCGGATGAAGTCCACGGCAGCTTTATGTTGTTCCGAAAGGGATAGCTCCAAGTCATCCGTATCCCTTTCACCATCCGGTCGGACCTCATGATGTTCCCGGTCGTCCGCCCCCGATGCTTCGGCGGAGTGTACCGACCCAGCGCCGTCGGATAATTCTCGATCCGACACCGTTTCTGTCGGCTGCTGGGATGCTGCGATAAGCTGTGCTATCTGCACAAGAATGTCCGGCGTCGAGACCTGCGGAGGCGCAGTCTTTCGCTGCTTCGCCGAGGGCAGCTCCGCATCAGATGGCTCCTGCATACTTTTCCTATGCGAACGTCCGGAGTCCATCGGTCTCGAATCCCTGGCTGTCGGATGGTGTGACCTGGTCGCCGAAGAATCCTTCATCGGCGAAGCTGGTAATATATCGGCGGTCACGCAGCCAAGGTGCGGTCGTGTGTGCTGACGAGACGAGGAAGCCTTAACAGTCTCTGCGGACTGCTTATACAACGGAGCGTCCCGAGCGACGGACGTATGCTCCGCTAAAGACACATTTTGTACCACAACATCTGGTCCCAGATGTTGTTGTACGAGAGAGGGACCTCTCTCGTTCGCGGCCCGGCTGGACCTGGACGAGCTAGGAACCGGACTAAAAGGCTTCCTCCGTTCTCGCTTACTATCCGCTGTCACTGGGTGTGCATCTATTATGTTTATAGTGCTCGCATCACCCAAAATTTCCTCTTGGACCGCATCAGACGAACCCGGCTGCCAAACCATTCGGTGAATGGACGCTACACCGGGCGAGCTAGCGGACGACAGTTGTCTAATCTCCATGAGCACTTTTGCCGCTAGCTCTGAATTCATTTGTGACGACGGACGCACACTTGAAGAAGATAACATGGAAACATCACCCTGTTCTGGTTCCTCTGAAATAGAAACTGAGAGAGTAGAGTGACCTTGCGGAGAAAGAGCCGGCATCGCTCTTTCTCCAGAAACAACATATCGTGACACACGTTTCCAATGTTTCTCATCCCAATGTTCACATATAGGACAGGGATTAATGCGAGAACACTGACTACAATTAATACAATGATCATGAAAGTCAGAGGAAGATTTCTTCCTATTACAATTTGAACAACGTCCCTTCATTGTGAAAGAACAACAATAAGTCCTAGTTACTCGCAAAAACCCCTGACACAAAGATACATAATAACATGATCCATTAATAAATGAAAAAAACAATTGCAAAACAAAATAATTTTGAAAAAATATTTTTTCAGCGAAGCCCAAGTTGCTGAAAAGTAACGTTGAGCCCCGATGGATCCGATGGCAAAGTGTGGTCAAAAATTTTTAATTTATATAAAATAATTAATGAGACACTTTCAGATAATATAAATGTATCTTATAGTGAGATAAACTACAGCAAAGGCAAACAGCCCCCCTCAAAAAAGGCTGTTGCCAATGAAAACAAACAGTGTAAAAACACCAGAAAACATGACTCCAGGCACTGAAAAAACTGGCCCGGAATCAGTCATCAATTACACTCTATCTGATGCAAAACAGAGACTCCCAGGGGAGAATCTGTAGAACATCAGATGGAAGATGCAGAACACAAACGTTATACACCCATGGGTGAAAACGTAACTATGGGGAAAATAACAGAAAACATTCTGTAACCAAGCAACTCTCCCAGGAAATTTTAGAAATGAAATTTTTCAAAAATATGCCAAAAGCATGGGAGAATTGCAAGGGGGGACTTTAGAAGGCTAGGGGAGAGGAAACACTGAATAAGCAGTGCAACAATTAGCAAGAATGACAACAAGAGGCCCATGCCTCGAAAATAGGCAACTTAACATAATTTCATCAAAAAATTTTAAGTACAGCCCTGATTATTTTTTGTCACTTCTTTTTCCTCTCCTCCTTCTATCCTCCTTAGAATCACATTTTCTCCAAAAATTACGTGTCTGGCATCCTTTAAACTGAGATTTACAAGCACAAAGATCAGTGAGATGTTGACTGATGAAGGGCCAAACAGAGAATGATAATTGGCGCCAATTTCGGAACGACTGCGTCACTGCGCATGCGCAGTAGAGGCGTAGTATGGAGGTCCTTTAGGACATGATTTCTTTTTGTTTTGGATGCAAATTTTGGGGATTGGGGGGCAAAATTTGTGTTTGGCCCTGGTTTTGTTAGAGTTAGCACCAGCTAAGTCTGGGTCATTGGTACAGTATAAAAATATTGACTACTTGCAGGTCTTTGTTTGACATTACAAGTTGCATGCCCAAAATATTCCGGTGAGCGTTTATTAACCCTCTACAGGCTGCCGAGCATGGTAATTTTGTTGAAATGAGCTGTTTTCGGACACGCACAGCACCCTAGGGCTGCATGGTATATCGATAAAACGATATATACCGGTATTCAAACCAATATCGATTGAATACCAGTGTAATTACAAAAATATTGTTTTATCGTCATTATTTATTTACCCACAATTTACTTTTCAAGATGTTTTGAGTTTTTTAACTGTAGCACCGAATGAATAATATTATCCCTTTACCCAAGGAATCGTCTGTATATGCTCACGTAATATACAATTTCAGCAGTTGAAAAAATAATTTTCAAAAATTTCAACAAAACTATATCATGTGACCCCCTCATTGGAACGAGCTCATTGAGCTCATTTCAATGAGGGGTTACATGATATTGTTTTGTAGAAATTTTGGGGGAAAATCTGATAAACTAATTTTTAAAATAATAAATTTTTTGATATCGTCTGCGCTGGGTAAAGGTTTTTCGAACCGCATCATCAAGGCATGCTAATTTGTTTCGACTGTGATGCCTCAAGTCTCGATTGTGGTACTTAAGTCCATATATCTGAACCGTTTTCGATATACCGGTATACTAGTGCTCAAACGACTAGTGAATTCCAAAGTCGACTAGTCAATTCCCAACAGTCAAGTCGACTTCGACTAGTCATTAGTGATAACTTGTCTCCTTATAACAGTGTTGGTGTTCTGGTAGAGTGTTGAAGGTCCAAATTTGGCTTCACTTGGGCATTCATATTCAGCAACTTACTGGAACATTATTCTGTTAATGTGCTTCTAATTATACCAAGAGTGAAATTATATAGTCTTATTTAATTTGCCTTGTTGCGATTTATGGGAAAGTGCCTCTAGGCACTCTCCCGTAAATTGCAACAAGGCAAATTAATAACATATCCTGATAGCCCAAAATAATTCAGCACTCTACTAGTACCAGTTAAAACAAACTACTGTCACTACTATTAGATGGCAATAGATGTATACATTGATTGCCCAATATTGCTGTTCAAATTGTCTGACAGTGGTACAGAAGGGATACCATTTACCTAAAAGCTTGAACTCCTCCGACTAGTCGACTGCACAATTGAGAGTCAACTACTGGTTTGCCCAGAGTCGACATTGACTAGTCGACTAATCGTTTGAGTACTACGGTATACAGCGGTATTTTTTGGAATATAGATACTGGTATTCAGTTTTGAGGGAGCGCGGTGGCTCAGTAGGTAGAGGTGCAGGCTGCAAGCCGAGAGGTCCTCGGTTCGAATCCCACCTGCGGCAACCGCGTTGTGTCCTTGGGCAAGGCACTTCATCTCCATTGCCTGCGTGGGGGCACAATGACGCTGTGTACTAAGGCGTACTGTGCATCGATGGTACGCATGTCTTCAACCAATCTAACCCTGCCTGTGCTGCAGTGCGGAGTTACGATGTTGGGGAGCTGGCAGCTGCTTGTCGTTGCTCGGTGGTTCTCTCCTGGTACTCAGGCTTCCTCCACCCATGAAACTGTTACGGTCATGATTAGCCATTGTGCACAAATATGTGACCTTAAACATCAATAAATAATAAATAAATAAATTCAGTTTTGAATATCATGCAGCCCTACAGCACCCAATATATCCCTGTGTGGTAAACATAATCTCCTTTGTTGGAAGTGGAATTCACTGATAACCATTTTTGTAAGTAATAAGGGTATTCAAATGAAAGTGTCAATGACACTGTAGCTCAACTTGTCAAGACAAAGACATGCACATGTATAGTATGTGACACAGCAATGACAAACATCTAGGTAATGACCTGATAACAAAGGTACCTATAAAGTATTGTAATGGTCTGTACATAAATACTGACCGTTGCCTGTAACAAATGTATAGGTAAAGTATTGTAACGGTGGGTGACAGTCAGATGCTAAACTAGAAAAGAAAACTTTGAGTCCCAGAGTGGGTCTGACTGAACCCCAAAATATTTGTTCTCATAGCACAGTGATAACAAAGGCACCCCAAAACACACTCGTTCCTGTCCCAGGGTGAAAACAAAGGTACCCAAGAAGTTTTGTGAAGATCAATTCATAAATACGAGCTGTATAGAACTTGTGACAAAAAACTGATTGGACCTAATTTTGGTACAAAATGGCCACTGGCAGGCATCTTGAATTTTGGACCGTACCCAGAAACACTCATTCTCGTCCCAAGGTGATAACAAAGGTACCCAAGAAGTTTTGTGAAGATCGGTTCATAAATACAGCCTCTACCCTGAGTCGTATTGACATGTGTGCTCACATTGTGCAAGTAGCACTGAATAAGTCAAAGTTCATCTAATTTGCATAATTTCTGCACGAAAAAAAACCCCTTAGAATATGTGATGTATTCCATGTTACTAAACATTCATACAAAAATTTATTCAAATCAGAACTTTCATACAGAAGTTCTGTACAATAGGGCTGGGCGATATTTCGATATACCGGTAAATACCGGTATTGAAATCATTACCGGTTAAATATCGTCTATTTTTTGGCAATACCGGTATATCGTCTGTAACGATATTGGTTTGGGTCACATGATAATAAAATTTCAACATGTGTTTTTTTCGTAAAATCGCACAGAAAGTTGCTTTGAAAATACAGGAAGTTTATCTTTCCTTATTTCGTAAACAAATGATAAACAGCGAGAGATGACGAGAGTAACGTTCTATAGCGTTTATCGTCACCGACATGCAAGCATTCATGGAGAAAGTATGAAGTAAATATTTAATACTTGTTTGCTAAATTTGTTTGATTATTTTTAATTAGTGAATAATTAATGTAGCACGCATCACACAAATAGTTTGTTGTTACACGGAAAACACACCCGACTGTCACGCTGTAAAAACACGGTCACCTGCTGTAGCATTTGTTTGAACTGTAATCTGCAAGCCATACTTATCGCTTAATTCGTTGTCAGCAATCTGACACAAAAATGTTTCAAACCACACATATTCACAATTGCGAAATGTGCAACAATTTTTGTCAAATATGACAGAGGTTTGATGCCATCACTGGGAGTAAACATTGTCGGCTGGTGATTGACACCTGCAGACTATCATGAAAGTGAAGGGTGGTCACGTCTTGGAGGCGTGCTTAATATCAACAGACCAACTAGCCTGACATGCGACAGATGACATTTGACATTGTCATCTGAGGAAGTTCACTGCTGGAATATAGGAGAAGGGGAGGAGCTACTACTGGTTCTTTGTGAAACTAGGCCCTGGGAATCCCATCGACTGGATACCCGTTGTTTTGATAAAAAGTTTTGTTTGCCACTGTTTTCATGAAGCCACACATACGCAATTAACACAATGTGACAATTGACTGGCTCAGTAATTAAACGCTTATCAGTCAAGAGAGGCTGGCCATGTTTTTACAGGAATTAAATTGACAAAGACTGATTTACTTGTATCCCAGATTCAGATGAAAGCCAGTAAATCCATGATAATTTTATGACTTATTTTCGTATTAAACAATAGGTTCAATAACTTTGTAGACATGGATTATTATGGTCTTCCATTCAAATCACTCATTTTTCCAGAGCAGTAAGTGATACTTCTATCTTTTGCTCCCAAAATATATTTTTTATTCATGATATCCCTTGCACTTAATATGCGTTTCACACACTGCTGCACGATATACCGGTATATCGCGATATTTTTTCTGATATCGTTACCGGTATTCAGATTCCCATATCGCCCAGCCCTACTGTACAAAAGACTGATTGCACTAATTTTGGTACAAAATGGCTGCTGGTGGCCATCTGGAATTTTGGACCACACCCAAAAACACTCGCTCTCATCCCACGGTGATAACAAAGGTACCCAACAAGGTTCGTGAAGATTGGTTCATAAATATGGCCTCTAGTCTGAGCTGTATAGAAGTTGTGTACAAAAAACTGATTAGACCTAATTTTGGTACAAAATGGCCACTGGCAGCCATCTTGAATTTTAGACCGCACCCAGAAACACTCGTTCTCGTCCCAAGGTGATAACAAAGGTACCCAAGACATTTCGCGAAGATCAGTTCATAAATACAGACTCAAGTCTGAGCCGTATTGACATGTGTACTTAATGTGTGTAAGTCGCACTGAAATATCAAAGTTCATCTAATTTGCATAATTTCTGCACGAGAAAAAAACCCGTATTATATGTGATGTATCCCATGGTACTAAACATTCACACAAAAAATTATTCAAATCAGCGCTTTCATATGGAAGTTCTGTGCAAAATCTGATTGCACCTAATTTTGTACAAAATGGCTGCCATCGGCCATCTTGAATTTCGGACCGGACCCAAAAACACTCGTTCTCGTCCCACGGTGATACCAAAGGTACCCAAGAAGTTTCGTAAAGATCGGTTCATAAATACGGCCTCTAGCCCGAGCCGTATTGGCATTTGCACTTAGAGTGCTGAAATTAACACCAAAAAACATCAAAATTAGTCTAATTTGCACAATTTACGCACGAGAAAAAAACCTGTATTATATGTGATGTACCCCATGGTACTAAACATTCATACAAAAAATTATTCAAATCAGAGCTTTCATATAGAAGTTCTGTACAAAAAACAGATTTCTGCATCATCGGTACAAAATGGCGGCTGGCAGCCATCTTGAATTTCGGACCGCACCCAAAAACACTCGTACTGGTCCCACGGTCATAACAAAGGTACCCAAGAAGTTTCGTAAAGATCGGTTCATATCTAGCCCGAGCCATAGCCAATTGTTGACGTACGGACAGACGGACAGACAGACGACGGGCCATGACAATAGCTCAAATTTGACTTCGTCAAAGTTGAGCTAAAAACCAAGCATTAACCCCTTTTGTGGTGGTTAATAGCGATACCCATCAAAAGCTTAAAAAATTCATGTTTTCCCTGGATTTCTTGACGAACATCTTGTAGGGTATTCAAGAGAAAATGGCCATTGATTGGTCTTGGTGTCACATTACCAGTTGCATGGATAAATTATTCTGGTAAGCATTTGTTAACCTTCCATGGGCTGCTAAATGTCAAAATTTTGAAAAAATAGTCTGCTTTTGGACACCAACAACATCAAATGGGAATACCACAGAGAAACGTAACTTCTTTTACCAGAGGCAAAACTGATAGGGAAACATTTTTGTAAGTAGTAAGGGTATTCCAAAATCGAGGTCTTAACCCATTTTCGATTGGTTAAAGAGATATACCCCTTAGAAGCTTAAAATTCCCGTTTTTTGTGGATTTCTCCAAAAAAATCTAGTAAATTTTCATGAAAAATTTACCATTCGCAGGTCTTGGAGTGACATTACAAGTTACATGGACAAAATATTTGTTAACCCTCCAGAGGCTGCCAAGCATAGACATTTTTGAGAAAATGGGCTGTCCTTGGGCACCCATAACACCCAATGTGTACCTGCGAGATAAACATAACCTCCTTCATTGGAAGTGGAATTCACCGAGGATCATTTTTGTAAGTAATGAAGGTATTCACAAAACCAGGCATTAACCCGTTTAGGGCTGAATACAGAGCGATACCCCTCAAAAGATTAAAATTCATGTTACCCGAGGATTTCTGTAAGAACATCTTGTAGATTTTCAAGAAAAATAGGCAATTGTGAGATCTTAGTGTGACATTACACGATGCATGTACAAAATATTCCAGTAAGCATTTGTTAACCCTATGCAGGTTCTCAAACATCAACACTTTGATAAAATGGGCTGTGTTTGCTTTCCCACAGCACCCAAAGTTAAGAGGAGAGATCAACATAAGTGGAAGTAGAATTCACTGAGAATTATTTTTGTAAGTAATAAGGTATTCAAAAAACAACCCTTAACCCATTTTGGACTGGATAACCAATGATACCCTTTAGAAGCTTAAAATTCATGTTCTCCCTGGATTTCTCTGAAAATATTTTGTCGATATTTAAGAAAAAATGGCCATTCGCAGTTCTTGGTGTGACATTACAAGATGCATGGAAAAATATTCCTGTTAGCACTTGTTAACCCTCTACAAATTGCCAGACATCAATATTTTGGATACGTTTGAGATAAAATGGACCATTTTCAAATACCCACAGCACTCAGTGGGGGTGTGACTACTGTGTGTCAAACAAACATACTAGTAACTCCTTTTGTCGGTCATTAACTTGTCGGACGACTATATTGATATTAACCCCCTCCACCATTAATGATGTTTTTTACCTAAACATTTTTTTTATCAAACTGAGTCATTTGAGACTACTATACCCATCTTTCTCATAACATCACAAAAGGAACTTCAGTGAGACAGTTGAAAACAATTCATCAGACACTCTGGAATCTCAGATTCGCAATTCGTGCAGAGAAGGTCATCAAACTCGGTTGCATTCGCACAGAGCAGATTATCAACCCCCACTGTGCAATTGCGATCAAATTTCCGATTATGCATCGATAAAAAGGTCTATTCGTTTCGGCGCCATTACCGGGTTATTGTTTTTACTGTTTTATATTTAAACAAAAACATGGTCGATTTCGAAATCTCCGCTGACGCCTCACGAGTACTGAAATGATGACAATTAAAGAATAAAACATAGTTGGGATCAATAAACTCTGCCCAAATGTAATTGTAAGGAAATACGTGTACTATCGATTGCAGCCGGTAATATGGGCGAAAGCTTGATATATATTCCTAATTTCGAGTTTTGAGTTCCCATAAAAACTTGATGGGAACTTTTTCTACAGGATTGAATGGGAAGAATCTGAACGTAGAGCTGTAGCCACTACGCTCGGATAGCTGAACTAGTTAGGCTTTTCCCTCTGGAAAAGACTATTGTTTTTGTACGGATTATTATTTTTTTTTTTTTTTTTTTTGGGGTTTTTTTTTTTTTTTTTTTTTTCCACACATTTTTGTCCGTACGATTCAGAAGCCATTTTCGAACCGATTTTCACACAATTTGGCACACGCGTAGAGGGGCAAAAAATCTAAAAATGTACCGAAGCGGAATTTTCGATTTAACCCTTATTTCGCCAGAATTGGCAAAAAACTGCCAAAATTGGGGTTTATTGGCACTTTCTCGAAACACGTCTTTAGGATTTTTTTTAAACATTCATCATTTCTAGACCTGCCCATGTCACGACCTTTGATACACACGACATATTAGGCGATGCATATGGTAACCCTCCACAGGCTGCCAAACATCGAAATTTTGATGAAATGGGCCGGTTTCAGGCCCCCAGAGCACCCAAACGATACAAGATAGATAAACATAACTTCCTTTATTTGAAGTGGAATTCACCGGAGATCATTTTTGTAAGTAATAATGGTGTTCAGAAAACCAAGCATTAACCCGTTTTGGGCTGGTTAAACAGCAATACCCCCAAAAAGCTAAAAAATTCAGGTTTTCCGTGGATTTCTCTAAACGAGTCTTGTAGATTTTCATGAAAAAATTGTCACTCCCAGGCCTTGATGTGACAATAGAAGTTGCATGGACAAAATACTTCGGTGAGCATTTGTTAACCCTCCACGGGCTACTAAAACTCAAAATTGTGATAAACTGGGCTGTTTTTGGACGCCAACGGCACCCAATGGTTACGCCACAAAGAAAAGTGATTTCTTTCATCGAGCGCACAATCTATAGGGAAACATTTTTGTAAGTAGTAAGGGTATTCAAAAAACGAAGTCTTAACCCATTTGGGGCAGGCTAAAGAGAGAGACCCCTTAAAATCTAAAAATTTCCATTTTCTGTGGATTTCTCTAAATACATTCCATAGGTTTTCAAGAAAAATTGACTACTTGCAGGTCTTTGTGTGACATTACAAGTGGCATGGACAAAATATTCCGTTGAGCGTTTATTAACCCTCTACAGAATGCCAAGCATCATAATTTTGTTGAAATGGGCTGTTTTCGGACACACACACCACGCAATGTATGTCCGAGAGTTACACATAATCTCCTTTGTTGGAAGTGGAATTCACTGAGGACCATTTTTGTAAGTAATAAGGGTATTCAAAAACCCAAGCATTAAACCCTTTTGGGGTTGTTATTAGCGATACCCATCAAAAGCCAAAAAAAAATTATGTTTTGCGTGGATTTCGTTACAAACATCTTGTAAGTTTTCAACAGAAAATGGCCATTGATAGGTCTTGGAGTCACATTACCGGTTGCATGGATAAAATATTCCAGTAAGCATTTGTTAACCCTCCATGGGCTGCTAAATGTCAACATTTTGAAAAAATAGTCTGTTTTTGGACACCAACAACAACAAATGGGAATGCCACAGAGATACATAACTTCTTTTACCGGATGCAAAACTGACAGAGAAAAATTTAGTAAGTAGTAAGGGTATTCAAAAAATCGAGGTCTTAACCCATTTTCGCCTGGTTAAGATGTACCCCTTAAAAGCTTAAAATTCCAGTTTTCTGTGGATTTCTCCAAAAAATCTAGTAAGTATTCAAGAAAAATTGACCATTTGCAGGTCTTGGAGTGACATTACAAGTTACATAGACAAAATATTCCGGTAAGCGTTTGTTAACTCTCCAGAGGCTGCAAAGCATAGAAATTTTGAGAAAATGGACTGTTCTTGGGCACCCATTGCACGCAATGTGTACCTGCGAGATAACCATTACCTCCTTCTTTGGAAGTGGAATTCATCAGACCAAGCATTAACCCATTTAGTGCTGGTCTTAACCCGTTTTGGGCTGGTTAAACAGCGGTACCCATCAAAGACTTAAAATTTCATGTTTTCCCTGGATTTCTTTAAAAACATCTTGTAGATTTCAAGAAAAAATGGCCATTCACGGGTCTTCATGTGACATTACAAGTTACATGGACAAAATATTCCGTTGAGCATTCGTTAACTCTCCACGAGCTGCTAAACATCAAAATGTTGATAAAATGGATTGTTTTCAGACACCAAGAGCACCCAATGGATATGTAACAGAGAAATATAACTTCTTTTACTCGCGTAGAATTCACAGAGGATCAGTTTTGTAAGTAGTAAGGGTATTTAAAAGAATGAAACTTAACCTATTTTAGACTGGATAAGGAGAGATACCCCTTAAAAGCTTAAAATTTACATTTTCTGTGGATTTCGCTAACTGCTTGTTGGCGATTTTCAAGAACAATTGGACATTGGCAGGTCTTACAAAGTGCATAGATAGAATATTCCGCTAGTCGTTTGTTAATCCCGCTACAGGCTGCTAAACGTCAAAATTTTGATAAAATCGGCTGTTTTCGGGCAGCAAATGGGTATGTAATAGGTAAACATAACCTCTTTTATCAGACTCAGAATTCATGAGGGATAATGTATGATAGTGTTAAGGGTATTCAAGGGAGCGTGGTGGCTCAGTGGTAGACTGTTGTACTTCTATGCTAGAGGTCCCGAGTCCGATCCCCGTCCGGGACGACTCACGTTGTGTCCTTGGGCAAGGCACTTTAGCCCGGTTGCCGACATGGGGGCACGATGACGCCGTGTACTAAGGCATACTGCACGTCGATGGAACATATGTCTTCACCCTCTGTAACCCTGCTTGAGCGGAGCTTGAACAGAGTTAGAATGTCGAGGAGCTGACAGTTGCTCGTCGTTGCTTGGTGGTTCTCTCCGTGTACTCCGGCTTCCTCCACCTATAAAACTGTCACGGTCACGATTAGCCATTGTGCATAAGTATGTGACCTTAAACACCAATAAATAAATAAATAAATAAATAAATAAATAAGGGTATTCAAAAAATCAAGCCTTAACCCTGTTTATAGGATTAAAGACAGACAGCCCATGCCGTGTACGCTGCCTACATTACTTGTAAAATCGACACCCCCACTAAATCTACTTCGAGGTGCGGTGTCGGACCCGACCACCTGACGGTTCTGACCTCATTAGATAACACTCCTTCGTTGTATTTAGCAGCATGGATTTCCCCAAGAAGCAAAGACAAAAATACGTCTGCGGAAAATAATGGCAAATATTTTATTTAGTCTGTATTTTGTCCGTATAGAAAATGTCTCGCCCACATATACCTAAACATGATTCAATGATACAATTGGACATATTTCTCTCGTAAAACCTGAAAAAGACTTGATTTATTTCATTTTAGGATTGCGCGTGTATATTCTTAGAAGATTCTCTGTGTGTTATTAATATACAGCGTCAGTCTTTGATCTCGTTTGGGACGATCAGTGATTAACACCTTTTCGACAAGAGCCATCGAAATTGAAAATAAAAAAAATAATCAAATTTCACTAAAACCTTTTGCAGAATCGTGTTTTTCAGAAAACTCTTTCGCGATTGCATGTGTCGTTTTCAAAATTCCGATCAGTAATCACGAAATTATAAATATGTTGTTTTCAATAACAAAATTGAAAGCATGTCCGTCAAACTTGCATGACGTCAGAACTCGACTCGGGTGAAATACTGCAGTGATGCAGTGAAAGTTCGAGAGTAATAAACGCTGATATCGCAGTAGGCTTTAAACTGTCCATGGAATGGTCCTAAAATCATGTTTATATTTGCAGTTTTACTGCAAATAGGTTTCCCGTTGTTTCTTGTTGAAGTGTTGTTTCCGTCAAGGCCAAGTACTATAGAAAATTTGGAACACCGAGCAGTGGGCCTGCCCCATGAACACCTGCCTGTTATTAAAATTAATTAGCGGGGACATCTGCGCCCCCCCCCCCCCCTTCCTGCTGTTTTTTTACCTAGGACACCTGCCCCTATTGTTTCTTTTACCTAGGCCACGTGCCCCCCCCCCCCCTGCTGTTTTTCACCAACTACGCCTGCCCCCGTTTGTTTGCTAACGGGCCCCTCCCCATTGACCTTTCTATCTTTAGAAGCACCCGGGCCGACGGGGAGAGGGCGTGGTTGTGAGCATGGCTAGATTTCGCTGAAGGAAGGTACCCTCAAATCTGGGTCGAAAGTGGCGAAAATGACAAAAGGCTACTTCAACGTATGGTAACGGTATAAACTTCAGACGATCTGGGCGATGTACAGACGAAAGATCATACCTTGGAGCCGGTTAGGTAATTTGGCACAAAAAAACTCCGATTTTATGCTCAATCGCTACTCTACAGTAGTCTACAATAGTGCCCAATTCCATTCCAAACTGATAGAGTCGGGACGAATAGTACTCTCACTTTCCACGCGATGCGTGGTGTTCTCCACGCGGTCTCGACACTTGCAACAGATGCCAAAATGTCGGCCAGGGTGCGTAGAACAAGTTCTGAAAATTAGAAGTCGCTGCCTTCGGCGGTCTGGACACGGTTCGTGTTTGTGAGAAGTGCAATTTTAATGGCAAATTGGCAAATTTTCGTTAATCGTTTCCTACCAAAACACCTACTCACCGCCGATTTCTTTTCACTGCAACTTCTTCCGATTATCTATGGTTTAAAGATAGTGTCAGGATACACCCCCCCCCCCCCTCCCCCGCACCGAAACCTGGGACTTTAAGCTCAATCGCAGCTCCACAGTCGTCTACAACACTGCCCATTTCCATTCTGAACTGATAGAGTCGGGACGAATAGTACTCTCTCCTTCCAAGCGATGCGTGGTGTTTTCCAGGCGGCTCGACGCTCCAAACAGATCCCAAAATGTCGGCCGGGGTTCGTAGAACAAGTTCTGAAAATTTCAAGTCGCTGCCTCCAGTGGTCTGGACACGGTTCGTGTATGTCAGAAGTGCTATTTTAATGTCCAATATGCAAATCTTCGTCAATCTTTTCCTGCCTGCCAGAAACCCAATCACCGCCAATTTCTTTTCACTTTAAACTTCTGACGATTCTCTTAGGTTTAAAGGTTGTGTTGGGATCCCTGGGTGGCGGTCTTAAAGAAGCAACTTCCATTTACAGAGAGAGAGGGGTGGGGAGGGGGCTCTAAAGGAGTCTGCGCCCATTCACGACGTCTTTTTTTCGAACTGGCTTGAAAAGGAAGGACCAAATTCAGACAGTTACCTCCTCTCTTCAAAACGCTATATCCCAACCAATTCTAGGCAGATTTCCATGAAATTTTCACTCGTTGTTCATGGATAGTTGCGGCATCACTTTCCATGAAGAGCGATACGAATTTCGCATTTCGTCACTTCGAATTCGAAAAGAGCGCATGCGCATGGATTTCTCTGAAAACATCTTATAGATTTTAAGTAAAAATGGCCATTCGCACTTTTTGGTTTGAAATTGCAAGTTGCATGAATAAATATGCCTGTTAGCACATGTTAACCCTCTACAATTGGCCAGACATCAATATTTTGGATACATTTGAGATAAAATTGACCATTTTCAAATAGACAGAGCACTCAAAGGGTATGTGTCAAACAAACATAACTCCTTTTGTCGGTCATTAACTTGTGGGACGACGATATTGATATTAACCCACTCTACCATTAATGATGGTTTTTACCTAAACAATTTTTTTTATAAAACTGAGTCATTTGAGACTACTATAACCACCTTTCTCATAACATCAATGAAAGAACTTCAGTGAGACAGTTAAAAACAATTCATCAGACACTGTAGGGGCATGAAAAATCAAGGAATCTCATCGGGAAAAGCCATGATTCTCCAGAATCATAAAGTCTAGTTGGAACTGATTTTGTGTTTCTGGGCTCAGTTTTCGTTCATCATTTATCTTTATTTGGATTATCTTTCTATACATGAAAGTGTTTTATGTTATAAATAGCAATGCTAGTGACAAAGTAAAAGTAAGACATTTCGGCCTTCAAATTTTAAAGGGCCGGAATATCCCAGGTCGAAAACGTTCAAGGACGAAACGTCCTTATCCGCCACTTGTCCATTCGGCAAAACAGTCCGTCTACTTGATAAATTTTAGTGGGTAAAACAACACACTGTGAGGTAAACGTCAATATTAGAAATATAAATCATACAAAGCTTGCATATTTTCTTTCTTCAGGTGACGATACTAATTCTCTGAAGAAAAATATGCCACATCAACCAAAATACACAATGCGATCAATTCGGTAATTCTCTTTACACAGGAGCCTGGTTGATTCACTCATCACGCCACGGTTTGGTTCACGGGTTGAACTTTTAGAAGAAGAATCAACACAGAGCATGTGCCGTCACCGTGAATTTAGCCCAGCACCACGGAGTATAGAATCAACCTCCCTGCCAGCACGTATGAGCAGAACAGTGACGTCATTTCAACAGGGTTTCCACAAGAAAAAACGTTGTTCCAGTGCGATGGGTCCTCCTAAATACTAGAACCCACCAGAACCGCACAGAGAACCCCCCAGAACTGCACAGAACCCCCCTCTAAATTACATTTGCGCAGTATTTTACAATGAAATATGTCTATTTTATGCAATAATCGTTACAGGAAAGAAGAATAGAAGTAAATTCATTCTTATAGTTGCCTTTGTCTAGGCAGTTCTGGTATTTAGTATGTGTCTCCTAAATACCAGAACCACACAGAATTCGCTAAACCCACCTTTTAAATGACATTTGCACGCCGCTGCCGGGGAAAATATTCTATTTTCAATTTCTTTTAGCATCCAAATTCATACATGGTCTGAATGTCAGACACTTCCCCCTGTCACCCCCCCCCCCCCCCGAAATTGGTCATTTCCCCCCAAAATTTGTTATTTCCCCCCTGAAGTAGACATTGTTGCTCCCAAAAAGTAGTCCTCCCCCTGTTGGTCTATCCTTGTCTTTGTAAGACTGACCCTGGTTCCCTCCCGGGCCGGGAGAGGAAGGGGCCCTAGGTCACAATCTTACAAAGACTTGGTCATCCCCCACCACCAATTTGTCCATTCCCGAACACTTTTCCACACTGCTTTCTGTGCAGTAATTTAATTAAATAATGTTTAATCATTTAACCCTTTTAGAATTTACATGTTGCAAACAAACATTGCAGACTTGTTTTTTTCAAGAAAGAATGAAAAAAAACATGGGGTGGAGGACCACTTTTGGGGGGGGGGGGGGAATGACTACTTTGGGGGGATGACTACTTTGGGGGGAAATGACCAATTTGTTTTAATTTTCCACAGAACGCTAAAACAGTCTGGAAATGGAATCTTTTCTTCAAAAAATGTGTAAATGTAACTTAGAGGAGGTTCTAGGGAAAAATCTGAGAGGTTCTGGTATTTAGGAGAAAAATACTAAATACCAGAACTACCCCCCCACCCCACCCCTCCCCCCCCCCCCAGAACCGCCTAGACAAAGGCAATTATAAGAATGAATTTACTTATATTCTTCTTCCCTGTAACGATTATTACATAAAATAAACATATTTCATCGTAAAACACTGCCCAAATGTAATTTAGAGGGGGGGGGGGGGTATGTGCGGTTCTGGGGGAGTTCTGGGCGGTTCTGGTGGGTTCTGGTATTTAGGAGAACCGAATGCGATTAGGGATGAAAACTAATAATTTAGTGGGCGAATTTTAAGTTTGAGTTTATTGTTTCATAATCTAGTAAAAAATATCTATGGGCATTCTTTACAACGTGATAGGACCTAAAATTAATGATTAGAAACAGCACCTTTACCCAACGAAACTCCCGAGTCGGCTACTAACATAGAAAGACCACAAAATAAACAACTTACAAGTACATTCGTTCAAGTAGTTATGAACATAGGTTAATGATTTAAAACAGTCCTTTTACCAAGAGAAATTCCTGAATCGGTCAGCAAAACATAAAAACCATAAGATACGATATTTTCAGTTAGTTTGTGGGGAGATTTTAACTTTGAGCTTAAGTAAGTAAGTAATAACTTTATTTGCAAAAGACATTATAATACATGTTTATAACATAATTGCCCAAGAAACAACAAATAGTATTAATAATATATCACATCTAGGATTTATGAAGCTACATATTTGTCTTCTGCAGGGAGGTGACATAGCCAGCTGGCTGTATTACTGCCACCGACCTCAGGTTCGTGGAGCTCGCGGTCCGCTCTCCGCACCACCGAAAGTGAGGAAGCTTAATGTTTCAGAGCCCGTTCATCAAAGGGTGTTACGAATTTAGATTAGCGATAGAAAACAGCCCCTCTATCCAACGAAACTCCCGAACTGATCAGCAATACAAAGAAAAAAAAGACAATTCGGAGTTGTTTTTAATATTCAAAGTTCAAATCATGGGTATGGCATATTTTAGAATGAGCTGTTTCAACCGAATACACCAAAACCGGTCTCCAACCAAACCGGCCTCTACATTTTACCCAAACCGGCCTCCGAATGTTTACCTTAAACGTCTGCCACAGTTTTACCCAACCCGGCCTCCAAGAATTTTACGCACGGAAAAAGAAAAACACCGACTTTTATATTATGGACATACATTTATTAACACTACAATTTAATGATCATTTTGATTTTTTTGCCATTTAAAACTGCAACAGATGACAGAGTTTGTCCATGGAGTCTTTTCGTTAGAGTATCATAAAAAGCCACAAGAACAAAAACAGACAAAAAATATTTTGATATATTGTGGCAGAAAATATGATTTCAGTAGAACTTTTACTACAAAGCACCCTTTGAAATCCTGTTAAGTTTAATCACAGAGAAACACATATTGGCGGATTTTTCCCTTTTTGTAACCGTTAAGGGTAATATGATGGGGCTGCTCCCAAACCTGCGACTGTTTGTGTTTCTTTCTCTCTTTTCTAAAATAACCACAAAACTGCGGTTTCAGTATTACCATAAATATGCCCACCTCTCCAAGCAAACCCACAGGGTAGAACTTTTGTAGTTACGCCAAAATTCCTAGTCATCTTCAAGTTCGAGGTTCTCGGGGATCTCAACCCTCTACCGTACTAGCTGCCAGTGCGTAAAAAAGTACTGGTCCTTGGCATGGACCATGCATGCTATCGCATCAGCATGTTAAAATAACATGGACTCCTAATCATTTCGTTGTGCCACTTGTTCCATCTCTGTCAGTTCCACCAGTTGTTCATGTCATTCCGGATGTTTCTGATTTGGTTACTGGGCGAAGCACGGAGGTAGCTAAAACTTCTGATTCTAAATCAGAAAAAAAGTAAAATAAAAAAGACAATTTTAAACCAGCCATGTTAAACTTGTGTTGACATGCCGGTCCAAAGCCTGTGTAAATTGGTGATATGAATTGTCATGCAAGTAGTAATAAATACCGGTATATAAAATATAAAAGAGACAAAATTTCAGACTAATTAACGAACACAAGTTCTGCGTCACACATTTTAAATCCTCTTAATGACCAAAATACTCATCAAAAGTGGATATAATTTCACACATGAGTAAAACATACCCGTACAACACCCTCTACCCCTTAAAATTAAACTTTTAACAGACTGTATTTTGCCATTTTTTACTTGTTTTCGTTTGTGTTCGTTTATATGTTTGTTTGTTTTCGTAATTTAGTAGCACCCTAAACAACCGCTAAATCTTGTACAAATGTTTGTTCCATTTTCGTTTGCTTTTTGCGGGACAAGTTGTTTTGAAAATCAGCGGCGCCAGATCACATCAAGATTTTGGGAATGCATTTTTGAAAAAGAGTAATCAATCAGCATTCAGTCTGAAAAATACCAGTTTGTTTTGGGAAAGTACGGCAGCGTTCTGACGCCAGTTGATGTATTTTTTTTTACCTGTGCTAAGTTGTTATAACAAGTTAACTAACTTGTTATAACAACTTAGCTAACTTGTTATAACAACTTAGCTAACTTGTTATAACAACATATCTAACTTGTTATAACAACTTAGCTTAACTTGTTATAACAACTTAGCTAACTTGTTATAACAACTTAGCTAACTTGTTATAACAACTTAGTAACTTGTTATAACAACTTAGCTAACTTGTTATAACAACTTAGCTATCTTGTTATAACAACTTAGCTATCTTGTTATAACAACTTAGCTATCTTTTTAATCATTGCCCCCTAGGTCAGTTTGTCCCTTCCTTGGGGCTGATAGTAATTGGTCAAAATGCGTTTAACCCTTTACCTAACGTAACAGCCAAAAACGGCCAGCACTGTACACAAAAATCGCTATTCAGTCTTTTTTATATTTACATTTTATGCTTCCAAAACAATGGTTATGACCCCTCATTGCGCTCGTTGCGCTCATTCCAATGAGGGATCATACCCTGTGTTTTGGATGGAAAAAATGAAAATTTTTAGTTACACGAGAATTTTTTTCACGAATATCGTCTGCTACTAGCGTTAGGTTATGGGTTAATGTGTCCCACGGACGGAGCTACATTAGAAGCACTCTATCCAACAAAATGACAAAAACTTTTAAAAAAAGCTAACTTAAATAAGGCTCACAAATTCTGAAATATCTTCGAGCTTTTTCAATAACGCTCTTTAAATATGGATATCGGGGATTCTGGTTGACACAACGCAATTTGCCCCGACCAGGCATCAAACCCACAACGTTTTGATTGCAAGTTCATTGTGCTTGGGTACGCCCTTCTTATTTATTTATTTATTTATTTATTTATTTATTTATTTATTTATTTATTTATCTATTGGTGTTTAAGATCATATATTTCGGCACAAAAAGGCTACTTCATTGGGGAACTTAACGCCTGAAAATAGTCCTGTGATGGCTGACCAAACAATATGCGTAGTGAATGTGAAAAACAAACAAAGCCTAATTTCTCATGCACATAGTGGTCAGCCTACATTCCAAGGGTGGGCTAGGATACGTGATCACTCAGTCACGGGAAAGCCAACAGTTTTGCGTCGTCAAAATTATGCAGTGAGTGTGAAATACCAAATATTTCTTTTTTGTTTTCTGTTGCTGGTTTTCTCTAAGCAGGACCTACCCACTTTATCCTGAAAACGCAGCTCATTTTGAAGGCATACTGTATCACCTCTTGTATAACGGAAGAATCGTGAAAAAATATTTTGTCTTAGACAGTAGCAGATTTAGACGGAGCGCATCCGGTGCGCGCCCCCTCTATTTTTCCCCGAGACATGTCGGAGCGCACTACTAATGGGTCGAAAACACCACACACCTTTACACAAGCAGTTTTTTAACGTTTTGAGAAATAGCCCTTACTATATCTTACTGAAACAATGTAAATATGGGCATACTTGGAACCGGCTTATTCAGCCGGTTCCAACGATATCCACATTTACATTGTCCTACTAAAAAACTTTTATAAAATATATATTTCTGGACATTTTTGGCTGCTTTCCTGGGTACTGGATTAAAAGTCACTTCAGAGTCCAGTATTTATTTATCTTTTCCCAGGAGACCTCCCCCTCCCCCCCCCCCCCCCCCCGCCTTTAGAGATGGGAGAATCGATCTCGAGCTTATCACGCACCCTGTTGTTTCATGGCTCAGTTTCAGGCTAAGACACGCCCCTTTTCAGAAATCCTGGATCCGCCCCCTGTTAGAGAGAGCAACGACGGCCTATTCACGTGTAGCAAACTGTGCGACTTGACCTTTAATTATTTTGCCAACAAGGCCTTTTTAGAAAAACTAATCAAACTTTTATTTAAAGATGGGTACACCTTATTAAAACATTACCAATATAAATTCACAGTACTTAAATAGTACTGTGAATTTAGTTACTTATTCCCGTTTCCTTATTCGACATTCAAAATTCGAAAAAAATTACCGGATATTTTGGTGTTGATGGGTGGCCCCCGAGGAATAAAGAATATTGACACCTCAACCGCCCCAATCGGACCACATATAGGGGCCCTACTAAGGACCCAAAAAGGGCCAGATACAAAATATCACCAAAGCAGGTTAAAATCACGCGATATTTTGGTGTTGATGGGTGGCCCCCGAGGAATAAAGAAGATTGACACCTCAACCGCCCCAATCGGACCACATTTAGGGGCCCTACTAAGGCCCCAAAAAGGGCCAGTTACAAAATATCACCAAAGCAAGTTAAAATCACGGGATATTTTGGTGTTGATGGGTGGCCCCCGAGGAATAAAGAAGATTGACACCTCAACCGCCCAATCGGACCACATTTAGGGGCCCTGCTAAGACCCCAAAAAGGGCCAGTTACAAAATATCACCAAAGCAGGTTAAAATCACGGGATATTTTGGTGTTGATGGGTGGCCCCCGATGAATAAAGAAGATTGACACCTCAACCGCCCCAATCGGACCACATTTAGGGGCCCTATTAAGGCCCCAAAAAGGGCCAGTTACAAAATATCACCAAAGCAGGTTAAGATCACGGGATATTTTGGTGTTGATGGGTGGCCCCGAGGAATAAAGAAGATTGACACCTCAACTGCCCCAATCGGACCATATTTAGGGGCCCTACTAAGGCCCCAAAAAGGGCCAGTTACAAACTATCACCAAAGCAAGTTAAAATCACGGGATATTTTGGTGTTGATGGGTGGACCCCGAGGAATAAAGAAGATTGACACCTCAACCGCCCCAATCGGACCACATTTAGGGCCCTACTAAGGCCTCAAAAAGGGCCAGTTACAAAATATCACCAAAGCAAGTTAAAATAACGGGATATTTTGGTGTTGATGGGTGCCCCCCGAGGAATAAAGAAGATTGACACCTCAACCACCCCAATCGGGCCACATTTAGGGGCCCTACTAAGGCCTAAAAAAGGGCCAGTTACAAAATATCACCAAAGCAGGTTGAAATCACGGGATATTTTGGTGTTGATGGGTGGCCCCCGAGAAATAAATAAGATTGACACCTCAACCGCCCCAATTGGACAACATTTAGGGGCCCTACTAAGGCCCCAAAAGGGCCAGTTACAAAATATCACTAAAGCAGGTTAAAATCGCTGGATGTTTTGGTGTTGATGGGTGACCCCCGAGGAATAAAGAAGATTGACACCTCAACCGCCCCAATTGGACCACATTTAGGGGCCCTACTAAGGTCCCAAAAAGGGCCAGTTACAAAATATCACCAAAGCAGGTTAAAATCACGGGATATTTTGGTGTTGATGGGTGGCCCCCGAGGAATAAATAAGATTGACACCTCAACCGCCCAAATCGTACCATATTTAGGGGCCCTACTAAGGCCCCAAAGAGGGCCAGTTACAAAATATCACCAAAGCAAGTTAAAATCACGGGATATTTTGGTGTTGATGGGTGGACCCCGAGGAATAAAGAAGATTGACAACTCAACCGTCCCAATCGGACCACATTTAGGGCCCTCCTTAGGCCCCCAAAAGGGTCAGTTACAAAATATTACCTAAGGTGACAAACATCGCCAGATATTTTGATGTTGGTGTGCGACACGAGAAGAATAAAGAAGATTCCATGGAACGTCATCCCTAAATATGAGAATATGAGGAATGACGAATTGTGGCTCACTAAGAATTTTCTAGTGGCTTATGACCCTGAGGATATGTGGAATGGCAAGTTGTCCCTCATTGCAGTCGGCTTTTCATATAATGAAAAGGGCATCCTGAAGGCCAGCCAAGTAACAGAAAGAGATTCCACAAGTGTGTCTCGATGTAACATGGTCCGTAAATATCCAAAACCGGGGCCCAACTTCCACTTCACAATTTACTCACCTTATCCTTACTTCCTTTCCTTCCTATCTCTAAGTCTTGGCATGCCCAATGCCCTGCCTGATGTTTGCTGCCTTCTCCAAGCAAAGCAATACCACCCATTTCCCTCCCACTTTCCTATTCTTTCTAAAATCTGGCATACCAACGGGCCTGTTGGTATCTGCTTGCAACGTCTTGCATACCAGCACTACCCATTCCCCACAACTTCCCTATTCTTCCTAAGCCCTGATATGCCCGAGGGCCTACCTGATGTCTGATTGCTATGCCATTCATGCTAACACTACCCATTCCCTCCCACTTCCCCTTTCTGTTGTCTACTTACTATGCACTGTACCACCACCCATTCCCTTCTACTTGCTTATTCTTCATGTAGCCATAACTTGCCCAAGGACCTGACTGATGCACGTCTGCTATGCCATGCGTACTAATTCGTGCAGTTGAATACCTGGGTCAGAGAGTTGTCAGAACAGGCCACAAAAGTTAATTATAGTAACAAAACACCGATCTTACTCCAAGTATGGGGCTCTTTTGTTCTACCGGAGTACATACCTCATCAATCGAAAATACCCCTTATGGGTCATATAACACTTCGCGCGACTCTGTTTCAGTAACATGAAGTCGGTGTCGGTGATTTGTGGTAACTGTCGAGCTTATTTTGGTAATTCGCAAGACTAACGTTGAATCGAACACACTCTTAGAACAGACCCCGTCTGTTTAGAGGCCATTGGGTCAAATGGCAACAACAAGCTAACATAGAAACCAAGATGGTAGTCTCCAATGTGCATGCTCACTAAAACCACGTATCACTATCGGGATGAGGTCACAACATGCCCGCTCTCCTCCGCTTCTATGACAACCCACGTGACACCCACAATACCCCGCGGTATGCTGTCACTTCTGCGGTATGCTACCCCCCCCCCCCCGAAGTCCCCCAGATGGGGCTCATTTGGCACATTTCATACTACTCAGAATAAATATAACGTGCGGCGAAATGATAATACGCGCACACGAAATAATAATCCGTGCACACGAAATAATAATCCTTGTGCCCGGATTATTATTTTGTATGTACCGATTATCAATTCGCCTTCGCGGATTATTAACTCGTGTGCTCGGATTATTATTTTGTGCGCACGGATTAAAACATAAGGTATCAGGACCCCCACCCCCGCTGTCCCAAAAGACGGACCTGCTATATATACTTACGTGCAAGGGAATCCTGTTCAGTGGCGGAACCAGAATCCTTTATAGGGGGAGAATTCCAATGGAGGGGGAGCGATATGACGCGTGTATATTTCAAAGACCGCAGACAGGAAGGGAAGGGTGTAGTCAGGTGAATCACCCTCTCCCATTTGTGTGACCTGGCGGTGGTATTTGCGGGGGGGGGGGGGAGGGATGGGTGGTGGAGACTGCAAGTAGGGGACATGCTCCGTATGGAGGGGTATCCTGAGTGGAGAAGCCGACATGCCGTCCCCGGGAGTGGAGGGCGGGAAGTCGCCCCCCCCCCCCCCCAGACAAAACAAAATCACTATGCATTTGAATCAGGTTTTCTGGTGGCTTTTAGGGTAGATCGCCACATTTTTGGATGACCCACATTTTAGAGACAAGGTTTATAAACGTACATGGCTCATAAGTATCTGCATCCGAACTTGCAAAATTCCAGTGGATTTATGTTTATCAGCTGAGTTTGTATGTAAATACAAAAAAAGAGAGTCACTGTGTGCGTAAGAGAGGGTGGCTGGATGTGACATTTTTGGAGAGGGGCAAATGAGAGAGAGAGAGAGAGAGAGAGAGAGAGAGAGAGAGAGAGAGAGAGAGAGAGAGAGAGGAGGGGTGGCGGCAAAGACTGTGGTCGGGGGCAAATGCTCCTTCATGACCTCCTGCAGCGCCGCCACCGGATTCGGGACCTCTCCCCGAATTATAAATTTTTGGAGCTCTATAAGCGACTCTGAAGCCTCCTTAGAGGAGGTAAGGCCATTGGTGGCGCCGGTTATCCTTCCTCGGAAAATTTATCAGTTTTAACTGTGAAGCTTTCAGAGCGATTCTGGAGCCTGATGGAGGATGGCGAGGTCATCGGTAACTTGACGGTAAGGGCCTGAGTCTCTCTGAAAAAGTCTCAAATTTCGAAGGTATATCAACAGTTTTGAAGTCTCCAAATGGAAGGTGGGGGGGGGGGGGGGGGGGTTCGAAATCATATGTGGCAGTTTGTATTTATTATGAATGGGGGGGGGGGGGGGGGTGCAATGTAAATCTATTTGGGGGCGAGCTGTGTGCATTTTCGCATGCCCCCGCCACTGATCCCAACCTTCCCAGGCCCTACCAAAAATATATATAATACCACCAAGATTAGACATGTAGCGGACAAGCATAGGCATATGTTGCCATCCCAGTCAACATTAGGTGACGTCCCATCCCAAATTCCCCCGGCATTGTGAAGTACTTTTCGATGGCTGCTTTACAGGCCCTTTTAGACATCTGAATTTTATATCTTCGCTGACATATTTTTGCGCCCCCACGTCTCAACAAGGGATCCCCCTCTCCCGCCACGCATGCATACACCCACTTACTGCCACAGGCCCAGAGTGCAGCGATGTGAGGTCTTACGCAGACTTCACTTCGTCCTAACTCGCCTATCGCACGTTAAAAAAGGGGAAGCATGCTTAACAAGGACGGACCTCGGGTCATTAGGTTACCCCTCCTGACCTTCCTTTTTTGAAGATATGAGGAGGCGGTAGCGACCGAGGGCCGAAGGGTCATAGATAACTTAGGTTCAAACAAGAACAAGTAGACCTAAGAATTGCTATTTCAGCGTTAAGATGGTGGGATGCCAGTATACCAAGGTCACAGGATGGATGCCATTTTGACTTAATAACCTATACCATAGTTTTTATATCTTTCATTTCATGCGCACGGATTATTATTCATGTGCATGGATCAAAGGAGTGGTGCTCGTTTCTTTCGAGCAAGATCTGGTGAACCCCGCGGTGGACCCCGGAAATGACATCATAGTCACGTGACTGGGTGCCGCCATTTTGTGTTGTCATGGTAACGCGCTTGGCCGGCCATGTTGTGATGTCATCCCCATGGTGAAACGTTGTATCACTGCGTATGCGCAGCCCGTGTTGTTATGGTAATACGCGTTTCCGTTGTCCATTTTGTATACAGGGCGCCGCCATCTTGGTTTGTATAGTAGCACGCGGCTGCTCGGTAACCCAAAGGCATCTAATAAGACGGGGGTATGTTTGGAGGGTATGTTCGATGCGATGGAAGTACAACGAGTTACCCAGATGATCCCGTGAACGACTTATTTTCACCGGAAATCACCAAAATGGACCAGAATTATTTTAGAATATTGACCCTAATAGCACCACGTAGTGTTATAAGATCCATAAAAGGTGTGTTCCTTATCTAGCTCGAATTCCATAAGGATCCTCGTTCAGTAGTGCATATTTTATACCTTGTCTGTTCTATCCTGACTTCTATCTACTCTAGTATACTGATTATCCCTGACTGTCCCTGTCGATTCTTATGCTTGTTCTACCCATGATATGATGGCATTGTCCATGTATTCATGGCTCTCTCTTACCTTAGTAGATTATTTGGCTTGTTCTACCCGTGATATGACTATTATCTACACTATTTGTTGGGCTTACCAGTAGACCCAGACATAGCTACAGGTGACACTTTCCCGACGGGCCATCGGTGCCCCGTTTTCTTCGTATGAGGTCATGGGGGCTATGAGGGCAATAAGGAAATGTCATTACTCTCATCCTCATCTCGGTATATCTTTTGTCACCACGGTCCACAGAATCCCAATTTTGGAATCCCTTTCTAGTATCTGGATGGCCTTCAGAATCCCCTTTTCACCGTATGAGGACATTGAGGGCCATAAGGAAATGCCATTACTCTCATCCCCATCTCCACATTTGTCCCCACAGTCCACAGAATCCCAATTTTGGAATCCCTTTCTAGTATCTGGATGGCCTTCAAAATCCCCTTTTCATCGAATGAGGCCATAAGGGCTATGAGGGTCACAAGGAAATGCCATTGCTCTCATCCTCGTCTCGGTATTTGGTCGCCACGGTCCACATAATTCCAATTTTGGAATCCCTTTCTTGTATTTGGATGGCTTTCAGAATCAGAATCCCCTTTCATCGTATGAGGCCATGAGGGTTAAGAGTGCAATAAGGAAATGCCATTACTCTCATCCTCATCGCGGTATTTGGGTACCCGTTTTCATCGTAGGAGGTCATGCGGGCTATGAAGACCTCATAGCCATCATGGCCCTATGGCCTCATCTCGGTATTTGGGGACCCCAACCCCATGGGCAAACCATTACTGGTACCCCATTATGGAATAGGACTAGCCTTTGGCGTCCTCATAGCCCTCATGGACTCACACGAAGAAAACGGGGCGCAGATGGCCCGTCGGGAAAGTATCAACTGCAGCTATGTCTAGGTCTACTGGTAAGCCAGATAATGGTAGACTAGTGCAGATAATAGTCATAGCACGGGTAGAACAAGCCAAATAATCTACTAAGGTAAGGGAGAGCCAGGAATGCACGGGCAATGCCATATCATATCATGGGTAGAAAAGGCATAAGAATCTACAAGGACAATCAGGGATAATTAGTATACTAGAGTAGATAGACGTCAAGTAGAACAGATATGTTATAAAATATGCAGTTGTAAACGAGGATTCTGATGGAATTCGAGCTAGATAAGGAGCACATCTCTTATAGATCTTATACCACTACGTGGTACTATTAGGGTCAGTATTCTAAGAGAATTCGGGTCCGTTTCGGTTATTTCGGGTGAACAGCAGTCGTTCTCGGGTTCATTTGAGTAATTCGTTGTACTCCCATTGAATCGAACGTACCCCCCAAACATGCCCTCATCTTATTAGATGCCTTTGGGTCACCTAGCGACCATGTGCTACCATAGAAACAAGATGGCGGTTCCCTATATACAAAATGGACGACGGAAACGCGTATTACCATAACAACACGCGCTGCACATGTGCAGTGACACCACGTGTCACCATGAGAATGAAATCACAGCATAGCCGCTCACGCGGGTAACCAAAACGTCACTTCCGGGGTACACCGCGCGGTCCACCAGATCTTGCTCGAAAGGTACGTGACATACTACTGATCAATAATCCATTTGCACAGCTTATTAATTCGTGTGCACGGAATATTATTTCGTGTGCACAGATTACAATTCACGTGAATGATTTTATTAATTCGTTCGCATTGATTATTATTTTGTTGGCATGGATTATCATTTCGTGTGCGTGGATTATTAATTTACGCACACGGATTATTAATTCAAACGCACGGATTATTAATTCAAACGCACGGTTTATTAATTCGTTTGCCTTGATCATTACTTCATGCACGGATTATTAATCTGTGCGCATGAATTATTAGTTTGCGTGCTTGGATTATTCATTTGTTCGCTCTGATTAATATTTCGTGTGCACAGATTATTAATTCGTGCGTATGGATTTTAAAAAACATATGTCACCTCACCGGCTCCATACAAATGCTCTCCGGACCATTGTCAATTATTTTTATTTTTAATTTTATAGATTAATTATACTCGAGATTTCTTGGGTAAGACAATTAATTCCAAATGCCCATGTACAGACATGGTGGTTTTGTGTGCTAAAGTGTACTACAGGTCTGTTTTTGCGCCTGCATTCAACCGTAGCTAACCCTGTTTCTGTCCGGTTAGTTGGCTGGAGTGCTTGGTGTTGGTTCGCCGCTGCTCGGTGGTTCTCTCCATCTTCTGTGGCGCATAATCCACCGTAATACTACCCGATATGACATGGCCTGGTCCATTAAAGTGTCATAAAAGCCCAGTAAAACATAAAAACAATGAATGATAAACTAACAATCAAAGAGTTTGCACATTTAGTTTATAAGCACATACACAAAGAACAAATATTGGATAAATGAGTACTGTAAAAATTATGTGCAAATGGAAGCAGAGAATCCAAAGTAAAACAATTTGAAGCAGAAGAATACATTAAAATACAGTGTATGTATGATCAATTATCTAAGAGCAATTACAGCTCTTGGATAACCGTGTGTATTTGTGCTTTCAAAGCCGAATGGAATAGTTCAAAATATTAGGCATAGCGACCAGTGTTCATGCAACATTTACGTGTAAATGCCATTGCCCATGTATCGATGTGCAACCCATCATCTAATTCGCTAAAGTGGCCGAAACAAATAGCCGCGACCGGGTAATTCAGTAAAAAACATGCAGGTAATAAGACCACACGCTTTTGTTTTCAGTTTGGCGTATGGATCACATTCAGGTGCAACTGAAGAATAAATTTTATCCCATCTCGGATATATTTTTTGCCGGTAAAAAGCCCGGTATCCGGTAATGTTTCCGGTGAGTGTATAAAACTACGTTTTAAAGTACTAAAAGTAGCCCCGAACGTGTGAAAAGTGACAATTTAATAAAACTTATGCACTGAAATGTGTATAAATGAAGGTGAAGCAATGTTTATTTTATTGAAGGCTATCTTCAAGCGAAATTTACGGCAGCGCAGAGCCGCCACACCATAGTATATTTCCATGGATTCCTAATCTGTTTTTAAAGATTACTAATCTGTTTAAATAGATTACTAATCTGTTTTTACAGATTACTAATCTGTTTAAACAGACTACTAATCCATTTTTACAGATTAACTAATCTGTTTTTACAGATTACTAATCTGTTTAAACAGATTACTAATCTTTTCTTACAGATTAACTAATCTGTATTTACAGATTAGTAATCTGTTTAAACAGATTAACTAATCTGTATTTACAGAATACTAATCTGTTTTTACAGATTAACTAGTCTGTAAAAACAGATTACTAATCTGTTCAAACAGATTACCAATCTGTTTTACAGATTAACTAAGTAATCTGTAAATACAGATTAGTTAATCTGTTTAAACAGATTACTAATCTGTAAACACAGATTAGTTAATCTGTTTAAACATATTACTAATCTGTAAATACAGATTAGTTCATCTGTTTTTACAGATTAGTAATCTGTTTAAACAGATTAGTAATCTGTAAATACAGATTAGTATTCTGTTTAAATAGATTAGTAATCTGTAAATACAGATTATTTAATCTGTTTAAACAGATTATTTAATCTGTTTAAACAGATTACTAATCTATAAATACAGATTAGTTAATCTGTAAAAACAGATTAGTAATCTGTAAAAACAGATTAGGAATCCCTGGAAACATACTACGGTGTGGCAATCAACACACTATTTATGTCACAAAAACGATTTAGCCGAGGTGCAAGGCGGGTGAATTTTTCCATACTTGTCAAATGGAGGTGTAGCTAATTCGTGTGCGTGAAATATGGATCTGTTTGTTAACAATGAAGGGATTTAGCAGAACGTTTTGAGGAAAGAAAACATTTATAATTTGAAGAAATAAAAATAAAGTTGTGTAAAAGCCCTTTTTTAAAAAGGGGGTTCATAATTTATTTTCAGTTACCGTTTCGTCAAACACATTCCGAGGTGATAATAAATATTAAAAACAACATTCGATTTATTAATCATTATATAGTATTAAGGCGCGAGAATGGGAAAATCATCGGCAATATTATTGGAAAAGAGTACTATTTATATTAGTGGATACCAGTACTAGTACCAGATTTCTGCATGCCCTACCCCTTGATACCCACCCAAAGCCTCGGAACCATTAAGACTGGGGCCTCGCGCGCCCACTTCATCAATCTCTATGTGTGGGCTCCCTGTGGTGGACCGGGCCTGCCCCCCACCCCTCCCCCCCCAAAAAAAACAATCAAACTGTTATTTAGAGTTTTTGACCCTTATCTTCGCTCCGGAGGCACCAGAATGGATCCCAGAGCTTCTGAATTTAAAACAAAAATTCCGGGAAAGGGTCTCCTGACTCACAGCCGTGGGAAGAAAGCTCTACTAGTTGTTAATTCCAGTCGCCCATTTAACATATTGTATATGACACACAATAATGTGTATAATGGACGATTGGAATGAATAACTAATGAATTGTTTAGGATTTAAAACTTCGACCCCTCCCCCTTCCCCTCAAAGAGGTGCCATCCAGGTACTCCTCAAATTTTGGTTTCTCTTTATCCTGTATGCCACACAAAAACCAGAATCATTTACCACAATTTCGGTTACAATCAGGCTTGTCAAAGTTCCGCCGGTACTTGGTTTATCGGAACCCAGACGGTACTGGGCCGTACCGCGGTACCGGTACCAGTGTCGGTACCTTTAACAACACATAAAAAGGTCATTAAATGACAATGAAACAATGTATGCTATGGAATATATTCCTAACAAATAAATCGGTTATGTGAACCGAGTTCTTAAGATTCGAATATTCGTGGGACATCGCGTCACTTCGAGTATAAACTTATGGGTGGACGAAACTTCGAACTTTAAACCTGCTCTCTGCGTCGACTCGGCACCTTCAGTGACGATCTCAGGTAGATGCCTTCGACGTTCTAAATAACAGATTTTATAATTAGACACACGCGCATTGAAAACTTGAAAAAGACAGCTATCCAGTACTTAGAGAACACTGAACATGGTCTCTCGATGTGCTACAAAACATGGGGTCCAGGAGGGACCATGTTTGAGTGTTGCTCTGAAATTTTATATACAGTCCGAGGTGTGACTGACTCGAGTACCGAGTACCGCCGGTACTTGGCTTCAGAACAGGTACCGCAAAAACGGTCCCGTTTCTGTGGTACCGGTGTCCTTACTGGTACCAGTTGACAAGCCTGGTTACAATTCTTGTGGTTTTTTACACTCTCTTTTCCCGGAATTGATAACCCCGGCCCGTCCTGGCGCGCGATGTCTTTTAAATATTTTTTCGTAACAACCGTACTTGCCCACTGAACCCTTCCATTGAACGGCTCGCTATTAAGTCCCTCACCTGCCTACTCAATCCTGTTGGCTTATTGGAATTCCAAATAGTGAATGTCCTGTTCAGAAATGGCCCACCTCTATTTATCAGTTCAGAGATAGCTCATTTCGGACAGAGTCCCTGAAATTATGTGCGTGTTAGATAATAGAAAAGAAATAAAATAAGTCGGATTGCTATTGAGCAAAACAAATTAGCCGTTAGCTCCCCTCCCCCCCCCCCCCAAGCCTCCACTGGGAGCTCAGAAATAGGGATTGAAGGCGTGAGCTCACAAGGTCCCATTCTTAATGGCTCCTACAGCTTTGGGTGAGAATCATGGCGTAGAGCATACATGAATCTAGAACTGGTACTAGTATCCAATGGCATGGATAGAACTCTTTTCTGGAAATACTGTGGGTAATTTGATAATTTTTTGACGTCTAGCTACTATATTTCAACATTACTTTGAGTGTTGCTTTCAATATTTATAATCACCTCGGCGTGTATATGGCGAAACGCTAACTGAAAATAAATTTAAAAAATAGCTTTACACAGCTTTACTCCTTTAAATTACAAATGGTTTCTTTCCAAACAAATTCTGTTAAATCCCTTCAGAGTAAACAAACATATCCATATGTTACATACACTGATTAGTCACATCTCTGTTTAGCAAGTATGATAAAATTCACGTCATCACACCAAAATATCCCGTGATTTTAACCTGCTTTGGTGATATTTTGTAACTGATCCTTTTTGGGGCCTTAGTAGGGCCCCTAAATGTGGTCCGATTGGGGCGGTTGAGGTGTCAATCTTCCTTATTCCTCGGGGGCCACCCATCAGCACCAAAATATCCCGTGATTTTAAATTGCTTTGGTGATATTTTGTAACTGGTCCTTTTTGGGGTCTTAGTAAGGCCCCTAAATGTGGTCCGATTGGGGCGGTTGAGGTGTCAATCTTCTTTATTTCTCGGGGGCCACCCATCAACACCAAAATATCCCGTGATTTTAACCTGCTTTGGTGATATTTTGTAACTGACCCTTTTAGGGGCCTTAGTAGGGCCCCTAAATGTTGTCCTATTGGGGCGGTTGAGGTGTCAATCTTCTTTATTCCTCGGGGACCACCCATCAACACCACAATATCCCGTGATTTTAACCTGGTTTGGTGATATTTTGTAACTGGCCTTTTTGAGGCCTCAGTAGGGCCCCTAAATGTGGTCCGATTGGGGTGGTTGAGGTGTCAGTCTTCTTTATTCCTCGGGGGCCACCCATCAACACCAAAATATCCCGTGATTTTAACCTGTTTTGGTGATATTTTGTAACTGTTTCTTTTTGGGGCCTTAGTAGGGCCCCTAAATGTGGTCCGATTGGGGCGGTTCAGGTGTCAATCTTCTTTATTCCTCGGGGGCCACCCATCAACATCAAAATATTCCGTGATTTTAACCTGCTTTGGTGATATTTTGTAACTGGCCCTTTTTGGGACCTTAGTAGGGCCCCTAAATGTGGTCCGATTGGGGCGGTTGAGGTGTCAATCTTCTTTATTCCTCGGGAGCCACCCAGCAACACCAAAATATCCCGTGATTTTAACCTGCTTTGGTGATATTTTGTAACTGGCCCTTTTGGGGGCCTTAGTAGGGCCCTAAATGTTGTCCGATTGGGGCGGTTGAGGTGTCAATCTTCTTTGTTCCTCGGGGGCCACCCATCAACATCACAATATCCCGTGATTTTAACTTGCTTTGGTGATATTTTGTAACTGGTCCTTTTTGGGGCCTTAGTAGGGCCCCTAAATGTGGTCCGATTGGGGCGGTTGAGGTGTCAATCTTCTTTATTCCTCGGGGGCCACCCATCAACACCACAATATCCCGTGATTTTAACCTGCTTTGGTGATATTTTGTAACTGGCCTTTTTGAGGCCTTAGTAGGGCCCCTAAATGTGGTCCGATTGGGGTGGTTGAGGTGTCAGTCTTCTTTATTCCTCGGGGGCCACCCATCAACACCAAAATATCCCGTGATTTTAACTTGCTTTGGTGATATTTTGTAACTGGTCCTTTTTGGGGCCTTAGTAGGGCCCCTAAATGTGGTCCGATTGGGGCGGTTGAGGTGTCAATTTTCTTTATTCCTCGGGGGCCACCCATCAACACCAAAATATCCCGTGATTTTAACTTGCTTTGGTGATATTTTGTAACTGGTCTTTTTGGGGGCCTTAGTAGGGCCCATAAATGTGGTCCGATTGGGGCGGTTGAGGTGTCAATCTTCTTTATTCCTCGGGGGCCACCCATCAACGCCAAAATATCCCGTGATTTTAACCTGCTTTGGTGATATTTCGTAACTGGCCCTTTTTGGGGCCTTAGTAGGGCCCCTAAATGTGGTCCGATTGGGGCGGTTGAGGCCACCCATCAACACCAAAATATCCGGTAATTTATTTATTGGTGTTTAAGGTCACATATTTCTGCACAATGGCTAACCATGACCGTGACAGTTTTACGTGTGGAGGAAGCCGGAATATTCGGAGAGAACCACCGAGCAACTGTCAACTCCCCAACATACCAACTCCACACAAGCAGGGTTAGCATCGGATGAAGACAGGTGCACCATCGACGTGCACTACGCCTTAGTACACGTCACCGTGCCCCCACGCGAGCAATGGGGGTGAAGTGTCTTGCCAAGGACACAACTCGGTTGCCGCAGGTGGGATTCGAACCGAGGACCTCTCGGCTTGCAGCCTGCACCTCTCTCTACCAACTGAGCCCCCCCCCCCCCCCACCCCCCATTAACCCATTATCTAACGCTAGTAGCAGACGATACTCGTCAAAAAAATTCTCGTGTACTAAAAATTTTCATTTTTTGCATCCAAAACACAGGGTGTTACCCCTCATTGGAATGAGCGCAACGCGCTCGTTCGAATGAGGGCGTCATAACCTATGTTTTGGAAGCATAAAATGTAAATATAAAAAAGACGGAATAGCCATTTTTGTGTACGGTGCTGGCCGTTTTTGGCCGTTACTTTAGGTAATGGGTTAAACGCATTTTGACCAATTCCTCTCAGCCCCAAGGAAGGGACAAACTGACCTAGGGGGCAATGATTAAAAAGATAGCTAAGTTGTTACAACAAGATAGCTAAGTTGTTATAACAAGTTAGCTAAGTTGTTATAACAAGTTACTAAGTTGTTATAACAAGTTAGCTAAGTTGTTATAACAAGTTAGCTAAGTTGTTATAACAAGTTAAGCTAAGTTGTTATAACAAGTTAGCTATGTTGTTATAACAACTTAGCTAAGTTGTTATAACAAGTTAGCTAAGTTGTTATAACAAGTTACTAAGTTGTTATAACAAAATAGCTAAGTTGTTATAACAAGTTAGCTAAGTTGTTATAACAAGTTAAGCTAAGTTGTTATAACAAGTTAAGCTATGTTGTTATAACAAGTTAGCTAAGTTGTTATAACAAGTTACTAAGTTGTTATAACAAGTTAGTTAACTTGTTATAACAACTTAGCACAGGTAAAAAAATACATCAACTGGCGTCAGAACGCTGCCGTAGGAAAGCTTGTTTGAAAAAGCGTAAAAAATCAGCACACAATTTTGATAGTACCATATTGTCACTGTGTCAGTGTGTCAGTAACCATTTTAGGGATTTGAAAACGACAAATTGTGTTTATTCCATTTGGGGTATTTTCAAATGGATAATTATTGGATTTTCTGTACCGGTTTGTGGATAAAATGTTCGGAAAAGGAGGTAGGCTAACATTTGCTCTCACAATTTTTATTATTTAAATTTTGCTACATTGTCATGAAAAGCTACTAATAGGCGAGTGTGGTTAAAACTGCGCTGAGGTAGGTTTGGGTAAAATTGCGGAGGCCGGTTTGGTTGGAGGTTGATTTGGGTGTAATTCGTTTCAACTCGACCCAAAACATTGTCACATGAATTTGAATTGAAGTTTGACAATAGCACCGTGCGGCCCATTTGGGGTCGGTTTATTTTTTTCAGGGCAATGGGACATATTTATTTTCGGTTCGATAATACTTGAACTCGGCAATTGTAACAGCATTGCGCCATTCTGGTTGATTCAGGGCACAGCCATAGAGTAGAGAACGAATTCTGTGGCACAGCTCAAATGTGAGCCGTTTAAATATGAATTGAGGACTCGGACTCGGACTCAAACACATACTGAATCAAGGACTAGGACTCAAGTTAAGTGCTTAGTTTTTTGTTGAATTACCAGTGATTTACCACGTTATAGCGATCTTTATTATTTTATTGTGCCGAAAATAAAAATTAACCATCCCTGTGAGGTCAGTCCAGACTGTTTAACACGTCAAACTGCCGTGACATTTTGCCGGTGGTTGCCGCACTTGGGGGAGTGCCCTAGAGTTTGTTAAGTAATTATTAAGTTAGAATTAATAGATTTCATAAGAACTATCTATCGACGCCTTTATCCACGTTGTTTCATTTAACCATTTGCGCGTGGTATCTGTTAAACGTCCATCCACTGTCCACACCATGTATATCTGTCAATTCGACAATCTGAGCGACCACTATTTCCTCAAGCGTTTCGCTTTCCGTACAAAATACCGAAGTATGAACTCCCTAACTCCGTTACTGTTGTGTACATTACGTATCACTATAAATAAATTTCCCGTTCACAGTGGGAACCCTAAAAAATCGAGGCCTGTTCTGTTCTGCTTGGCCCGTGAACGTACCAAATCCCAAAAAATTATATTGCGGACTTTGGGTCAAAGTTTGGACTAACTGTGAGGGTAATTAGCGCGCCTCCTTTAAACAATCCTGGATCCGCCTCTGCTTTATGGAGCTGACAGTTTCTTAACGCTAGGTTCGACGACGGCACCGATTATTCCGAATGCTACACCCCCCCCCCCCCCCCCATCCCATAAACTCTGGCAGACGCATTCGCCGCCTTGACAGATTGGCGACCAGGCTGACTGATCAGCCTGGTCAGAAATGTTTTGAGGCTGATTACCAGGCCCGAGCTGATAGGCCTGGTGAAAATGCAAGGCCTGCCTCAGTACGTTTTCATATAATATATTTCTCAGTACGTACCCACGCCCTCAGTACGTTTTCATATAATATATTTCTGGTCCATTCACCTGTGTGTGTGTTTGTGTGTCGGGTGTGTGTGTGGGGGTGGGGGGGGGGGGGGTGTAGAAAACAAATGTAGCCAGTTTACAAATAGTTTATTCAGTTGTTAATAAACGGTTAAATTGCCAAGCACTTGGGGCAGGTTAAGGTATCTTAGTTTAGTTAGTCCATAAATAGCGTTTATATTTTATGCAAGGAGAAAATAAATTGTTTTTAGACTGAATTTTGGATATTGAATCCCGCATGAATGCCGAAACGCAAGAAAATCGGTTGCCAAAATATGTCAGTAAAGTGGGAGTGGCCTATTCCATGCAATTATTTCATTGGTTAAACATGAAAAGCTTGAACCATTTTGTAAGAAAAACTCAACTGATAATTTATTTCAGAGCGAAATTAATAAAATACACCCTTTAATATGTATCAAATCAATTATTAAGGAGAATAAGGACATCAGACAAATTAACTTCGCAACACTTGGTGTTTGTACAAAGTATTCCAATTATTCTAATTCTTTGATTTTGGGTATTTTGAATATTTTATTAAAACATGCAAGATGTCGCAAATTTATTTTGTCTGATGTCCTGGCTTTGTTTTTGGGACATCCAACACATCTTTAGCCGCAGATAGTTTTATATAACTTCTCAACATGTCCAGTAATGAACTTATGATGGAAGCACAGTAGCCAATTTTCAGGAACCACTGGAACCCGTTTCTGCCAGTGTAGTCGTGATATACATTTATTCATGTTCTATGCAACACAACCTTAATTTTGATGTACGGTATGCCTATGTCCAGATACCAGTCGAATTTTTATGACAACACGTTTTGCCAAAAATATACTGGATATAGCAGCTGGGTGTAGCCTTCAGTGAAGTCGCAAGTGTTTCAGATGGACGACCGACCATTTGCTAGTCTTTTTAAACTATTAATTGTGTGATTACTATGGTCTAAATGTTTATACATTTTTGATAAAAATCACTTGCTGTCTGTTTGCGTCCAGTGGTCTGGGGTGGGGGGGGGGGGGGGCTGAAAGATTTTGCTCGAAAAGTGATTCCGCGGGCATCATCGAGGCACGTAATATCGCGGTGGGTGTGGTGTGGGAGAATGTGACGCCCCGCACTGGTGGAGAAAGTTTGAAAAAATTATGACCAATCTATACCCACACGCCAGCTGCCTTTCCAACCTTGTGATTGAGGAGGAAATTGGTTCGCGTTTCGAGTGTACCTGGCTGAATGGATGGGCGCGTTTGTGACAGGGAGGAGGCAAAGTCTACGCTTATCGCTTATGGGGTAAAATGTCATCACCCCCCCCCCCCTCCCCATCCCCGCCCTTGAAGCGCCGCCAATGCTTGGACCCAAAGATCGTAATATCTTCTCTTTCTGCGTGACAAACCCCACTGCTTCTAACGTACACCATATCGATTTTGTGTTGAAAATGTGTTGCCAATTCATACAATTCATACATTGCCTCGCTAGAACAACACATCATATCCCCATGATAAAAATAGGTATACTTCTAGTTCTCAACTCTCACATTTTCGTAGATGTAAATCATTAACTGTCATCGAAGATGAAAATCTGCCACCCGTGGATCACGGAATACCGTACCGCCGTACCGAATACACCAGGATATACACGTTTTGAATTGCAAACACATTTTCAACACTAAATCCATGTGGCTTGTATTGGGCCCACAGGATATTCCACACCAAAATAATATTAGGCCTACGGCCTTTGGTTCCAAGTTTGGAAAAGAACGAATATTTTGAGTATTGACCTGGTCGAGTTTGGTAGTTAGTCGCAGAATAATGGTTAAATGAAGCTATGGAGATGGAAGGGAGTCGATCGATAGTTCACAAAAAGTCAGCTTTTCCCAACTAAATAAATGAATGATAGTCTTAATATAAAAATATAGGGGCATTCCACAAAGTACGATGGCTATTGGGAATATGTTACGGCAGTTAAACGGTTAAACGAGTTTTGCTGATCATCACAACGACAAGATCGCTGTTACGAGTATAGTTAATCACTGGTAATTCAACAAAAAATCTGAACACTATACTTGAGTCCGGGTCCGGGTCCGAGTCCGAGTCCTCGATTCAGTATGTGTTTTGAGTCCGAGTCCGAGTCCTCAATTCAGTGTCCATCATGTGAGCCGTTTCCTTGTGCCGCGCCGCGAGTGAATCAACCTGGCCCAGGTGATGTTTTCGCGGGATTGTCGCCATGGATATCGAACTGTTCATTAATTTCGAAGGGAACTGAACGTTTCGTTCTCTGAATGTTGTGTGCTCGGGACGTTTCGTGCCCATTTGGACGTTTTGTGCCCATTTGGACGTTGCGTACGTTTTTATCTGTGGTCGTTTAGTACCGTACCCAATTTTTGGAACGATTAAGATTGGACGTTTCTTAGCCTGGTGATGGTCATTTCGTACACAATGGATGTTAACACGGTAGGGATTCCATCCTCAGTTGGTCGTTCTTTAAAACAAAGAAGCGTGTCATTATAACATAAACTTTATTCTTTAAAGCAAAGAAGAGTTTTATTACAACAAATATTGCAGTCTTTAACCCTTTGTCCATCGTAACGTCTAAACGGGACTCCTTAATCACAAAAATCACCATTCAATTTTCATTATGTCTTCAACGTTTGGCTCAAAAACATAGCTGATGACTCCCTACTTTTTGCGTAAAAAACATAAGCTATGTTTTTTTACGCAAAGAGTGAGAAAAAATTAAATTAGTTATTCATGAAACATCAGACAGCGTTTTGATTAATGCGTAATGACTTCAGTTATAATCAGAGAATAAAGTAATTATAAAAAGTAAAGCATTTTTTAATGGTTTTGTTTATATAATAAGCCAGTTAAGCATTAATAAGAACAATGTAATATTATTTGATAAATTATTTTGTGAAACTTACAAGGGAAACACCGTAGGCCCAAAGAAGGATACGAACCATCCAAAGGGGGGTAAAAACACTCCAATATTAACATCTCGTGAATGATACGACCGGTCACAATCGGGGTGCGAAACGTCATGAAAATTGTGTACGAAACGACCAAAGATTTGGGAACCAAGGTTCGCATTGAATACGAAATGTCCAGGGTACGAAAGTCGAAACGTTTTAAAACTTTCGTCAACGGCCATGCTAAACGAAGAGAACTATGTAGACCATATGCATTTGGAGTCGACCTTTGGAATAGTAAGTGGGCATTGGCAAATTAAAACCACAGTAAGATAGATAGATGAACGAATGTTTTTTACGAAGTTTTTGAAGATGAGTGAATGGTTTTCGACGACATGCCGTGCTTCTACATTTGCTGTTGTTTTGTCAACCTACTTTAGTATTTCGTTATACTTCTTAGATGGTAGTCTGTATCCCGCGTTTCCTCGTTTGGGGTTCTGATCCAGATGGAGAGGGGTTGATCAATGTGGCATTAAACCTTTGGCACAACCCTAATAAAAAAAGTACCATGGTAAACCATGGTAAATCCCAAAATACCCTGGTAATACCATGGTATACCGTGGTATTACCAGGATATTTTGGGATTTACCATGGTACTTTTTTATAAGGGAATGAGTCCAAAATAGGTTCTTCTTCGCGCCACACCCTACCCACGTATCAACTTAAGTTTCGTTTGACCAAGCAGAACCTTAACCCCTTATCTAACACGAAAAGCAGACGACACTTGCAAAAAAAAATTCTTGAATAACTTTTTTTTTCATTTTTTGTCTCAAAAACATAGGTTATGAACCCTCATTGGAACGAGCTCGACGAGCTCGTTCCAAAGAGGGGTAATAACCTTTGTTTTGGGGACAAAAGATGAACATTAATTGGCGATTTTTGGGAATAGCACTGGCCGGTTTTGGCCGTTACGTTAGGTAAAGGGTTAATTGGAGAGCAGAAACCAACTCCATCTGCAGAAGGAAACCTAACAGGTGGATGGACAGACAGAGCCACGTCGATTATAATCCTCATAATGATGTTTGGGGAGTGCGAGTGGGATTTGAATCTGACCCGTCAAAGATTCTGACTAGTGGATCTGAGGGAGATATTTTTAGAATATTCTTGATAACGCACCAAATTAGAATTTGAGCTCCAACACGGAACCAAACAACTAACCCAGTAACTTGATTTGAACAAACATGAAAGTTGACACCTATAAGAATGCAGTATAACCAATGTCAAAAGATATTGACAGGTAGATAGGAGATGATTTTCCTGCAGGGAGTTCAAATAAGAACACTTAGACTGGATTTGAACGAACGCGAATCTATCTCTCTAAGGATGTTGAAAACAAATTATCAGAAGATTGATTGGTGATTCTGAAGATTTTTTTGAATTTTTGAAAATATGCCGACTCGGCGTTTTCCCATTACCGACAGTGTTAAAATGACTGTCCCCATATGGTACTCCATGTCATAACCGATAACAATACTGTTTTTGTTCAATTGATTGCACTGGTTCTAAATAATTCTCCGCTCTGTTGCGCTATGCTTAATTTGGAAATTAAGAGTATTTTCAATTTTTCGAAATGGAGTTCTCACAGGGACTCGAAAAACTATTTGGGAACATTTATTTATTATTTATTGGGGCTTAAGATCACACAACTCTACACAATGGCTAATCGTGACCGCAACATGGATAGGAAGATTTCCACCTCAGGCATTGGTGACCGGGTCACACAAGCACCACTTCACTTCCAGTGGTTCCCACAGGGACTTTTTGGAATACACTGCATGAGTACATGTGACCTAATAATACGTGCTTAGCTAATGTGGTTCAAATTGGCCAACTAGTTAGAAATTCTGGGCAGGGCCATAAATTTTGCCCCCTCCATCAGGAGCCCAAATATTGTCGAGAAAAATTTTCTTTGAGCAAGTTGAATCTTCAACAACAAATGAATAAACAAAGAGGATGCGTACCAATTTTCAAAGATTGCTAATGGCGGTACAAGAGAAGATTTTCAAAGAATTTCAGGCTTTTGGGGCACTGCCCCCAGTCCCTCAGACATAGCAATATGGTTAGCAACATGGAATGGTATTGTTATAGATCACTTGGTTGGTTTAGTTTCGTCGAGTGGTAATGAAGAGGATTGAAATTCAAATGTTAATGTACGACAGACACCAAGTGATGGCGAGAGCTCACCCAAAATATTGCCTGGGAAACTTTCCTTGAATAAACTTAATTCTACATCATTTGCGACTACATATCAATGCAGCTGGAACTTCATGAGGAAATGATTGAGTGTTGTCCCCAGTACAATGTGTTCAAATGAGCATCCCCATATGGTGCCTCGTGGGGCAACTGATAGCGATCTTCTTTGTGTAGTTCTGCTTACAAGGAAGTGGGAGGAGGGGTAACGACCCGGGGGTCCTATTTAGGATTAGCCCTCACCCATGCCCGAGAGACGTTTGCAAACTTCAGTGCTCTTGGGTCGAGTCAGATGTATGTGCAGCACGTGTAGTTCTACATTGGAGTCTATTTTAGGGCTATGTGTTGAGTGAAACTTTCATCGATCCCATGTTCTGCAAATATAGAAATGTAGGCATTGGAAATGTTTTTCTATCTTTAGCTCCAATGGTTCCCACAGGGGTGCAGAGAAAATGTTTTTAGCGTGAATCATGTTGATGTTATCCAATAATACTACATACCCATTTCTGTCCAAACTGGCTGACCGGTTCTGAAAACTGAAAGTTTTGGTGGCACCATAAATGTTTTCCCTTCCAAGATGAACCAAAATATTGCCCAAGACACTTGAATCCACACCATAAAAGTAAGCTGCATACCAAATCAATGTAGCCAGCAGTTTACAATAAGATTGTCTAGTGTTTTTGCCATTACTCACAATGATAAATGGGGGTTCTGGTGTGGTGCCCCCGGAAGCAACCGATTGCAGGGTTTTGGCCCAAATGATTCTACTTCTCCCCTGATATGGAAGATAACACCAGGGTTCAAAGGGTTAAAATTCGTCATGATTCGCAAGAATCAGTTTTTATTTTCGTCAACTCCTGCCACTAGAATCAATTTTAACTTCTTAATTTTGAATTTGAAAGTACTCATACACTGATGTCTCTGCGAGTGGAACCAGTTTATAATCGCAAATAAAAAGAAGTAAAACTGGTGGATGCCCCCCGACAGTCGACGTAGGTAACAAGCAGATTCGTAACATTGTGGTCCCCCGCTGTGATAAATCATTTGGCACATGTCTTTGAAATACAAGGACCGTAACTCTGGTAATAAATATGCTGGCAACTTTTTTATAACATGTGCAGGAGCGGCTTTTCAGGAGGATCCCTAATACCAAATTTCATTGAGATCATCTACTCACTGCTGAAATATCGCTGCGGATAGACGAACGGACAAGGCGGCCTTGTTATAACGTGCGGGAGCGGCTTGTCACAAGGATCCCACGTACCAAATTTCATTGATTTCCATCCACTCACTGCTGAGATATTGCTGCAGACTGAAAAATCATGAAAAACTGACAAAGTAAGGACCGTTACTCTGGTGAAAAATATGCAGGCAACTTTTTTTATAACGTGCAGGAGCGGTGTGTCACAAGGGCCCCTCATACCAATTTTCATTGAAATACATCCCCCACTGTTAAGATGTCGCTGCGTATGGGAAATAAAATCATGAAAAACTGACAAAGGAAGGACGGTAACTCTGGTGAAAAGTATGCGGACAACGTTTTCATAACATGTGCAGGAGCGGATTGTCACAAGGATGATCCTCACACCAAATTTATTGAAATTCATCCACTCACTGCTGAGATATCGCTGCGGACAGACACGGACGAAGAGCATAAAAACATACCTCACATTTCTTTCTTTCTCTTCTTCTTTCTGGACCGCGGCAAATGAGCGGAATGTCAAAGAACTATTATTGTTATTATTTATATATTTACTACAGTTGTTTAACCCTTTACCCAACGTAACGGTCAAAACCGATCAGCGCTATTCTCAAACATCGTCAGTTAATTTTCATTATTTTTTTCATTTTTTGTCTCAAAAACATAGGATATGAACCCTCGTTAGAACGAGCTCGTCCGGCCAGTAGTGTACCCGCTGAATATAGTATACACTAGAGTATGTTATGGTACCATACTATTAAAAAACAGTAGGGGATATTTGATAAAAGTGAGATATATGAGGAAATATCTTTATATTTTCATCAAAAAGACAGTTGAGGCATTGCACTGTGACATCTCATCTGGCGAATGATTTCAGCAATAGTTGGGCGTCTGCCAAACACACACTCCACTCACTGTGCTGTAGAAGACGGTCAGTCAGAAAATTTTCCACATTCTGTCAAAGACCTCAATACCTTGTAAATCCTCGTCGGTTCGCGAGACTAACACGGATCCGACGTGGCATACTCCTCATCAAACGTCCAATATCAGCTCGACTGATGTTTTTCTATTCTTTCTGCAGTGCAGCGGAGAATTCCTAGACATTGGTAGGGGATTGTTGGCGTTGTCGTTGGCGCCAACCAAGCATAACCCAGACGTGCTCGATTGGTGAAAGGTATGGACAAGGAAGTGTTGTGATGTTCTGCTCCTGGGGGAACTCTGTAGCGACACGGGCCCTATGTGCTCTTGCACTGTCATCTTGGAAAATGAATCGACGGTCGTGACTTCGCGCAAATGGCACCACATGAGCTTCTAACATGTTGTCACAGTAGTACTGCCATGTGACACGCCCTTGGATGACATGTAATGCTGTTCTGGTTGTCATGGTTATGACTCCCCGCACCATTACCGATCCACCACCAAAACGATCGTGCTGCCTAACGGTTACGTCATAGTATCGTTCGTTCCGTTACCCTGTTTCGCTTGTCGTGGCAGACGAGAGTGAACCTCGATTCATCGGAAAACATGGCGTTGCTCCACCGACGATTGTCCCAGCGCTGTCGTGCTCCGCACCAATAACGCCTTGCTGCGATGTGACGTTCAGTCAAACGTGAAATTATTCGAGGTCGTCGAGCGTACAAATTCCAACTGTGTAGGCAATTTCGGATAGTCTGACCACTGACTCGCATATCTGTCGCTCGGTGCAGCTACTGTCCAATTTCTGAGGCACTTTAATGACGGTTACGTAGTGCTGTGGTTCGGATGAAACGATCCTGGTTAGCAGTTGTCGCCCTTGGGCGACCTGAGGTCTCGTTACAGTTATCCAGGTGAAAATGTCGTCTTTTCAAGAAATGTTCAGCTTCTGATTAACACGGCCGAGGATATTTCGCATTTAAATTACCTCCCCTATTCACAATACTCACAATGTATATAGTTTCTGGAAGGTCTGAATATGGCCCTTTCTGGAGACAACTGTACACACCAAAAATCTTACAATATCACTCAAATACACTCAGCCGAATGACACAGTTGATGGTTAAAAAATGGCTCAAAATGGTCAAAATTTTCTCATTTTGGGGATAAATCTCCAATTTTCGTACATCGATAGTGATAAAACTGTGTTATAAGAATTCCTCATTCCTCCACTGAGGATTTTACAGCATAACATGATCATTCTGACAAATAAAAAACATATGGGTTTCTTATTCATTTTTTCAGAAGGCGTTCTCAAAGCAAATTTACACAAAAATTGTCCCATTTGTAAACTGCAAATTGTCAGGACCCAAACAGGTCTGGGTTAGTCATTTAACACTTCCATGTGACATTGACCCCCAACTGAAATGCACTTGACAATACACAGTTTGAATCAAGACCATCAACAGATTATTTTGATCATATCACCATTAATGAGAATTATTTACTAAATCCACACCACCATAAACTAAAACTATAGCCCAAAATAGCCATTTGGCTGAGGATATCCAATAACCTCGGAAATGACCTTTTAATAGAAAATGAGACCTTAAGTGAAAAATAAAAAATTCTTCACATTCTCAGAAATAGTAAAGGTGCATCTGTATTTAATTCTGAGAAAAATGATGTATGGCACATATGAGAAAAATGTTAACTTAGTGCCCTTAAGCCCCATGGATAGCGGCAGACCAAGCACTCTGACAGCCAGTTTCTTTACGTTTCTTTACGCAGTAATGCTCAGTGAGAGAAGGCCTGTTCTTTCACATTTCTGACTCTGATGAAAGTTCTGTAGAGTAAATTTTGCATCAGGTGAAAGCATGTAACACCAGTGGTTCCCCTATTCTACCAAAGCAGTATGCTTTAACCTGAGAGAAGGAAGTTAGATTTCAATTTAGATGGATGCACAGCTGTCTCACCATGAACAATAGCTATCAAGGCAGCTGTGTTGGTATATTGGCCAATGATCAGACTAAACCAATGGTGATGGATTATTTATTTTTGATGTGCACAGTCACTTTCAGCACCAAAAGTTACATCAGGATCACACATTACTGATAAAATTAAAACAAAACCAGAAATTATATTCATTTGTAAACTGCATCCTCCCTCAAAATGCATATTTCAGTCCCCACCCACCCACTCTTTTCCACAGCATTCTCAACTCACTTTCCTCATTTGGCTAAGCATCATTCACTGATTCTATCAATTATAATATAATGTGATCATAAAAGAAAAAAAATCTATAAATCTCTTGTAAACTCATTTCCTGCATAGCATACATTGTGTTTGCTAAAGGGTTAAAAATAGACCCATTTCAGTTCCTGACCTGATCCAAAAGACTGACATTTGAAGTATGTGCTATTTGAAAAGAGCTGTGTAAATGTAACGATTAAGAATATTCAGTCCCAAATTATCTCTACTAATCAGACCACACTCTGATAATTCCCTGGAAAGTTCTTAGAAAGAGTTCTCCATATGACTGTACCAGTAAACAGCATTTTCAAATAAAATTGTGTTAAAAAACCTATATAATTCTCTTGATAACACCATTACTGGACTTGAAATACCTCAAGAGGGAGAACTTTCCAGGAAATTATATCTGAACAGGGTACCACGGAAAAAAGAAAAATATGTTTTAATATTTCTTTTAGTTATCCTACAACATATTCCCACTAATACAGTTGGTTGCTATGGAGATTGGAGGCCAGAAATTGCAATGAAAGCAAACACTGTTTTCTACTTAAGGTCTCGTTACAGTTATTCAGGTGAAAATGTCGGCTTTTCAAGAAATGTTCAGCTTCTGATTAACACGGCCGAGGATATTTCGCATTTAAATTAACTCCCCTATTCACAATACTCACAATGTATATAGTTTCTGGAAGGTCTGAATATGGCCCTTTCTGGAGACAACTGTACACACCAAAAATCTTACAATATCACTCAAATACACTCAGCCGAATGACACAGTTGATGGTTAAAAAATGGCTCAAAATGGTCAAAATTTTCTCATTTTGGGGATAAATCTCCAATTTTCGTACATCGATAGTGATAAAACTGTGTTATAAGAATTCCTCATTCCTCCACTGAGGATTTTACAGCATAACATGATCATTCTGACAAATAAAAAACATATGGGTTTCTTATTCATTTTTTCAGAAGGCGTTCTCAAAGCAAATTTACACAAAAATTGTCCCATTTGTAAACTGCAAATTGTCAGGACCCAAACAGGTCTGGGTTAGTCATTTAACACTTCCATGTGACATTGACCCCCAACTGAAATGCACTTGACAATACACAGTTTGAATCAAGACCATCAACAGATTATTTTGATCATATCACCATTAATGAGAATTATTTACTAAATCCACACCACCATAAACTAAAACTATAGCCCAAAATAGCCATTTGGCTGAGGATATCCAATAACCTCGGAAATGACCTTTTAATAGGAAATGAGACCTTAAGTGAAAAATAAAAAATTCTTCACATTCTCAGAAATAGTAAAGGTGCATCTGTATTTAATTCTGAGAAAAATGATGTATGGCACATATGAAAAAAATGTTAACTTAGTGCCCTTAAGCCCCATGGATAGCGGCAGACCAAGCACTCTGACAGCCAGTTTCTTTACGTTTCTTTACGCAGTAATGCTCAGTGAGAGAAGGCCTGTTCTTTCACATTTCTGACTCTGATGAAAGTTCTGTAGAGTAAATTTTGCATCAGGTGAAAGCATGTAACACCAGTGGTTCCCCTATTCTACCAAAGCAGTATGCTTTAACCTGAGAGGAGGAAGTTAGATTTCAATTTAGATGGATGCACAGCTGTCTCACCATGAACAATAGCTATCAAGGCAGCTGTGTTGGTATATTGGCCAATGATCAGACTGAACCAATGGTGATGGATTATTTATTTTTGATGTGCACAGTCACTTTCAGCACTAAAAGTTACATCAGGATCACACATTACTGATAAAATTAAAACCAAACCAGAAATTACATTCATTTGTAAACTGCATCCTTCCTCAAAATGCATATTTCAGTCCCCACCCACCCACTCTTTTCCACAGCATTCTCAACTCACTTTCCTCATCTGGCTAAGCATCATTCACTGATTCTATCAATTATAATATAATGTGATCATAAAAGAAAAAAAATCTATAAATCTCTTGTAAACTCATTTTCCTGCATAGCATACATTGTGTTTGCTAAAGGGTTAAAAATACACCCATTTCAGTTCCTGACCTGATCCAAAAGACTGACATTTGAAGTATATGCTATTTGAAAAGAGCTGTGTAAATGTAACAATTAAGAATATTCAGTCCCAAATTATCTCTACTAATCAGACCACACTCTGATAATTCCCTGGAAAGTTCTAAGAAAGAGTTCTCCATATGACTGTACCAGTAAACAGCATTTTCAAATAAAATTATGTTAAAAAACCTACATAATTCCCTTGATAACACCATTACTGGACTTGAAATACCTCAAGAGGGAGAACTTTCCAGGAAATTATATCTGAACAGGGTACCACTGAAAAAAGAAAAATATGTTTTAATATTTCTTTTAGTTATCCTACAACATATTCCCACTAATACAGTTGGTTGCTATGGAGATTGGAGGCCAGAAATTGCAATGAAAGCAAACACTGTTTTCTACTTAAGTGAAAAATAAAAAATTCTTCACATTCTCAGAAATAGTAAAGGTGCATCTGTATTTAATTCTGAGAAAAATGATGTATGGCACATATGAGAAAAATGTTAACTTAGTGCCCTTAAGCCCCATGGATAGCGGCAGACCAAGCACTCTGACAGCCAGTTTCTTTACGTTTCTTTACGCAGTAATGCTCAGTGAGAGAAGGCCTGTTCTTTCACATTTCTGACTCTGATGAAAGTTCTGTAGAGTAAATTTTGCATCAGGTGAAAGCATGTAACACCAGTGGTTCCCCTATTCTACCAAAGCAGTATGCTTTAACCTGAGAGAAGGAAGTTAGATTTCAATTTAGATGGATGCACAGCTGTCTCACCATGAACAATAGCTATCAAGGCAGCTGTGTTGGTATATTGGCCAATGATCAGACTAAACCAATGGTGATGGATTATTTATTTTTGATGTGCACAGTCACTTTCAGCACCAAAAGTTACATCAGGATCACACATTACTGATAAAATTAAAACAAAACCAGAAATTATATTCATTTGTAAACTGCATCCTCCCTCAAAATGCATATTTCAGTCCCCACCCACCCACTCTTTTCCACAGCATTCTCAACTCACTTTCCTCATTTGGCTAAGCATCATTCACTGATTCTATCAATTATAATATAATGTGATCATAAAAGAAAAAAAATCTATAAATCTCTTGTAAACTCATTTCCTGCATAGCATACATTGTGTTTGCTAAAGGGTTAAAAATAGACCCATTTCAGTTCCTGACCTGATCCAAAAGACTGACATTTGAAGTATGTGCTATTTGAAAAGAGCTGTGTAAATGTAACGATTAAGAATATTCAGTCCCAAATTATCTCTACTAATCAGACCACACTCTGATAATTCCCTGGAAAGTTCTTAGAAAGAGTTCTCCATATGACTGTACCAGTAAACAGCATTTTCAAATAAAATTGTGTTAAAAAACCTATATAATTCTCTTGATAACACCATTACTGGACTTGAAATACCTCAAGAGGGAGAACTTTCCAGGAAATTATATCTGAACAGGGTACCACGGAAAAAAGAAAAATATGTTTTAATATTTCTTTTAGTTATCCTACAACATATTCCCACTAATACAGTTGGTTGCTATGGAGATTGGAGGCCAGAAATTGCAATGAAAGCAAACACTGTTTTCTACTTAAGGTCTCGTTACAGTTATTCAGGTGAAAATGTCGGCTTTTCAAGAAATGTTCAGCTTCTGATTAACACGGCCGAGGATATTTCGCATTTAAATTAACTCCCCTATTCACAATACTCACAATGTATATAGTTTCTGGAAGGTCTGAATATGGCCCTTTCTGGAGACAACTGTACACACCAAAAATCTTACAATATCACTCAAATACACTCAGCCGAATGACACAGTTGATGGTTAAAAAATGGCTCAAAATGGTCAAAATTTTCTCATTTTGGGGATAAATCTCCAATTTTCGTACATCGATAGTGATAAAACTGTGTTATAAGAATTCCTCATTCCTCCACTGAGGATTTTACAGCATAACATGATCATTCTGACAAATAAAAAACATATGGGTTTCTTATTCATTTTTTCAGAAGGCGTTCTCAAAGCAAATTTACACAAAAATTGTCCCATTTGTAAACTGCAAATTGTCAGGACCCAAACAGGTCTGGGTTAGTCATTTAACACTTCCATGTGACATTGACCCCCAACTGAAATGCACTTGACAATACACAGTTTGAATCAAGACCATCAACAGATTATTTTGATCATATCACCATTAATGAGAATTATTTACTAAATCCACACCACCATAAACTAAAACTATAGCCCAAAATAGCCATTTGGCTGAGGATATCCAATAACCTCGGAAATGACCTTTTAATAGAAAATGAGACCTTAAGTGAAAAATAAAAAATTCTTCACATTCTCAGAAATAGTAAAGGTGCATCTGTATTTAATTCTGAGAAAAATGATGTATGGCACATATGAAAAAAATGTTAACTTAGTGCCCTTAAGCCCCATGGATAGCGGCAGACCAAGCACTCTGACAGCCAGTTTCTTTACGTTTCTTTACGCAGTAATGCTCAGTGAGAGAAGGCCTGTTCTTTCACATTTCTGACTCTGATGAAAGTTCTGTAGAGTAAATTTTGCATCAGGTGAAAGCATGTAACACCAGTGGTTCCCCTATTCTACCAAAGCAGTATGCTTTAACCTGAGAGGAGGAAGTTAGATTTCAATTTAGATGGATGCACAGCTGTCTCACCATGAACAATAGCTATCAAGGCAGCTGTGTTGGTATATTGGCCAATGATCAGACTAAACCAATGGTGATGGATTATTTATTTTTGATGTGCACAGTCACTTTCAGCACTAAAAGTTACATCAGGATCACACATTACTGATAAAATTAAAACAAAACCAGAAATTACATTCATTTGTAAACTGCATCCTTCCTCAAAATGCATATTTCAGTCCCCACCCACCCACTCTTTTCCACAGCATTCTCAACTCACTTTCCTCATCTGGCTAAGCATCATTCACTGATTCTATCAATTATAATATAATGTGATCATAAAAGAAAAAAAATCTATAAATCTCTTGTAAACTCATTTTCCTGCATAGCATACATTGTGTTTGCTAAAGGGTTAAAAATACACCCATTTCAGTTCCTGACCTGATCCAAAAGACTGACATTTGAAGTATATGCTATTTGAAAAGAGCTGTGTAAATGTAACAATTAAGAATATTCAGTCCCAAATTATCTCTACTAATCAGACCACACTCTGATAATTCCCTGGAAAGTTCTTAGAAAGAGTTCTCCATATGACTGTACCAGTAAACAGCATTTTCAAATAAAATTATGTTAAAAAACCTACATAATTCCCTTGATAACACCATTACTGGACTTGAAATACCTCAAGAGGGAGAACTTTCCAGGAAATTATATCTGAACAGGGTACCACTGAAAAAAGAAAAATATGTTTTAATATTTCTTTTAGTTATCCTACAACATATTCCCACTAATACAGTTGGTTGCTATGGAGATTTGAGGCCAGAAATTGCAATGAAAGCAAACACTGTTTTCTACTTAAGTGAAAAATAAAAAATTCTTCACATTCTCAGAAATAGTAAAGGTGCATCTATTTAATTCTGAGAAAAATGAAGTATGGCACATATGAGAAAAATGTTAACTTAGTGCCCTTAAGCCCCATGGATAGCGGCAGACCAAGCACTCTGACAGCCAGTTTCTTTACGTTTCTTTACGCAGTAATGCTCAGTGAGAGAAGGCCTGTTCTTTCACATTTCTGACTCTGATGAAAGTTCTGTAGAGTAAATTTTGCATCAGGTGAAAGCATGTAACACCAGTGGTTCCCCTATTCTACCAAAGCAGTATGCTTTAACCTGAGAGAAGGAAGTTAGATTTCAATTTAGATGGATGCACAGCTGTCTCACCATGAACAATAGCTATCAAGGCAGCTGTGTTGGTATATTGGCCAATGATCAGACTAAACCAATGGTGATGGATTATTTATTTTTGATGTGCACAGTCACTTTCAGCACCAAAAGTTACATCAGGATCACACATTACTGATAAAATTAAAACAAAACCAGAAATTACATTCATTTGTAAACTGCATCCTTCCTCAAAATGCATATTTCAGTCCCCACCCACCCACTCTTTTCCACAGCATTCTCAACTCACTTTCCTCATTTGGCTAAGCATCATTCACTGATTCTATCAATTATAATATAATGTGATCATAAAAGAAAAAAAATCTATAAATCTCTTGTAAACTCATTTCCTGCATAGCATACATTGTGTTTGCTAAAGGGTTAAAAATAGACCCATTTCAGTTCCTGACCTGATCCAAAAGACTGACATTTGAAGTATGTGCTATTTGAAAAGAGCTGTGTAAATGTAACGATTAAGAATATTCAGTCCCAAATTATCTCTACTAATCAGACCACACTCTGATAATTCCCTGGAAAGTTCTTAGAAAGAGTTCTCCATATGACTGTACCAGTAAACAGCATTTTTAAATAAAATTGTGTTAAGAAAGTCCATTACTGGACTTGAAATACCTCAAGAGGGAGAACTTTCCAGGAAATTATATCTGAACAGGGTACCACGGAAAAAAGAAAAATATGTTTTAATATTTCTTTTAGTTATCCTACAACATATTCCCACTAATACAGTTGGTTGCTATGGAGATTGGAGGCCAGAAATTGCAATGAAAGCAAACACTGTTTTCTACTTAAGGTCTCGTTACAGTTATTCAGGTGAAAATGTCGGCTTTTCAAGAAATGTTCAGCTTCTGATTAACACGGCCGAGGATATTTCGCATTTAAATTAACTCCCCTATTCACAATACTCACAATGTATATAGTTTCTGGAAGGTCTGAATATGGCCCTTTCTGGAGACAACTGTACACACCAAAAATCTTACAATATCACTCAAATACACTCAGCCGAATGACACAGTTGATGGTTAAAAAAATGGCTCAAAATGGTCAAAATTTTCTCATTTTGGGGATAAATCTCCAATTTTCGTACATCGATAGTGATAAAACTGTGTTATAGGAATTCCTCATTCCTCCACTGAGGATTTTACAGCATAACATGATCATTCTGACAAATAAAAAACATATGGGTTTCTTATTCATTTTTTCAGAAGGCTTTCTCAAAGCAAATTTACACAAAAATTGTCCCATTTGTAAACTGCAAATTGTCAGGTCCCAAACAGGTCTGGGTTAGTCATTTAACACTTCCATGTGACCTTGACCCCCAACTGAAATGCACTTGACAATACACAGTTTGAATCAAGGCCATCAACAGATTATTTTGATCATATCTCCAATAATGAGAATTATTTACTAAATCCACACCACCATAAACTAAAACTATAGCCCAAAATAGCCATTTGGCTGAGGATATCCAATAACCTCGGAAATGACCTTTTAATAGGAAATGAGTCACTGACGTCGGTCATCAACATTGCCTGTCTGACGGTAGCGTGACCACAACCTGCTAATCGACAATTGAGTAACGTTGAGAATTTGAGCCACTGCAGTCTGTCTGTTGCCAGCTTGCAATATGCCATCGGCACCTAAACGTTCGTCACGTGTCAGTCGTCGCATACCTCCAAAGTTACGTTTCGACCAGAAACTATTGATGAACGAGTTTATACAAGGAATGAACGATGAGACCTCCGAAAAAGCCCATCCGGTACAAATGAAAATTTCAAAACGTTCACCACAGACATCAACGCGGCGCTCGTGAGAAAAACCTGCACGAAGTTTTCGTGGGCCGGTGACATTCGTGATCCACACTAAACTTGGAAACATACTGATGTGTCCAATCACGCGTATCCAATACCATTTTCCGAAAATATCAACATCAGTTTGAATATCCCCTACTTTTTGGAATAGTATATGTGAGAATTCTGACAGGTGGATCTGAAGAAGAAAGTTTCTTATGAAATTTCCCCATATTGCACTAAGTTAAACTCAAGGCGCCAAAGGAGAGCCGAAAAATTAACCCAAGGACCCGATTTCAACAAATTTCAATTTGAGCCCCCAAAAGATGTTGCATACCAAATATTAAAGCATTCTGACTGGTGGAGCTGAAGAAGAATTCTAAAGAAATTTTCTCATGTTGCAATAAGGTAAAATTCGGACTCCCATAGCAAGACCAAATATTAACCCAGGACCTCGATTTCAACAAACTCGAATCTCAGTCCAAATATTAACGGAGAGACTTGATTCAAATAAATTTGAACCTGACCCTCATAACAATGATGTTTACCAAATGTTAAAATATTCTGACCAGTGGTTCTGAAGGCGAAGATTTTTAAAGCTTATTTCTCATATTGCCCGAAATTAATATTTGGGCTCCCTATTGAGCCCAAATATGAACAAAGGTTGCTTAAATTGAACACATTTGTATCTGATCCCCTATGGATGCTGTATGCCAAATATCAGAAGATTCTGACCAGTTGTTCTTTTTTAATATTTGCAAATATACTGACTCAGCATTTTTTCGATGCCCCTGCACAGAACACCCTGACACAACCGTTGGCAATTTTTTTTATCATTGTACGTGTACTAAGGATGCTTCATATGACATAACAGTTCTCTGTTCCGTGTGGTTTGGAAAATATGGGCGTTTGAAGATATTTTCTATTTTTAAGTCCTGGGGTTCCCACGGGAACATGGGAAATTTATTTTTGCATCAATCTAGAACTTATGACCCAATAATACCACATAACGAATTTTGTTCAAATCGGACCATTGGTTCAAAAAATAGAAATTTTGGGCAGGGCCAAAAATCTTGCCCCTCCCATTACGAAGGCAAATATTGCTCAACGAACTTCGTTTCAACAAATTTGATTCTTCGACTCAGAGGGAAACTCCATACCAAATGTCAAGTCATTGTACCCACTGGTTCATGAGAAGACTTTTCTCGAATTTTGAGGCATTTTCCTCCACCCCCTCCCTATGGAGCATGGCAAGTTTATTTGAACAAACTTGAATTGACATATGATATTAAAGGACCATGCATATCAAAGTTGGTTCAATTTGGCCAGGGATTCAGGAGGGGAAATTGATAATATAAAGTTCACGACGGACGTACAGAAAGTGATCACTTGAGCTCTCCCTGACTTTAAAGTCAGGTGAGTTAAAAAATATTGCACAATGTTAAAATCTGGGCTGCCATAGGGAGCCCAAAGACGAACACAAGGACTTAATTTGAACAAATTTAAATCTCCTACCCCACCCCCAGAGGGTGCTCTATATACAACAAATATCAAGACTTTGGTGGATCTGAACAGGAAGATTTAAAAAAAAAATTCCTCAATCCAATCGAATTAGCTTATTTATTGGGGGTTTAATTACACTTTCAACAGCCAGGGTCACCGAGTGTTGGACACTTTTATGAGTGGAGGAAGCCAGAATGCCTGGAGAGAACAACCGAGAAACTGTCAGACTCCCCAACATACCAACTCCACACAAGCTGGGTCAGCATTGGTAGAAGACAGGTGCTCCATCGAAATACAGTATGCTTTTGTATACATCGCCCGTGTCCTCACCTGGGCAATCAGGATTAACCCTTTACCCAATGAATCGGCCACATCCGCCCACGCAAATATGCAAATTCTGCAGCTGAAAAAAATTTATTTTTCAAAAAATTTCAACAAAACAATATCATGTGACCCCTCTTTGGAACCAGCTTGTCGAGCTCGTTCCATTGAGGGGGTCACATGATATGGTTTTGTTGAATTTTTTTTAAAATAATATTTAAAAGTAATTTTGATATCCTCTGTGTTGGGTAAAGGGTTAAGCACCTTTCCCAAGGTCACAGTGCAGTTACCACTGGCAGGGTTCAAACTGTGGACCGTTCAGTTTGAAGTCCAATACTATAACCATTGAGCCACCACACCCCCATCAAATTAACTGGAAGAGGGCTAACATATATTTGAAAGGTGATTTGAGAGTCAGAAAGCAGATAGGCGAGTGGGGTTGTGGAGGGGTCAACGTAACCAATTTGGAGTATGGTATGTGTTAATTTATTTAAGTTGTGTCATGACTACTGCATGCATATTTTATTTATATAAATTCCAACTGACCAATATTCAACAACACCAAGGCGTGTCTTCACTTCAGTGAAGGTATGTCTCGAAATTATAGCATTTTATCAGTTTGGACTCAAGCCATCACAGTCAGGACAAATCAGGTTTTCACCAATTCTCCAATCTGTCATCTTTACGATACATCTGAACAGGGCAGTTGGTGAGTTGCAAAATTGATGTCAAATCAATGGTAAAGGAAGTGGTTAAATAAAATCTTTGCAGGAAAATCCTAGTTATTCACAGGCAGAAGGCAAGACACTTGAATCATGATGGGAGCACGGCGATGCGAGTATCAAGGCTAAGTCATGTTGATGGTGAACTTGCATTTGACCACACCTAACTGCTTGCATTTTCAAGTTGCTCACTGCTGCATGGTGGTTCTGAGTACTCCTGCTTCCTCCACTTGTAAAACTACCTGGCACAATGTGACCCTGCCTGTTGAAAGTATCAAACCCCAATGAACAAACAAACATTCACAGACAGAAAGAACCCAAGGAAAAAATTCAAAAAGCATTTATCACTGGTGGTCTAATTCTGCTCAACTCGTGGTGAAAATACACGGCAATATCTTCACACAGTACATCAATTCATTTAATCCCCATTACACCTGTACTCAATATAAAGGCCACAACCGACCTGGGCTATTCACAACAGTCTCCACTCTAATTTCATAATATTATTTCAGATTTTGCCCCAGAAACACAGTTTATGGCACCTTATTGGGATGTGTCATTGCAGGACCATAAGCTTTGTTTTTGAGGCCAAAAATTTTGTTGTTGATTGTTGTAGTATGACGAGAACCATGCAAGTACGAATTGTGCACTTCACAGAAATACCCCCTTTCCTTGTTATACACCAAAAATAATATGATCATTTAATCCGTTATATTTTGTTTGACGGGGCTCTCCAAGCTCCGTCATACAAGATATAAGGTATTAAGTGTTTACATTAACCCTTTACACAACGTAACGGCCCAAACCGACCAGCGCTCTTCTAAAAAATTGCCAGTTAATTTTCACTATTTTTTCATTTTTTCTCAAAAACATAGGTTATGACCCCTCATTGGAATGAGCTCGTTCCAATGAGGGGTCATAACCTATGTTTTTGAGACAAAAGATGAAAAAAATTAGTTGTTCAAGAATTTTGTTTCCAAGTGTCATCTGCTTTTCATGTTAGGTAAAGGGTTAAGAAACTGCCTTCGATAGGTCATTAAAGCTGAAGAATTCTGCGATTGTGTAAAATTCTAATGCATCACCTTTTTTTTATTCACCGACAAGGATTCATTCAATCATAGGAGTTTAACTGAGCAAGTTTGCTCTCAAGGTATGGAAAATTGTTTGCCGTTGGACAATTATAGAGCCGTAGGAAAATTATTGATATGAGCTGGCAAGTGTGATATTGGCATGATATTGGAATTGGCAAAGTTATGGCTGATAACAGATAACTTCATTTCTGGTTCAAGGACCTTTATTGGGCAAATTAACTGGAGTCAATGAAGCTGATTTTACAAATTAATGGCAGATATTCCTTCGCAGGAAAGGAAATCACTTGCTATTAACTGGTTGAAGACTTAGATTATTTTTGGTGGTTTGAATTTGTTATTCGGTATTTGTTTTATTGCAAATTATTGGCTAGTGCCCACTTTCAATTATTATTTATATAAACAAATTATTATTTGTGTTTGACTGAATATGAAACATAAGCAAGGAAAATGTTGGTTTTTGCTATGGTACCTGTATTTTTTTAGAAAGCCCCGATAGTGGCTTCTTTCACTCAAGTCAAATTTCAGGATATTTAACCAAATTGTCCCCAATAAGTTGTATGGACTTTTTAACCAATGATTTCTTGTGTCAAATTTTCATGAAGGTTTCATTAACCCTTTACCCAACATGAAAGGCAGACAACACTTGCAAAAAAAATTCTAGAATAACTAATTTTTTTGTCTCAAAAACGTAGGTTATGACCCCTCATTGGAACGAGTTCTTTCCAATGAGAGGTCATAACCTATGTTTTTGAGAGAAAAAAATGAAAAAAAATAATGAACATTAATTGGCGATTTTTTAGAATAGCACTGGCCAGTTTTGGCAGTTACGTTTGTTTGTTTGTTTGTTGGTGGTTAAAGTCACATATTTATGCACCATGGCTAATCGTGACACAACATGGAGATGAAGTCAAGTTTAGTCAATCGTTGATCTACATGTTGCCCATTTTAGAGGACTTTCACCCCAAGCATTGGTGACTGGGTCCTATTTTACTAGTAAAGCGGAACTGGTTTACCACAGTAAACAAGTGCTGCTTACTTCCCGGGGTTCCCACGGGGAAGGCAGTTACATTGGGTAAAGGGTTAAATCTAATCATGGCTGCTGTGAAGCAGCCATGACAAGATTTGATGAAAAATATTTTAAAATTCCCCAGATATTTATTTTTTTATTGGTGTTTAAGGTCACATATTTCTACACAATGGCTAACCATGACTGACAGTTTTACGGGAGGAGGAAGCTGGAGTACCCGGAGAGAACCACCGAGCAACTGTCAGCTCCCCAACATACCAACTCCACACAAGCAGGGTGAGCATTGGTTGAAGACAGGTGCACCATCGATGTGCAGTATGCCGTAGTACATAGCGTCACCGTGCCCCCACGTGGGCAATGGGGGTGAAGTGTCTTGCCCAAGGACACAACATGGTTGCCGCAGGTGGGTTTCGAACCGAGGACCCCTCGGCTTGCAGCCTGCACCTCTACCAACTGAGCCACAGCGCCCCCAAAATTCCCCAGATGGTTAAGAGTTAAACCATTCTGGATTCCATGTGAGCTTCTGTAGTTTGGTTTACTAGTACTTAACTGGTAGAGTGCTAATTTTTTTCTCAACATCAAAATTTGTTCACGTGTTTTTGCCTTGTTACAATTTATGTGAGAGTGCACTCTCACATAAATTGTAACAAGGCAACTTGATGGAAATGAAGTACTTTAACTTCAAAGATAATATGAAGGACATTCACAGAATATGAAGCCTTTATCTTTTGGTACTTGCTGTTCAGAATAAAGCCCAAATATGGGCTTCCAGCACTCTACCAGTTAAGGTCACTTTCAGCATCAAAGTCCCTACTGCAACACAAGTTTAAAATAATGTTCAGCCATTGTTACTTGTACTCATGTTGCATACTTTTGGGGACTCTCATACCAGGCACTGATTACAAGGTCCTACGATATCAGTGAAGCATAACTTGCCTACCGCAGTAGGCTTGGACTGCTCATCTTCAGGGTTCCTGAAGGAAAAACACTGAAGACATTATCTTATTTGGCCGATCTGAAGGAATCTACCTGCAGTAACCGGTTATAAAACCACCATTTGAACAAAACAGATAAATTTGCTGCAATTAAGAATCCACAATTTTTATGAAAATGTCTTAATTTCAGCGCTTCACTTCTGTTAACAAATGGCAAGTAAAAAATTAGTGCACCTAAATCTTTCAAGATGTGCTGTTATAGAGTGCTAAAATTGCCATTCCAGACAGGGGTGGCAGAAGCTCAAAAAAAAGTGAGTGGGGGGGGGGGGGGGGGGGGGGTGGCTCAGTAGTAGACTGTTGGACTTTTATGCTAGAGGTTCCTAGTTCAATCTCTGCAGGATCACCCGCGTTGTGTCCTTGGGCAAGACACTTTATCCCGGATGCCTACATGGGGGCATGATAATGCCGTGTAATAAGGCGAACTGAATGTTGATGGTGCACACGTCTTCAACCGCTGTAACCCTGCTTGAGAGGAGCTTGAACAGAGTTAGACTGCTGAGGACTTGAACAGAGTTAGAATGCTGAGGAGCTGACATTTGCGGATCGATGCTCGGTGGTTCTCTCCAGGTATTCCGGCTTCCTCCACCCGTAAAACTGTCACGGTCACGATTAGTCATTGTACATAAGTATGTGACCTTAACCCTCTGAACCCTGATGTCAAAATACCAAAATTTTCAGCAGCAAATTTTTCCCATAATGCATCTGAGAATTTAATAAAGTATATCTTGTTTGACAGAGCCCACTGAGCTCTGTCAAACAAGATATATTTTGTTCAATTTTTCATTCTAAGTGGATAATATGGAGTCAATGATGGAAATTTTTTCAATGTTACCATGGTTCGACCCAGTGTGAGAAAGGTTACAATCGTATATTGGTAAATGTACCATGACCCACTATAGTGTCTTATTTGGATGAATATGTTGCTGTGTGGTCACTGTGGTCCTGTCCGTTTCTTCTACTTCAACCATCTTCCAAACCGAAGGCCAGTAGAAGGGACCGAAGTGACTGAAAGTGGGATTATTTGGCTAAATATTGTTTGATTTGCAAATCAAGTTACAGGAATACTTGTATATTGACGCATTAATGCATGCGCTCATTAATGCATGCGCTCATTTTAACTCATTGTGTAAATGCAAAACATATCTGTGGAAAAATGTGGAGGGGCATGTGCCCCTGGACTCTGCCGCCCCTGTTTCCAGACAGTTAAGGAAAGTGATTTTGGAAAGTGTATGTTAATTTCTTCATACAAATTTTACTTTCAACCAGTTTCTATGTGTAAAACACAGGCACAAACCAATTAGCTTCTCTGTCAGTAGCTCAAAGAGGACTAGACATGAAGTTTAAATTAACAACTGGAATTAAACACTACATCCAGTTCATGGCAGCAATAAGTTTATTTTACTAGTTGTCTCTGTAAACCTACTCTTCACCCCACACGGCATTTACAGAACTATAATCACAAATGTGGGCAGAGAATTTTGATGGGATCGTGACTGGGGCAATCTCTCAAGGAGCTCGTTCCGAAGAGGGGTCACATGATATGGTTTTGTTGAAAGCTTTTGAAAAATAACATTTTTCCATATGCTAAATTTGCATATTACGCAACATTTTACGACCTCGGAACTGGTGCCCTTAACCTGCCATCATGAGGTCCTGTCAACAACAGAAAAATTAGGTAGGCAGTTTTATCACGTCAAGTGACATGTAGCTAAGACATGACCAGAAATCACAGCTAAGCCACTGGATGTATAGAGGATGTGGGCTGATGGGAATTCAGGACACTTGCCCAGGCCCTTAAGGGTTAAATAATTGAGAATATGATAATATTTTTATACCTTTGTGAGTGTAACCAGTACATTTTCCATAGTTAAAATTAATACCCATATTCATATATTTTGGCAAAGTTTAAACCCTTATGGGCCCAGTTCCACTTTTGGTGAGTTTCTTATCTCATATATCCTTGTAGAACAGTTGAACACTGTTCCCACAAAGAGGATTTTGGTGGTATTGCTGTCAGTAATTACAGTACCTAAGCAGTGGTTTCTGGTAAAGTCTTCGCTGCCTAAATAGGCAATCGAGACTTCACTAAAAACCACTACAAAAGATAAAAATCTAGAGTCCTTAGGGACAATTTCAGAACCTATGACGAGAATCAAATGAACATTCTGCGAGAATCAAAGTTAATTCTCATTGTTCTCCTGGCAAGAAGCATTTGTGCAAATCGATTCTGATTCACTCATGAATTTTAAGCCCTGACTTTATAGAAGAAATGTCGAACCATTGGTGAAAGTGTTCTGCAAACATGTTGATCTTGATCTTATCATGAAAAAGACTGATTTTGTGTTAACAATACTTGATCTTCTTGTACTCATAACATAACAAAGGCTATGCAAAGCATGGGCCACTGCCCCTGCCCTGTAGGCATGTTCGAAGTAGCCTTAAAGCTGTTGTGGGACAGAACAATTTTCTAAGCTGAAAGAGTGAAAAAAAGGGCCATAACTCTGGGAAAAATTGGACAGAACCATTCCTTGTGCACATCTGTCCCCCCATGCAGGTCTATCAGCATACCAAAGGCAACCCAAATCCAACTGATGTCTTTGAAATAACAGTCCAAAACATTTGTATGGACAGACAGATGGGGTGGGGGTCTTCACCTCAAATCCTCCTTTGAAGGTGAGGGGCATAACAACCGTAGGATATATCCAATAATTTCTACACCACACCTCAGGCCAAGCCAAGCAGACATGAGGTGTGATGTGGAAATAGATATAGTGCAGTTGTAATATTTCAGGAGTATAAGAAAAGGTGTATTTTGTTTATTGGTGTTTAAGATCACATATTTCTGAACAATGGCTAATCGTGACCGCTACATGTACATAAAGTCAAGTCCAGACAATCATTTATACCCATGTTGCCCATTTTAGAGGACTTCCACCCTAGGCATTGGTGACCGGGTCCTATTTTACGAATAAAACAGAGCTTGTTTAGCACAGTAAATAAGCATTACTTCACTTCCCGGGAAGAAAGGTGTACATCAATTGCAAATAATAAGGCCATGGTTAGTTAATTTTGGGTTTAGCATCATTCAGCTCATTTTGTATTTTTGTCAGAAATAATTAATTTTCTTTATTATTGGCTCTCCAAATGCGTCACCTCCTTTATAGGGCCAGGAGAATACACCATTTCATGTTTCTTCTTCATCCATTGAAATGCCAGAGTATTGTCTCAATAGTCTGGTGTTCAACCCTTAAAGGCCTATTTCCGACTTTATGACCTCAGAACAGGTGCCCTTAACATGCAATCAGAAATCACTGTTAACCCTTTATCTAACATGAAAAGCAGACAACAATTGCAAAAAAAATTCTTGAATAACTAATTTTTTTCATTTTTTATCTAAAAAAAACATAGGTTATGACCCCTCATTGGAATGAGACAAAAAATTAATGAAAATTAATTGGCGATTTTTTTGAATAGCGCTGGCTGGTTTTGGCCGTTACGTTGGGTAAAGGGTTAAGCAACTGGATGTGTACAGGTTGTGATCAGGCGTGAATTCAGGACAATTGTTCAGACCCATAAAGGTTAAGGATTATTTATTTATTGGTGTTTAAGGTGACATATTTTTGCACAATGGCTAATCATGACCACAACATGAGTATCAACTCAAGACCAGGTGTGAGTGTTAATAAGCCATGTTTACCGCAGTGAACAAGCACTGCTTCACTTCCAGGGGTTCCCGCAGGAAGGGTTAAGGATAACATAAGTCTAGTCATTGAAATTTCTACTATCTGAGACAACTTACACATGCAAGGGAGCAATGTGTAAGTAAAAAAATGATAAAATATGCATCTTGTAGAAAGGGATATATTATGCCATTTCCCCACAAGGATATAATTAATAATAACCTCATCTCACATTTTGCTCTGATAACCTGGAATTTTGCTAAACTGAAAATTAACTAACCATGGCCTAATCCATGTCATAGTTCCTCAAGCGTAATAGCTCATCACAGAAATCGTTGGAAAGCAGGTCATCAAGTGTAGAGAGGATTTCACTGTCAAGAATTTTTCATTTATTTTTTTTTATCCTATGGTACAAATATTTACAAATTATCAATATAAACATCAGATAAAATGCAGTAAAATACACATTTATTCTTGGGGAGAATGGAACTGAAGAGAACCATGAAACATGGAAGCTATAATACATTGAACAAAATCATTAACAAATCTTCATAGTTATATTGTAGTACCGGTACTGCAAAATATCTCCAACAAAACACATTCAGAAAGTCGATGCTATAATATTCAGAAATGATAAATGATTAAAAATAACAAAATAAGAACTGTCCTGCATGACTAAATAGTTCAGCAGTCTGTGGATCATATTGGGAGTACAAATGCATGAATCAAGTTGATAGCGTTTGTTCCTTTACCTCCTTCCTTGTGACTTGACACACTCCTTGAAGTGGTTCAACTTTCTTCAGCTGCTGAGAAGTAATGTGAGCTAACCTAAACTCAAGCAATTGAAAGTACCGGTATCAATGGTTGCATCACTTGGACACAACTCTTAATGAAAACACCCTACAGGTACCGAAATAGGAATCAGCATTTGAATAACACGAACATCTTAAGAGGCCTGAAGCAAATCTTGCAAATTGAGATTATACATGATACCATGAAATATCAAACCTCAAAACTCTTGCTTCACCCATCATACAATTTTTATAAAAAAACTTACTCTTTGCTAAACTAAGCTTTCAAGATGCAAAGGAACAGAAAGTGAAAATAAAACTTCTCGTTTAATTAATATTATTAATGTGCGGAACAAAGGTCATAAAATTTGATATCACTATGCAATTTTTTTTCAACATCCACCCTATAAAAATGTAGAAATAACGGTACACAGTCAAAACTGATTTTTACTATTTTTTTTTCCTTTTAGCTGGAGAAAAGGAAGTCAACAGATAGACCCCCAAAAATCAATTACAATTATCATTTCTGATTTTCAGGTAAAGGAGCCAATGACGTAAATAAAAACAAATGTGAGTGTTCTGGATTTAAATGCTAATTCCCTTTTTCTCACTTTCAGGTATCTCATTCACACTTCTCATATTCATTTTCAGTTATGTATATTTCACTTTTACAGGTTTTTTTTGAAAATGTTCATTTCCTTTTAATGTCTATTTTCCCGTTTTTTGTACAGGTAAATATAATTTGAATTCTGCTGGTAATTCATCTTCTGAATAAAGTCTGTCTGAGAAGTAAACTCTCCTGATTCGGCAGTTGGCATGAATCTGAAAAAAAAGGAAAAACAAATATGAGATTTATTGGAGTCTGGGATCAACTTCAACATCTAGGGTTAAAAAAATCAGTCCTGGAAATGAGACGGGTGCGAGTGCAATTGCTCCTGTCAGCATCTGTGTTCTCTATTTTACGGAAGCTAAAAAATGCACTTGTTGAAAAATATTGTGTGAGCACTAACATACTGTGAGGATAAATGTGCGTCGTTTTGAGAAAGCAGCACTCTGTGGCCAGTGGCAAGTTACTGTCATAATTCAGCAATTCCTTATATATTTAACCCTTTGAACACTAGTGGTATCTGCCATGCCAGTTCAATGGCACCAATTAGAGGAGTCCATATTCATTATTTGGGGTAGACCAATCCTCGAGACTGCACGTTGAAAATACTGATTGGTCTACCCCAGCCATTTACTGAATAGCCATCCTATTTAATGACGTTATGATGTATCATGTTCCTAGCTGCAAAAGCAACTGCTCGGTTTCAAAGGGTGAAGGTTTCTGGTGTTAGGTGATAGTATTCCCTCGAAAATTCATATACTAACATTTTACGGGTGCAATTTACCCTCGTCTCTGATTTCGCGGGAGCTTAAAACTGCATCCGTCAATTTTGTCCATTTCCAGCACTATATAATGATCACAACTCAAGGATGAAGTTATTTATTTATTGTTACATATGTTGCCACTTTTTAGAGGCGTTCTTTGTGTTCAGTAAAGAAAGATAGTCAATATCTCATTGAGATCTGGGGACGATTAATCTCGTCTACTTCATATAGATTGATGCTGGTTCAATTTGGTGACTTTGGACCACTATTGAATTCCACCCAAGTGATTTCACACGCACCCAAAATGATTTTTGTACAAACACCAAGGTTTTTCAGGTTCCTTGGTGTACTTTTAGGACTTTCACTTTCAGAGTCCTGGAAACTGACTGAATCTGAACATTAAAATGCAACTGAAATATTACTTGGACACGTACAACATGCTTTACCAGTGGAAAAACATATTGACTATCTAATGCATGGAAGTGCTACGAAGTCCAAAAAGAACATTACCATATCTAATTCCAGGTGTGCAGCATAAGCTGGGATATATATAAATAATATATTTGACAACATTTTTCGATCAATTCTGTAGTTTTCATATATGTGGCTATAAAAATAATGCTAGAACCTTTTTATATCTGATTATATGAGAACTATGGAATCAAACGATAAAATGGTATCAAATATCATTTATTATTATATGCTAGCCTGTGAATTATCGCAAATTATCTAAAAGTTATTTCTAGAGTTCCATCGACTCTATTATTTGATATCGAGAAATATCCCTCAGTAGCTTCCTAAATGACATCACACTTTGATGCATGATGTCTTGAAGGGACAATCAGCTGATCTTTGTTATTGTTTTGAAACGTACACTTTTGGTGTTGAATTCAATAGGGCTGAATATTGTGCAATAAAATGTCTCGTAGCATACAATAAAAAGAAAATCTACTCCATTTAGTCAGAATCGGGAAATATCTCATGAACATGGACCTGAAAGTTTTATTTTTCACTGCTTGCTTGAGTGAAAAAATAATATTTTCATGTCCTCACAAATTTTGTCAGTCGCTTCCTAAATGACGTTACGCTTTGGCGCATGACATCAAAAACGAACATGTTTGCAGTGAAATTGGGCTGAATATTGTAGAGTAAAATGTCATGTAGCATATAATAAAAAAGAAAATCTACGCTATTTTAGTGAATATCGGGAATTATCTCATTCGTGTGGAACTGAAAGTATAATTTTTCACTCGCGTAAGCGCACGTGAAAAATAAAACGGTCAGGTCCACACGAGATAATTCTTCATATTCACTAAAACAGCGTAGATATTCTCTATGCCTTCTAAGCTTGTGACACACACCTGTAGTGAACATAGATGATCTTACATCACAATTACAAAATGCAATGGGGAAATAAAGGTTCCACACTGGATACCTCAGATTAATTTTTACAACAATTACCAACCAAAAAAACATGAACACAGCTGGGGATGACTAAACTCTTAACCCACTGAGTATTTTCAAAATATTTTCATCAAATCTAATCATGGCTGCTGTGAGGCAGCCGTGACTAGATTTGATGAAAATTTCATCTAAATTTAACTAAAGCGATTATTAGTCAAAATGTCTATTCAATTTGCAGGAGAGAAATATTGTTAACTGACACCAAATTATACTTATTTCAGTGGTAAGCCATTTTTGTCTTGGGCAGGAACATCTGCCAACAGCATATACGGAGATAATAGTGTTTTTACCAAAGTGTACAGGCAAACAATTGCACATTTCATGTGCTGATGCTAATGCATATTTCATGTGCTGATGCTAATGACCCCTTGCTGACTTCACAAGAAATCCTGTGTTACAGTGCTCCATAAAAATAAAAATTGACGGGGACCCATACAGACCCTCTTGATAATGGCTTCCATCTTTGAGATAGCTGAAAATAGAATGTGAAAGATGCACATTCCCATAGAGATGCTACCACAAGTGTGCATGTGGTAAAGCCATGTTTGAATTAATATTGAAGTGGGTTTTGTAGAAACATTTTTAACTTACCTGTACTCTAAGTGTTTCAATGTAGTTGGTACCATATGCCCTTCTTGTGAAATCTGACAAATTGAACTGAATTTGATTCCATCCATCATCCAGTCTCATTGGCATAGTACAAATAAATGGCTTCACTCTAGTCGTACTCTGGTAATTGCTAGCTCTGAACCGCCTTCTGACATTTTTGTCATCTAAAACCTGAAATAATGAAATGTACGCAATTAGCCACCACCGGATATTGGAACAGGGTGCTCAGACAAAAATCAAGAAAACGTGTGTGAATGGAGTATGTTTTAACGGTGCATGCAAAGATATGAGATTTCAGCTTCAAATTACTATTGTCATTATATTATGAATTGCACTTCCTAGTGCTTACTGCTTCTATATAGCTGATCCCCTATTTATGAAGTTGGTGACTGGTGTGAAAAGACCCAATCAAATGAAAAAGAAACGTGAAAAAACACAAATAAAAAAAAACACAACAGGCCTTAACCCTTTACCAATACAGAGAATATCAAAATTTATTATTTTAATTACTATTTTTCACAATTTTTTAAAAACAATTCAACAAAACCATATCATGTGACCCCCTCATTGGAACGAACTCATTGAGCTCGTTCCAATAAAGGGTCACATGATATAGTTTTGTTGAAGTATTTTGAAATTTTTTACAATTTACAAATTACGCAGGCAGATGCAGCCAATTCATTTTTACCAGTAAAACAGAGCTTGTTTACCACAGAATCAATTCTTATTCTTGTTTGAATTTTAATTTGTAAAGTGAACAAAAATTCAAAATGAAATACAATACCTGAACTTCAAATGTGAAATATTTCTTTAGATTCTTGATAATCATAACTAGAAAAGGTAACTTGATTCCTAAAGTCTTTTTGGGATCTGCTGGACAGGTAATGTATGTTGTACTGAAAAAGAAAGAAAAAAAACATGCAACTCATCTTTTAAGATACCTTCTGTGCAAAAGAGTATGGATGTTAGTGATTAACCAATAAGGATTTGCGACTGTCATCTACTTGCCGATTAGTTGAGCACACAATCTGCTAGTTGTGAATGCTGATGCCAGACAGTAACAACCAAAAGGAGTAGTATGTTTAAGAATGCACAGAACAGGGTTAATTTTACAGTGCAGTCAGGTTTATTGGTTTGTGACCTCAAGAGTATGTCAGTGTGTGTATTAAAATAAAAATACGACATGAGTGGAAACAAGTTAACAGTGCTGTGCTGTTAACTTGTTTCTGCTGATGTCGCATTTCATTGAGGCATCATGCAACATGACCAGTAATCAAGAAGATCAGACCAATCTCAAAGAGATTAGGCCAATTCTGATTCCTGCCAATCATTGTGGCAACTTATTTAGTTTGTTCTTGCTTGTACAAGATTGTTAATCGAACGTAAATACAAACAATTTTTGATCCAGTTGTGTTCCATGTAACCATTGGCATGGACCATTGTTCAAACACCTCTACCTATGGTCAACTGATGACTTAACCCTTTACCCAACGCAGACGATATCAAAATTTATTATTTTAAATATAGTTTTTTCAAATTTTAAAAAAAATTTCAACAAAACCATATCATGTGACCCCCTCGTTGGAACAAGCTCGTTCCAACGAGGGGTCACATGATATGGTTTTGTTGAATTTTTTTTTAAAATAATATTTTTTCAAATGCTGAATTTACATATTACGCGGGCGGATGTAGGCGATTCGTTGGGTAAAGGGTTAAAATCGACCGATGTCAGATGCAATTGCTGAACATTGGTTAAACACTATTGGATTTGAGGAAGTTATAAAAAAAGTTGTGTTCAAACGGATCTATTAATGATGTATGCGGCAATAAATTATATTTCAGATTGCTGTTGTGGATAAACATGGTGACTCAGGTGAGGGTTATACTGGATAAATAACTTCAATTGATATGAATGTTACCAGGTTTTTTATTAAAAAAAATCCCAATTATTGCATAGTTATTTTTCGTGCCGATCATTTACTTGTATTCAAACAGCAGAAAGTAAAAATTAGAAACCATGTGCATTCAGAAATGAGGTCACAGGGACCTGTTTTCTCCCGACAACTTTTGGGTAATTTCATTTGTATCTTGCAATGTCGTGTTTTCTGAAATTTTGTCTGCATTAAAGCCTTTTTAACCACGTATTTGTATAGTTCAGTGTTACTTCTGATGTCTTACACATTGAAAGTGGCTATTGACATGCTCCTTCACATATAAGCAAAATCTGAGACAGAATTTCTTTTAAAAAAAAAACAAATGGGCTTATTGTCCCTTGTTGGAAAGAGTTGCCAGAGTTCTCCTCATGGTAGAACATTCAGAACGTCACAAAATTGTCGTCATCAGCAGGATAAGGGCTAAATATCAAGAGTGCCAGTAAGTAGCCAACAACTCTAACATATTATTCACTTTCCAACTATTTATCAGATGACAATTTTAGCTCCTTACATGCAGCTGTAGGATATTCCTGCCCATGACAAGACTTCTCTTACCACTGAAAAAAGTATAATGTGGGCACAATAAATAAATTTTCAACCCTCTAAACAGAATGGACTTTTTTACCTCTAATTTCTTGAGTTAAATACAGTGGAGCCCACTTGATTAGATATCTCCATATGGATATTTTCCGAGCACAAAACCATTTACCATACCTCCAGTAAAAATTTGACCTGTTACTTGAATATAGGTTAGAGTAAACTCCTATTAATTCAATAAAAAATCTTGTAACCGGTCCAGAAATTACGCTGACTCTACCCAGTTTTCCTTTGTTTATAGACCTGTTTGGCCTCAGCACATCAAATGCTGGCATTTAATCAATTATATCTTGTTTGACAGAGCTCATGGAGCTCTGTCAAACAAGATATAATAGAATAAATGCTAAGTTTATCTCTAGAATATAGGAAAGTGACAATTCCTGTTAATTGAATATTCCTGTTAACTGAATAATTTTCATTGGCAAAGTGGCTATTCAATTAACAGCGTTCAACTGTATGAATAGATTTTTCATCAACTCTAGTCATGGCTGCGTCACATTCATTTTGAAAATACTCAGTTGGTTACGAGTTAATCTGAACATGTCACATATGTGCAGAACATCAAATAAAATCAAAGTCTGCAAATAATTTTCCCTTGGGTAAGTTTGATACTGATCATGGTAAGAGATAAAAATAATTTTGTGCCAAATTTGGTACATTTCACAGCGATCACAACAAAATATAATATGGTGCACCATTACTGTGACAAACAGATTTCAACTAAAAGTATATATTATAAACTTGTAGGCTCAAAGATTTTTGTGTCTCTAAAATGTATGGCTTAACTAGCCAAACTAATTTGGACCTGCTCGTTCTTCTGTGACGAAAGCTGGCGTTCAGTCCTTCAGATTTGAAAAAAAGGGCCCTGCACTAAAGCTGGACCTCCAGAATTGAAATGGCATGTTCAAGTCACAGCCAGGCACTATTCTCAATTCAGTTCAGTTCATCTGAACCAGAAAGATTTATATAATATGAGAAAGGAGTTATAAACAGTGTTGTTTTTGTTCATGACTAATGTATTATGGTACTAGTACTGTGTTGTGAAAACAACAGCCGATAGGCGATAGAGCACGATCTTGTCGAAATTTACTGCTTGCTTTGTGATCCTGACTGTAATGTGTGCATTGATGTTACCCTCCTGAAAATACTTTAAGTGGAGTTGTCTCCACAAAAACTTTCTGTGGCACAGGGTTAACCCTTTACCAAACACACAAAATATCAAAATTTTTATTTTTTTTTTTTCAAAAAATTTAAAACCATATCATGCGACTCCTCACTGGAAAGAGGTTGAAATACTTGTCCCAATGAAGGACACATTGAAATTTGGGGAAAAAGTATTCTATTCAACAGCCATGTTAGTTAATTAACCCTTTACCTAACGCAGACGATATCAGAATTTATTATTTTGAATATTTTTTTAAAATTTTCAACAAATTTCAACAAAACCATATGGGACCCTCATTGGACTGAGCCTGATGAGCTCGTTCCAGAGAGGGGTCACATGTTTTTTTTTAATTTTTTTGAAAAATAGTATTTTTTCAGCTGCTGAATTTGTATATCACACGGGCAGATGTGGCCAATTTGTTGGGTAAAGGGTTAAGTAGTCGTGTGCAGTTGATGCATTAGATGAAGGACTAACAATGCTCCCAAACAACTCTTTACAATGCGATGATGCACAAGCTCTACCGTTACGTCTTGAATTTGGAGACACAGGTCTATTTCTGTTTAGGCTATGAAGCTACATTACACCATTGGGCAGATGATCCCATACAAAGTAGGATTCACTCAATTCGTTCAAGCTGGGGAAGAGGCTTTTCAAGTCAACCATTCACCATGAAAGGAAAGACAGGTCCATGTCTGTCAATCCAGACCATAAATTTTTTTTCCTATTCACTATGGCTACATGGTGTATCAATAAACCACTCATTCCATTGGGGATCAAATGAAATTGTTTTCTTGACATTTTTGAAAAAATCTGTAAACTAGTATTTAAAACAAAAAATTTTGATATCGTCTGCGTTGGGTGAAGGGTGATTTGAATTGCATACCGATTAATTCTGACTGGTCATGCAAAAATGGTATGTATGTTCAGGTGACAGTTTTTCAATATACTGGTACATTGCAGTATTTTTTTTTTAATACTGATACCATTTTTCGGTTTTGAATACAGTGCAGCCATGTTATTCACAAGACTCAGCAGGTCCTTCTATCTTCTTAAATTTGTTTCATTTGTTGGAAAGCTCTCTACAAGACTCACGTGCTTAAATTCAAAACAGCAAACCTACCTAACATTCGTTCCAACTATTTCTAAAACTAAGGACTGTATGTCATTGTCTGTTATTCTTTTGATATGACCATTCCGTACCTGAAAGAAGAAAATGAAGAAATATCATAATAATAGTCCAAATGAATACATACATTAGTAGACATGTGTGGACCATACCTATGCAAAGAATTTTCTCTATGGCGCCAAATGAACAACACTTAGTCTAAAGCTCCCCCAGTTGCAAACATACAGTGTGTGGAGAGTGGATTGTAATAACATCACCTGCAGAGTGGAGTTATCACCCAAACTATCACTTTCAAATTCTGTACATATTGAAAAAAAACAAGCAATGTTTCAACTAATGGACCCCCGGGTTTATTGGTTTAACCAGGAGGTCCATTGGTTGGAACTTTGCTTGTGCTTGTTATGCTTTGCAACAAATTTGCAATTATTACTTGGGTGGACTGGAATATCCACTCCACAGATGATTTTGTTACAATCCACTCTCCACGTAGTGTATACCTTTTACTTTGCTATGATGGGCTACGTGTTTCTTGTTCATTCTTTTATAGTTAAGTACAGGAAATTTTAATGAATGCTACCGGGTATATTTAAATTCATTTTCATCATTTACTGAAAATGGCAAGTATTCTACTGCTTTTCTTTTTCCTATAGTTAACCCTTTACCCAATGCAGACGATATCAAAATTTATTATTTTAAATATCATTTTTTTCAAAAAATTTCAACAAAACCATATCATGTGACCCCTCATTGGAACGAGCTTGTTCCAATGAGGGGTCACATGATATGGTTTTGTTGAATTTTTTTGAAAATTTTTTTCAACTGCTGCATTTGCATATTATGCGGGTGCATGCGGTCGATTCGTTGGGTAAAGGGTTAAAAAGAACAGGGACTTTGAAAATGGGTAAATTACATTTTATACTTTCTCTTCCTTTCTGTCTGACATATCTCACTGTCTGCTAGGTGGGTCAACTTTCCCTAGCAGAGAGGGGGGGGGGGGGGGGGGGGTTGAATGGGGACTTGTTCCACATTTTAGAGGCAACCAATACTTGACAACTAGAAACTAAAGCCAATTGTCCACATGAACCCTTCTTGATTGTACATGCATGTTAACTTGAGGTACCTGTTCTGAGATCACAAACTTTGTTTCAAGTTGCATAAGAGGCCTTTAAGGGATAGTCCAACTAAGATTATGCCAAATTAAGAGCCAGGACAGCACAATGTCAGTGCAAGCCGGCTTTGTTTGTAAATGTTGTAAACATGTGTGCTGGCTGAACAACTGATCCAGTGCCGTGGAAAGATAATTATATGATTCATTTTAATGTTTTTTAAACTGGAATTTGAAACTGCAGATGCATCATCAAACTATTTCTTAATCCTAATAAGACTTGTGGGTGTTTCAACTAAAGTTAAGCATACTTGGGTGCAATGTTAGTGTCTGATGGTGGAAAGCTTAACTAGTCAACGGACAGTACGGTAATCGGTGTTCAAGAAAATTTCTGTCACTTTGGTTCCAACGTGCCAGGTCATTTTGGCTTCAAAAATATTTTCCAATATATTTATATATTTTGAATCGATGAATGAATGTGTGATTTTATTTCAATAATTAAACTGATATTGAAACTTATGTAACTGTTATGTAAACCATAACGATATATGCTTATTCTTCTTATTCATTTACTCTTTGGATCCAAATAAACATGCATGCACGTTTATTGTTTCAGTCGGAAAATTCCCCCTGCACGATGCTTATTTGGGTCTGCACGTTTATTTATTTTTTAGTAAAATAGTTTTTTTTGTAGAATTCATTTTTTTTTGTAGGTGGCCATGTTCGTCATTACTAGTATATGCTTTAAACTTGTCCCTGTGAATTTTGTTGCAAGTTAAAAAATGGTATACGTTACCTGAACACCCTTTCAGTTGAATATCAAGCGATACAAGGTCAACCGGTACTACTAGTAGTAGTGGTAATAGATAATCTGGTTCAGTACTTGTAGAAAGAGAATGGTGCTACATGAAGTTGATGAACTGAGAATAAATGATTTACTGCTCATGAGCAGTATATAATACTTATGGACTTTTTTATCTGAAATTCCCCCATGCACTATTATTTAAATCTGCACTTTTAATAATTTCCGGCAAACGTTTCCCCTGCACTATTATTCGGGCCTGCACTTTTATTAATTTTCGGTGAAATTTCCCCTCTGCACTATTATTTGGGTCTGCACTTTTATTCGGGTCCCGAGAGTATGAATGAATTTCAGTGTGGATATAAAAAAAACATTTTTGTTTCTGAATAACGTTCCTCTTTCTTCACTTTGATCACAAAATGACTATGTGATTAATGTGTTGACACCAATCACACACTGTCCAAGCAGGAAAATGTGTTTTCCATTGTTTGACTTCTGCTATTGTTCTGCCAATCACATATTGTCGATGAAAAGGAACCAACTGCAAATAACAGTGTTCTGATTTTCAAACAACTTCACACTTCATCTGATTTTGAGTTAACGTGTTTCGACTGTATTATGAACATAAACCATGCGTTGTTAATATATACCTTACCTTGAAAATGGGGCCGAAATGACCTCGAGGACGAAGTAAATATAAACTATGCAGAGTTTTGTACACACACCTCAAGCTGAAAACAGAGGCCGAAATGACCTAGGGGCCGAAGTGACTAGGCCCAAAATGACTTTGGGTCGGAGTGACTGGATACCAGACAAGTCTTTGCCTACGGCAAAGCAAAGGGTTTCAATCATACTGGAAAGACTGCCACACTTTAGTTTAGGCATGTTTGGGGACAGTCTGCTTCCTGAATGTTTTTTACCAAACAAGCATGCCTTCAAATGTGTTTTTCACAATCAACTCATCTATTGACAACAATATCAAACATGTTTGGCAATGGCAGCTGATCTAGCTCTGCCACAATGTTTCTTCTGGGAAACTAGTAATCAATCATTTATTTATTGGACTTTAATTTAAAATTTAATCAATGACACATTCAGGATCCAGTGGCATATCGTGATACTCCGAGGTGCCAAATAACAGTGATGGCCAAATAACAGTGATGGCTCAGATTTTGGTCTGAAAATAATAACAGTGATGGCATTTTTGCTCTATGTCTCAATACCAAATAACAGTGATGGCAAGGAATTTTTCAGCAAAATTAATAAGCATGTCGACACTCTTATTTGGCACCTCGGAGTACAAGGCTGCTGATAAGCAGTAGCATTTCCATCAAATCCATGTTGTGATTCATACAGTCATACCGCTGCAAACAAACCTGTTGCTAAAACAAATCAATCACATCCAAATGTCAAACTCATGTCGTGATCAGGAACCTCAGTTTTTTTTTAAGTTGCTAAGGACATCAATCTAGCATTTTCAAAGTATAGGCCTATCACTTTCTGAATTTTAAACATGCATTTTAATATTTAATAAATAGGTTGACATGAGATATTAAACGGGTGCCATCCTACTTCCTACAACGAACACACATTGTTACTAACCGAGTGTCAACAATTTACGCGACGAAAAGCAAGAGGTTCAAAAACTTACTTTTTTGTCCCATATCTGTAAAGGTTTACTGCCAATACTGTACAAAACTGACAAAAATCCGCTTTGAAAGGTGTTTTTGAACATCTTGATCCCTGAGGTATGTTAATGGAAAAACAATTTATAATATGTTCGTTCTGTGTCCTGCTTCCACGAAGTTTGAGTCGTCAAGTGAAATCTGCGGTCTTTGTATCGTTCTTCTATCTTCGTCGTCAAGGGACACTTCACGAGTGCGCAACGATCCATGTTGCTATGGTTTGCACATGGAGGTTTGTTACATGTAAGTTAGACGTGTGAAAACATAAACACAGAAAATTCATTAATCCGTCTTTCAAATCACCGGTGCAGAAACAAGATCAAATTGAGAGATTATACGATATTGTGTATGCTATTTTAGAACTATATCTGTTCCGACAAAGCACTGGTACCAAATTTTGCTTCCGGGTTAAAGCCAGGTGTGTTGTCTTGATCGCTGACCTCTGTTACTGCGGCAATAGGTCATGAACTGCAGAAGGCGTTTCGCGTGTGACAGGTTTCATGAACGAAAACTTTTCATCACCAATATGTCAACCTGTAAATCAGGAAGAAACGAAGCGAGAGACAATTGGTTCCCTTGGTACAGGCTATACATTTTCCCCAAATGATTTATGATAGTAGATTGATAGTACCATGTATTAGTAGGCCGACAAGTCCAGCGCAGGGGCAACTGGACTGCGGCCTCATCTTAATAAAACTTAATTTGTGAAATTGAAATGAACAGTCTTCAAATCAGGCGTGTGATTCTAGTATCATAGGGGGTTCCTTGCAAGTTTTTTTTGTTTTTTTTTTGTTTGTGGTGTGGGGGGGGGGGGGGGGTGTGATATTCGGAAGGTGGTGGTTTGGGGTTGGGGGGTTGTGTATGATATTAGGAAGGCCGTGGTTCGGGTCTCCCGAGAAAGGAATTGCAAAACTGTGCTCCACAATCAAATCTGAGGCTTTTGTAGGCCTACTTACCGATAGCCTACGTGTGTAGAATTGGGGGGTCTATATCGGTGACGAGTTTGGGGATCTGTTATGTAAATCTTGCAGTTGGCTAATTGATGGGTTTTTAGGGAGCGGAAGGGGTCAGCGATTTTTGCCCCCCCCCCTCCCCCGCTATGTCACAGCTTCAAATCAGACACCGGACGCCACGCACATTGCACACGATGCAATGAAGTTGACCTAATTTGGACCAACCGATTTTTTCTTTCACTTTAAAATTTCGAGTGTGGTGCCTTAATTTGAGCCTTGTTGTCGAACAACTTTAGACAACATGCAACTTCCTGCTTTTTCCCCCCAGAAGATTGCAATAACGGGAACCCACAAGAGAAATAATCACACACGTTTCAGGTGACTGCATTTGAGTGGCGAGGGACTCCCTCTCCAGACACCCTGATTCTCTGGTGGTGGCATTATGGTGTAAAAATCTCTCTGTGCCAGTGCACCACTGTGGGCCTAGGCTACATGTAGGACTACTTGCAGTGCCGTATTAACCCATGGCCGGGTCCCTAGGCTTTTAGGTACCCTACGTCGGGGCGGCGCCCCCTCCGGAACTTCAATCTTTTACCCCACTACAGCTGACAGCCTGACCCTGGTACGGTAGGCACTGTGCCGCAGTACATAGCCCTATCCATTTTGCAGGTCTCCTGAAGAATTCTACTCACAACTTGCCATATTATTTAAATAACCATTAAAATAATGTACTATACATAAATATATATCTAATCATATGTACATGTACCGCTAAGGGGCAGAGTGCAAAGTGCCTTTAACCATTGGAGCCCTAAGGCACTGGTAACAGTGCCTCGGCCAAAAAAAATTGGCGGGCCCCTTGGCTTCAGCCTAGTCGGCCTTATGAATAATACGGCCCTGACTACTTGGCATCTTTGTTGTATATAAAGCCAAGTATGAAATTTGAAACTGATCGGGAGAGCGATGCGTCCTACAGGGTGTTCCAATGGAATTGTTGACAGTTTTTGTGCCAAATCTAAGATGACTGACTGCCGGCGGACATGTTTTTCAACGAAATTCAGAAAAATTCGATAGCGCCAATCTATCTGGACATCACACCAAAGCTACATTTGAAATCTGAAGAAGATCGGATGAGATATGCGGTCTGTAGGTTCTGCCAATGGAATTGTTGACAGTTTATAAGCCAAATCTAAGATGGCCACTGACGGCCATGTTTTTCAACGGAATTCGGAAAATTCAATAGCTCCCATCTAGACATTGCCCCAAAGCCACGTCTAAAATTTGGAACTGGTCGGGTGAGAGCTGCAGCCTGTATGCTGTGCTAAAGGAATTGTGAACGGACAGCGGAACGTACGGACGGACGACGGATCTCAACCCATCTCAATAGCTCATATACTTGACGTTGTCAAGTTGAGCTAAAAATAAAGGGTAAGGCCAGACAAAATTAAATAATTGATTCTCAGGCAATTTTTGTTTTTTATAAAATGAACGAGGGAGAGCGTTTTTTATTCCTGATGGAATGGTCGCCTATGCTTAAAATCCAGTTGTGAGAGCCTAAAATTAAATACTAGAGCTTCAGTGTTGATTTCACTGATAGTTTGTTTTTGTAACAGTGATCATATAACACAGAATCAAAATAGAACAACTAAAATGGAGATAAAAAATAATGAGTTTTTTAATTGGTTGGGTGCTAGAAGCCACACAGCCAGGCCTTTCAAAACAAAATAAGGGTACCAGTGCAAAAGCCAACATTTTCCTTGCCCATGTTTTGTATTCAGTCAAACGTAAATAATAGTTTGATTATAAGGCATACAAATGTTGTTCTATTGCAAATTATTGGAGAATGCCTGTTGGACCTCTCCAATAAGTTGTAATAAAACAAATTTTTACCATTTTTGATGAACAGATTCAGACAACCAAAAATAATCTAGCCCTCAATCAGTTAACCCTTTACCTAACATGAAAAGCAGACGACACTTGCAAACAAAATTCTTGAATAACTATTTTTTTTTCATTTTTTGTCCCAAAAACATAGATTATGACCCCCTCGTTGGAACGAGCTCGTTCCAACGAGGGGTCATAACCTATGTTTTTGAGACAAAAATATGAAAAAAATAATGAAAATTAATTGACGATTTTTGAGAACAGCGCTGGCCGGTTTTGGCCGTTACGTTGGGTAAAGGGTTAAACAAAAAAATATTTATTTTGTACATACTTATGAGAATCGTGTCGCATTTCGCGAAGAGAATAACATTATTGTATCGATGTATACGAAATACTGCATCGCAAATCGCGATGCGATGCCCTTAAAATCACACCCTAAGATAGTTTTATACATTTTGAATTTTGCCTCCGAAATAAATATGACGAACGCGAGCAGAAAAAACGAATGCGCCGCTGCCTGAGAACCAAAAGATTAATTTTGCGTAGCCTAATAATCCGCGAATGTTTCTCCCCCTTTCGTGTTGTTTTAAATCAAGAAGTAGATTTTGCTATGTTGGCCAACAACTTCGTTCAGACTGTCAACGGCACGGCCTCGGAAACACTGTCGAAAAATTTTAATTCCCGCCCACCATGTCAGAAAATTCGGGATACTGGCTTGGGGCCCGCACGCAGCATTCTGTAATTTGAAGCGGACTTTTCCGGTTTTTTCTTCGTCGGTCGGTGCTCGGTGGACGTTGGCAGTGACTTTGTGTGATTGGTTTTGATATACGCCTTCATACAAAGTACCACGGTAGGGTAAGTTAGGGCTAAGCTACAGCGCCTTGTCCCAAAATATTTGACCATTTGTCGGGGCAGACCTACACAGTGTTTGAGAAGATTAGAAATTAACTGAATTCACTTTACAATAGAGTAGATATTAAACAAACGCGTAGCCAGAAATCTATTTTGGGGAGGCATATAAACAGGGGTGTAAATCCTAGGGGTGTTACACCCCCAAATATTCAGATCTTCTGTTCGCAGGTTAGCGAGTATAGGGCCTCTGCCCAGTTACCATGGTCAGCGGCCCACGAAACTACTGCCCTGCCAAGGAATTATTTGCCAGAATGTTGCCTTGCCTAACAGAATAGAGCTGAACAGCTAGGGAACCTGATATATCATGGTCTTGTACAACTTGCATCTCATTTCATATGCCTTGCTGCTTATTCAAAAGGAGGCCAGGGTGTCCTTGTAAACTGAACAATTTTATTTGGAATATATTCATTTATCTTCCTGTGTGAAGTTCCCGATATCTACGATATGTACTGTGTGGTGACAGAAATGCAGGGCCATGTGAGCTGACAGTGGGGCAGCAGGATGATGATACCACCCCCAATATTTTTCGGTAGTTACGCACTCAGTGATATTTTTTCACTTGATTGACCCTCCCAAATTGCCGATTTTCGCGATAATTCATTTTAAAAATAATCATACATGTATGATCCCTCAAATCAAATTTTGGAACGAATCGTCCCGATTCGATAATGTATTTTGGACGAATCGTCTCAGGACGAACTGGTTTTGGGACGAAACGTCCCGGAGCCAGTGTAATGACCTTTACTTGAGTTACGAAATTGGGATTTTCAGCTGAACCCAATGCAGACTTACCGTTCTGACAGTCTCTCTCGCCGAGGGCAGTGTCAGTGGCGCCCTTTAATAGCCGATTTGTTTCTCGAGAGAGCAACAAGAGGACCGTCAAGTCAGAATTCTTTTCCGAAGACCCCGTAGGTCTGTAGTTCATCAACGAATTAAAAACATTCAGCGTGGCATGTGCACAGAAGTTTAACACCGACAGTGGATCTAAATGAGAAGTCTGCACGAGCCCAACTTATACACTTTGCTGAAAGTATGTCACACATGTCGGATATCCACAAAAAATTGAAGTCACGCCCAGCATCGAAAAAAGAAACGCCCTATTTTAGATAAAACAAAAACACTGTAGTGGACCGCCTTTGAGCTATTTCTTGGGATGGACCGACAACTGCGGTCAGCATCACTACGGTGGAATGTGGAGGTTGGAAATGTGTTTCAGTGTGTCTATGTTAACCCTTTACCCAATGTAACGGCCAAAACCGACCAGCGCTATTCACAAAAAATCTCCAATTAATTTTCATTATTTTTTCATTTTTTGTCTCAAAAACATAGGTTATGACCCCTCTTTGGAACGATCTCGTTCCAATGAAGGGTCATAACCTATGTTTTTGAGACAAAAAATGAAAAAAGTTAGTTATTCAAGAATTTTTTTACAAGTGTCGAATGCTTTTCATGTTTGGTAAAGGGTTAACACCACGTTAGCCGCAAAATCGTTATTTCAGTAGTTACTGGTTGGTTTATCGAGGAATGGGTTGGATGTGAGATTGTCAAATTGCCTATCGAGTTTTTACATAATAACTGCGTGTATGTATTGTTGGAAACGTTCATGAGCTTATCTGGAAAGCCCTAATCTGCATTTCATTGCTTTTATGCGCGGTTTGGATAAAGCTTATTGTTATTTGTTGTCCTCAGTGACGGCGAAAATGGGGGCGGGGCATTTTTCATATTTCTACCCACACTTTTGAAGTAAAAAAATATCCATGGACGTTCTAAAACAGCAGTATCATGTCCACGATGGAGGGCACTTCTGTCAGATTTCGAAGTGACGACCTGGTCACGCGACCTAGTCACGTACGATTGTCATGGTAGCCTGCGTGAGTTGGCATCTCGTGACGTCATTAACACAGTGATGGGGAGCGCGGTGGCTCAGTTGGTAGAGGTGCAGGCCGAGAGGTCCTCGGTTCGAACCCCAGCTGCGGCAACCGCGTTGTGTCCTTGGGCAAGACACTTCATCTCTATTGCCCGCGTGGGGGCACGATGACGCCGTGTACTAAGGCGTACTGCACGTCGATGGTACGCATGTCTTCAACCAATCTAACCCTGCCTGTGCCGCAGTGCGGAATTACGATGTTGGGGAGCTGGCAGCTGCTCGTCGTTGCTCGGTGGTTCTCTCCGGGTACTCCGGCTTCCTCCACCCGTAAAACTGTCAGGGTCATGATTAGCCATTGTGCATAAATATGTGACCTTAAACATCAATAAGTAACATAGTGACGATTGATAGTGCGCACACGAAGCGCGTGTTGTCAGGGCGACACGTGATTCCAGTCACTTTTGTATAGTGGAGGCCGCCATTTCGATTTCTTTGGTAGCGCGTAGTAGACATGTAACTGAAAATCCTATTATAGGATAAGCATGTGTTCGATTCGATGGGAGTATATCTAATTACCCAAATCGACCCAACAACTACAAAAATTGCAATGGCGGACTTTAGACTCCAGTTTTTCCAACCTGCCGAAATGAGTGCTATTGGGTCCACAAAAGGTGTACTTGATTTAGAGAGGAGTAACTTCTCTGGCTCTAAATCTTTCAGAATCTTCGGTGTCTGCTTATTCCTGACTACTCTCACCCTAGCCACCTTTATCATCTTCTCGTGCCCAATCAGATCGCTTTCCCACAACTAACCATTCAGACGACTCTAAACTCCACTCACTATCACTATATTGTATTTTGACAGAGACGTGTCAGTTCGTCTTCTATCATATTAGGCCACGAGGGAACCTCTCAATGACATCTAACCAAAAATCCCTCATCTGGGTATGGAAAGGTCATTGGGCATACTTGAATAGCCTACTAGCATTAGGTCGGTGCTTCAGTTTGTCGTATGAGACAGTGAGGAAATCCCCCTAATGAGGTTTAACACCAAGTCCCTCACATCCTCATTTAGGCATTGAGTTCAAAATTCCGTGGACGGTAAACGTCGCCTTACCCCGATTTCTGCGGCCCATTAATTCAGTCGAAGGCACCTCAAAATCGGCCGCCTCAAACGGCAATTTTCGCGCATTGAAGGAGGTACATGTAACAAAAGCGCAGTTTGTGAAGTTTGTAGTGTGTCGTCAACGCAGTCACCCAGAGACAGTAAATAACTTTCCAAATATACATTACGTGATGACGTAGATCATAATTACACAAACCATGTACAGTACGTGGAGTGTATTATCACTAAATCACCCGCAGAGTGGAGAATCCACCCAAGCAATAATTGCAAATTTGTTGCAAAGCATAACAAGCACAGGCAAAGTTTCAACCAATGGACCTCCGGGTTAAACCCGGAGGTCCACTGGCTGAAACATTGCTTGTATTTTTTGTCCATATGTATAAAATTTGAAAGATATAGTTTGGGTGATAACTCCACTCCGTGGGTGATTTAATTAAAATCCACTCTCCATGTATGGTACCTTAAATGATATTAGTTATCTACCCATCAGTCTGAAACAAAATGGCCCCTGCAAATCGTATATGACCCTCCTGGGGTCACTCTATGTGAACCAAAATGACCCTTCTGTGGTGATTTGAGGCGAACCATAATGGCCCTCCTGCAATTTTCAAAATGACAAGCCTGATTGAACGGCCACATTCCATGGAATCCTTTCCGCAGAATCTAATTAGAACATCTGGCTGTGGTCACAGAACATCACAATAAGGTCTACCATCTAAGCTCATATCCGGGTGTGGGTACCCATGACATAGCCACGTTCCCAACCAAAATCAGCAAATCATATGAACGTATAGCGATAAATGTCAGGAAAACTGATTCTCTTGGAGTTTCCATGCCATGAAATAAGTTCAAGGTTAACAAGTGTTTGACCACCGAGATGGTATTAGTCCCCAACGGCACTTTTGTGACATAAGGTGTTTTTGTCACAGAAAACACTAGAGTAGAAAAGCATCTTGGATTTTGAAAAAAAAATATTGAGCGTGCATAATCCCTCACAACCCTTTATCCATGTACCATATATGAAAGGCGTAGCTTGAACCATGTTGGAGGGAGGGGTGGTAACATAAAAAGACAGACAGACAGACAGCCAGCAGACAGACGGACGGACGGACGGAGTGCAATCCTATAGTCCCCTTACGGGAAACTGAACCATGTTGGAGTGAGGGGTGATAACATGAAATAGAGAAAAAGCTTAAAAAACACAACAAAAATGGCCGCCATGCTACCATCTTGGATTTTAAAAAAAAATATTGAACGTGCATCATCCCCTCCCAACCCTCTATCCATGTGCCAAATATGAAAGGTGTAGCTTAAAGCATGTTGGAGGGAGAGGTGGTAACATAAAAAAGACAGACAGACGGACGGACGGGCGAATTTTGGAAAAAAAAATATTGAACGTGCAACATCCCATTACAACCCTCTATCCATGTGCCAGATATAAAAATCACGACATCGACGCCGTAGCTGCGACGGGTGGTGCAATTTCACAAAATTCTAAGTTCATCAAGGGCCATAACTCCAAGAAAAATATTTGGAACAACACATGCATTGAACAGTGGCTAGACATCAATAAGATACACTTACATGCCAAATATAAAGACATTCCATCAAGTATTTCAAAAGTTATTGAGTTTTGAAACTCGTTGGTCACAGACAGACCGACCGACATTCCAAGTTCATCAAGGGCCATAACTCCAAGAAAAATATTTGGAACAACACAAGCACTGAACAGTGGCTAGACATCAATAAGGTACACTTACATGCCACATATAAAGTCATTCCATCAAGTATTTCAAAAGTTATTGAGTTTTGAAACTCGTTGGTCACAGACAGACAGACAGACCGACCGACCGACCGACCGACCGACAGACAGACAGACAGACAGACAGACAGACAGACAGACCGACATTGCCACTAATAGAGCTGCTAGTCGCAGCTAAAAAGTGTAGCTTGAACCATGCTGGAGTGAGGGGTGGTAACATAAAATAGAGAAAAAAAAGCTTAAAAAACACAACAAATATGGCCGCCATGCCGCCATCTTGGATTCTGAAAAAAAAACATTGAACGTGCATCATCCCCTCCCAACCCTCTATCCATGTGCCAAATATGCAAAGTGTAGCTTGAACCATGTTGGTGGGAGGGGTGGTAACATTAAAACAGAGAAAAAAAAGCTTAAAAAACAGAACAAAAATGGCCGCCATTCCGCCATCTTGGATTTTGAAAAAAAAAAAATGAGCGTGCATCATTCCCTCAGAACCATTTATCCATGTACCAAATATGAAAGGTGGAGCTTAAAGCATGTTGGAGGGAGAGGTGGTAACATAAATGAAAGAGTCAATGACTCTGTAGCTCAACTTGGATATGACAGGAATTAGTACTTGCTGTGACCAAGACAACTGAATAATGAATATGACAGGAATTAGTATTTGTTTTGGCCCAGTCAACAATAATAAAAGAATTACAAGGTGACTGTAATGGACTACAGATTAAGACCAATCATTGTAGATTATTATTTCTGTGTGGAAATTTTCAGTCCCAAACAAAATATTTTCAGACTAAAATTTTTTCTTCTTCTTCTTAAAATTGACCAAAATGCATCAAAACACAATAAACTAATTTCTGGATTTTGGTCCAAAATTTTCTAAGTCCCACCCGGACCCCAAATTTTCAGTGTAAAAAATTTTTTTTTTTTTTTGTCTTAAAATTGACCAAAACGCATAAAAAACCAAAAAACTAATTTCCGGATTTTGGTCCAAAATTTTCCAAGTCCCACCCGGACCCCTAATTTGCATAATTTATTCACGAGAAAAACTCTGTATTATATGTAATGTATCCCATGGTACTAAACATTCATACAAACATTTATTCAAATCAGATCTTTCATTTGGAAGTTCTGTGCAAAAATCTGATTGCACTTAATTTTGAACAAAATGGCTGCTAGCGGCCATCTTGAATTTCAGACTGGACCCAAAAACACTCCTTCTCGTCCCACAGTGATAACAAAGGTACCCAAGAAGTTTCGTGAAGATCGGTTCATAAATACGGCCTCTAGCCCGAGCCGTATTGGGATTCGCACTCACAGTGCTGAAAGTAACACTAAATAAATCAAAGTTAGTCTAATTTGCATAATTTACGCACAAGAAAAAAACCTGTAATATATGTAATGTATCCCATGGTACTAAACATTCATACAAAAAATTATTCAAATCAGAGCTTTCATATGGAAGTTCTGTACAAAAAACAGATTTCGGCATCGTCGGTACAAAATGGCTGCTGGCAGCCATCTGGAATTTGGGACTGCACCCAAAAACACTCGTTCTCGTCCCACAGTCATAACAAAGGTACCCAAGAAGTTTCGTAAAGATTGGTTCATAAATACGGCCTCTAGCCCGAGCCATAGCAGCTTGGCACTTACAGCTCTGAAAGTAACACTAAATAAATCAAAGTTAGTCTAATTTGCATAATTTACGCACGAGAAAAAAACCTGTATTATATGTGATGTATCCCATTGTACTATACATTTATACAAAACTTTATTCAAATCAGAACTTTCATACACAAGTTCTGTACAAAAAACTGATTTTTGCATCATCGGTACAAAATGGCCACTGACAGCCATCTTGAATTTCGGACCACACCTAAAAACACTCGTTCCCGTCCCAGGGTCATAACAAAGGTACACAAGAAGTTTCGTAAAGATCGGTTCATAAATACGACCTCTAGCCCGAGCCATAGCCAATTGTTGACGTACGGACAGACGGACGGACGGACGGACGGACGACGGGCCATGACAATAGCTCAAATTTGACTTCGTCAAAGTTGAGCTAAAAACAGACAGACAGACAAACAGACAGACAGACAGACAGACGGACGGACGGAGTGCAATCCTATAGTCCCCTTACGGTTCCCGTAGGAGACTAATAACTCCGTGAAAAATTACCTGACAGGGACCAAACTCGAACTCGTTTTGTAGGTACCCATGGCAAAGCTACATACCGGAAATCGGTCAATTATCTGAACGTGTAGCGAAAAAATTCCTGGAAACTGATTCTCTGACTTTTCACATCATAAACTAGTTGAAGGTCAAGGAATCCTGGATTCCCCCCAAAAACACCCGACAGAGACCAAACTCGATTTGTTGGTATCCATGACAAAGCCACACACCAGAAATCAGCCAATTATCTCAAGGTATAATGGAAAAAAGCCCGGAAAACTCAGTTAACTGAGTCTCTTAGTTTCATATCATAAACTTTCAACGTCAATAAAAGATCATCCAACCAGGACGAAACTCGAATTTGATTTGGAGATACTCAGGCTCCGTTGCTTTTTGGTCTCGCGCGATTTGGTGCGATTTGGCGCCAATAATTTCTGTGTGCTATTCGGCCTCGTTTTGGGCCGAAAAGCGCGGCTTTCGAGACCAAATGGCGTCCCAAATAAATTATTTTACTTCAACTTTTTGACAATTATTTGTTTATTTTCACATGTTCAGTGATTATTTTCTGTAATATTTTTGTTTTTATAAATGCATTTAATGATTTTTTTATACCTTCAGTTTTTCTGCCTGTGCATTTCTCATTAATCTGTTTTCTGAATGAAAGGATAATGAATTTAAAAACCTAAAAGCTCATCATGAGTTTGGAACTTACTTTTGAAAAGTGCGACCATTTAATTTAATGTTGAATGAAAGTTTTCATTTCTTCCTTTCTGTTAATTATTCTGTTCAAAATTCAGGAACGCCTTGATGCATCTTGAGCTAGTCATATGGACAAAGTTCCTGCGTGAGGTTGCCAGTATTTATAGTGTTATCGGTTAGTCATAAGGTAGTGCTTTAGAATTTAGAATTCTGCAGTTATTTACTGTAAAGCACTAGTGTTTTCCAGTAAATAACCTGAAATAACTGCAAAAAATAATTTTATAGTTTCAAGTGATCCGGTCGTTGTGCTAAAGTATATGTAGGAAGTGTTTTCCAGTAAACAACTCTAAAATAATTTAAAACTGAAAGTCAATCCCCCGACCCCCCCCCCCCCCCCCCCCAATAATTATTTTGCAATTAATTACTGGAAAGCACCAATTGTTTTAATCAGTTTAGAAGTCGTCTACCAGGCTGCAAGAAATTATTTTCTGAACAGTCTATTAGATAAACTGTTTTCCAATGTGTGTATTCTTTGAAATTTCAATCACGTGCTTGTTTGAAAGTCAATGGATGTCGAGACTCGAGAATGTCCACGAAAGAATCTGAATAAAAACACGAAAAGCGCCAAAGCCCGATGCCGAAAAGCAATGACCCCGGTACTCATGACAATACCACATTCCAGAAACCATACAATTACCATTTTGAAATATGTTAAGAAATTACCCTGACAATCATATACTCGCCCAAAAAAGAAAATGTGCATTGCAGAAATTGATCAAACTCCAAAAAAATAATTTCGTAGGTGTAAAGAGTGTTAACCTGTTCATGAATAAGTTATATTGAACACAAAAACAGCTTTCCCCGTTAAAATTGCATTAACGTTAAATGACGTGCTGCACGTTTGTGAAAAGGCATGTTTTGCACGTGGAGAGTCTGAAAATTCATGCAGCAGTGGGAATCCTTGGGTATTTAAACACTAAAGTAAGGCCTTCCTATCGTTCACATTCAAACTTGCGCAGCCGTTAAAACGACTCCACATTAGCATGCCAAGATTGACAATGAATCAACGCCTCCTTGCCCTGGGTATGATTAGAGCAGGCAGAACACACAGAGAGGTTGCCTAGCATTTGAACTGCCACCGTAACACTGTAGACAGGCTAGTCCATCGACATGCACAACACGACGTTCGAGACCGACCCCGCTCCGGGAGACCCCGAGTTACCACCCCTGCACAAGATCGGCATATCCGTGTCGTCCATCTCCGGAACCGGCAACAAACGGCAACGACAGCCAGGAACATCCCGAACCTGAGACGGATACATCCTCAAACAGTAATCAACCGGCTGAGACAATACGGCTTACGTCCTCGAAGACCTGCAATTCGTCCGATTTTGACGTTACGTCATCGTCGTGCTCGACTGCCTTGGTGTAGACATCTCAGGCATCCCTTACACTGGATGCGACGTGTTTTATTCACAGATGATTGTCGTTTCCATCTTTCATCATCAGATGGCCGCCAGAGTGTACAGACGTCGAAATGAACGCAACGCAGATCCATGTGTCGTGAGGGTCTCTCATGGTGTGGGGTGGCATCACTGCCCGTAACAGAACTGAGCTGGTCATTATTGATGGCAATCTCAATGCAGCTAGATATCGTGATGAAGTGCTTACACCTGTTGTTGTCCCATTTCTGCAACGTCACGGCCCGGCGTCATTCTACAGCAGGACAACGCCCGACCCCACGCAGCTCGTGTTGTTCAACAGTATCTGCAGCAACAAGTGGATGTTCTTCCCTGGCCCGCAAATTCACCCGATATCTCACTCATTGAGCACGTACGGGACGAAATGAAACGTCAGCTACGCCGGCTTCCCCATGCACCGTCAACGCTTGTGGAACTCCAGACAGCTTATCAGAATATGGAACAACATCCCACAACACTTCCATGCTAACTTGTTCGCTTCCTTGAGGCGTAGATGCACAGCAGTAGTCGATGCAGACGGAGGTCAAAACAGATATTGAGTGTGTGGTTTGTGTTTGACCCTTAGTGTCTTTGACTCTCCATGGCACCAAGAGTATTCGTCGTAGAGTAATGAAATTTCGCGTGTTGATCACAAATTGATTCATCTGTGATTGAATAAAATTTCCATGAATGAAAATATCTTTTTTAAGTGTTATTTTTTAGCATGCACACTTTCTTTTTTGGGAGAGTATATATTTCCCCGTTTATAGATCTATTTGGCCTCAGTACACCCCAAACAGGCATTTAATCGACCTATTTGGCCCAGTCCTGCCATGCATCCATTAAATACATTCAATCTGTTATGTGTTGTTTGTCAAACAAGAGGTAATAGAATACATGCCGTTGATCCATAGAATACAGGGAAGTGACTGAATCTCCGTTAATTGAAGGTTTCTCTCAATTGAATAATTTTCCTCGGCTTAGTAGATATTCAGTTAACTCTTTATACAACGTAACGGCCAAAAACGGACAGCGCTATTCAAAAAATTAACCATTCAATTTTTGTCACAAAAACATAGCTTATGGCCCCTCATTGTAACTGGCTCATCGAGCCCGTTCCAATGAGGGGGTCATAAGCTATGTTTTTGACACAAAAAATTAAAAACATTAGTGCTTCAAGAATTTTGCTTGCAAGTGTCGTCTGCTTTTCGGTTTAGGTAAAAGGTTAACAGGGTTTCACTGCTTAGTTATACAATGGACCACTTTAGAAGGGTTGCATCACAGGCATTGGGTTCCTGGTCCGACAGTACAGTCGACGTGGACTGGTCGTAATCCACACGTGGGCAGTGATGTCCACGCATGCGTTTACCGGGTAATAAAAATCAACATGCAAAAAAAGTTAATGAAGCACCAGGTTGTACCCAGTGCTTCATTAATTTTTTTCATTATTCCTATAATCAGTGTTTGGAGCCGAATATTATTATTACGTCCGTGGAAATATTGCTCCCCCCTGGAAAAGTGACCAGTCCACGGCGGCTGTACTGTATTTTACCATTGTTCATATATTTATTTATTGGTTTTGAGGTCACATAATTCTGCACAATGGCTAATCGTGACAACAAGGAGATAAAGTCAAATTTAGTCAATCGTTTATACCCATTTTAGAGGACTTCCACTCCAAGCTTTGGTGACTGGGTCCTCTTTTACCAGTAAAATAGAGCAGTAAAACAGAATTTGTTTCCGGTGTATTCAAACATGGTTCAACTTCCCAAGGATTGCTTCACTTGACACTAACAATGTCAAGCACCACACACTTACATGTGGGTCTTGTTCTGTAAGGTGACTGGTATGGACTTAAAGGTTCAAATCGCAAGCATTCCAATATTATTTATTTAATGGTGTTAAACTGGTTGAGGGCTAGATTATTTTTGGTGGTCTGAATTTGCTCAAGATGTGTTAGCTCCGCTGACAAAGTCAGCAGAGCTTTTCTTATACTGATTCGTCCGTCGTCTGTCTGTCCGTCCGTCGTCAACATTTTATTTGTCCGAGCCATAATTTCTAAACCGCTGAATATTTTTCCACCAAACTTCATAACAATATGTATTATCAATAGACGGTGTGTCATCAATTATTCTGCGGTCTGTAAATCCACAGGGTCAAGGTCACAAGTCACAGGATCAAGAAAATCTAAAGATATTTTTGAAATTTTTTTCGGCTAAAGTTTGTAACAATATTAGTATTAGAAAACATGCCCATGCGATCAGTGGCCCTCAGCGGAGCTCTCTAGGCGTGACAGGCCTCTTGTTTTTTTTTACAAATTATTGGAGTGTCCACTGGCACTCTCCAATAAATTGTAATAAATGAAATTTATATAGACAAAATAGGTATTTGCGTTTGACTGAATATGGAATATGAGCAAAGAAAATATTGGCTTTTGCTCTTGTACCCTCATTTTTTGAAAGCCCCGATAGTGGCTTCCAGCACTCAAAACAGTAAACTTAGTTTAAGGCCACATATTTCTGCACAATAGTCATTTATTTATTATTTATTAGGGTTTAACGACACATTCACAGCCAAAGTCATATCGTGTCGGTGAGTTTTATGGGTGGAGTTAGCCAGAGTACCAAGAGAGAACCACCGAGCAACGACAAGCAGCTGCCAGCTCCCCAACATCGTAACTTCGCTCTGCAGCGTTAGATTGGTTGAAGACAGGCGCACCATCGACGTGCAGTACGCCTTAGTACACGGCGCCATCGTGACTGTCCCCATGTGGACTATCGGGGTGAAGTGCCTCACAATAGTCATTTATTTTATTATTTTTTCAATATTTGCCAACAAAAGACAGCTCATGATCCCTCACTGGAGTGAGCTCAGCAAGCTAGTTTCAAGGAGGGGATTCACAAGCTATGGGATTGTTGACAAAAACTTCCAATCCCCACAAATGAATATGGACTCTTCCAATTGTTGCTACTGAACTGAATTTGACGTTGCTATCCAGGTTCAAAGGGAAAAGACAGTGTAAAAAGATTACATATTACATTATGAAGAGGGTGTAATTTAAATCATATGCCAATACTGCGTGGAACTACGATTATTTATTGGGGTTCAATGACTCTTTCAACAGCCAGGGTCACCGTGTCGGACAGTGTTACAGGTGGAGGAAGCACACAGTGGTTACTCCTGGTGGGGATCACATGAACCTTATTGTTTGAAGTTTAATGCCATAACCACTGAGCCACAACGCCCACCCCCCTCCCACCGTGTGTGGAATATGGGGGGAATGTTGTCAAAAACGAAACTTGTTTCTCATGAAAAATGAAGGGAAAAAATTTATAAACTGTAAACATTTAGTTAATAGACATTTTTTTTATTTCTATAAACTAACATGACAATTAGAACAAATGACCAGTTTTGTTAATTTATAGAAAATAAAATATTGAAATCTTTTTAGATGAATTAGCTGTAATCAGTTAAAGTCTGCCAACCCACAAAATCTCAATTTTTGAGAACATTCACTGTAAATGTATTGTATTTATTGGTGTTAAAAATTCACATATTTTTGCACAATCGCTAATCTTGACCACATCAGAGAGATAAAGCCAAGTTCAGTCAATCGTTTATACCTATTTTGCCCAATTTAGAGGGCTTCCACACCAATCATTGGTGACTGGGTCTTAGTTTACCAGTAAAACATAACTTGTTTACCACAGTAAACAAACCCAGCTTCACTTCCGAGGGTTCCCAAAGGGCATTTGTAATGTATACAAATACTGTTTATAAACTAAATATTAAAATCACTCATACCTGCCATTGTAATTGGTAACTCTTTGTAAACTTGTTCTTGGTGGAAACGGCATTGTATAAGCTTATAGCTTCTTCCCGAATCCCCATTAAAGTATGTAACAAATTTTTCTTATTATTTTGTACCCTTGAAATAAATAATGTTTAAACCAAAAGACATTACTGTAAATACTTCTTCCTTTGTATACCATTTCGATGAAAGGCCTACCTACCTAAACAGAAGTCAACCCAAGCTACATCACCCAAGTATATGTTAACCCTTTACCTTACACAGTATTTTTAAAAAAAATAAAGTAAATTTCACATTTCTCGAAAACAAATTTCTCCCTGATTCAATAAAACCATACAAATATGAATATCATTAGAACCAGCTCGATCAGCTGGTTCTTATGATATCCATGTTTGTATGGTTTTATTGAGAAACTTCAGAGATATTATAGGTTGCAGTAGGCTAATTCTGGTTAATTTTCTGGCTGTTTTTGGCTGCTATGTTAAAGGGTTAATCCACTGCACACTTATGGCAAAATACTGAAATTTCAAGCAGTAGATTTTTCCAATGATGCAACAAGGAATTTAACCAAGCCTGGAAATAAGCAGACTCTCATCTTCCGAATGAAGTCCCCAGAGGGCGAACTTGGTGATGCTACCCTGCACAGCAGGGTAAAATTACTAAACTTATCTTCTGTGAACCTCAATCTGAATGAAGGTCTCGGGCCTAAACAGAAAGAGGTACTCAGAGGATAAATTGGGGGGATTCTAGCCCTCTGTATGGATTAGCACCAGCAAATTCCCCCCTGGAGACCTCATTCTGCAAATGATAGATTTCTTATTTCTAGGCTTGAATTTGGCCCATTCAATATTGTTTGAAAGAGCTCAGTGATCTTTGTCAAACAAGACTGAATTGGTTAAATTTCAAGCTGTATACTGGAAAAATTAGCAGATTGAGATTTTAATATACTACTCACATTTTGCTAACAAGGCTAAAATTTCAACGAGAATCCGAGAATCAATTCATGCCAATATTCACGCAACCAAACCAGCGAGAATCCATGTAGATTCTCTCTGCACTTCTGGTAGGTTTTGCATGAAAAGAATTGAGTAAATTTAACCCTCTACCTAACATAATGGCAGCAAATTATCCATACAAGGCTAACATGACTATAAAATTTCTTGACACTTTGACAATAAAATTGTACAAATATGGCTGTCATTGGGACCAGCTCATTGAGCCAGTTCCAACGGCATCCATATTTGTAAGGTTTTATTGGGAAATATTGTTTTTTTTTTATGTTTCAAAAATTAAAAGGCTGTGTTGGGTAAAGAGTTAACATGTTATCAGACTGGATCGCTCATATCCAGTATGGATTCACGCAACCATTTTTGTGAGAATCCAAATGGATTCTCCAAAATTTTGATGAAAATAGAAGCCCTGTGCTAAGGACACCACCCCCCCCCCCCCTTCTCATCTACATATTGCTATATAAAGGGTTTGACGACACTTTCAACAGCCTCAGACATATGTAAAATTCTACGGGTGCAGGAAGTCGGGAGTACCCCCAAAGAAACACTGAGCAATAGTGAAAAACTGTCTTGACTATCCAATTTAATATCCCGGTACAATCAGAGCCAGCATTGGCTGAAGGCATACATACCATAGACATACACAACATCAACTGCAGAAGTACAGCAATACACTTTCCTTTAACCAATTCTAACACTGCTCATGTGTGAGAGTAAACTGGAGTGACTGAGAGTTATTCACAATTGCTCAGTGGTTTTCCCTGGGTACTCCTGAAAATTTGTCTGACATAATATGACACAGGCTGTTGAAATTATTGTTAAAACCCAATGAACAAATTATAATAACATAAAAAATATACACTTTGAATCTTCCATGTAGAAATTTATTTACTGATTGGGGTTTAACACTTTCGACAGCAAGAGTCACCTCATGTCGAACAGTTTTACAGGTGGAGAAAGCCGGATTACCTGGAGAGAACCAACAAGCAACTGTCAGACTCCCCAACGTACTAACTCCACATAAGCAGGGTTAGCATTAGTTGAAGACAAGTGCACCATCGACCTGAAGTCCGCCTTAGTAAACAACACCACCATGCCTCCACAGGGGCAAATGGGATTAAATGTCTTAACCAAGGACACAACGAGGTTGCCCCAGGTGGGATTCGAACTGAAGACCTCTCTGCTTGCAACCTGCATCTCTACCTACTGAGCCCGCGTGCTTCCTCCATATACAAATATGTAGATAGGTAGGAGTGGCCCTTAACAAAATGTGAATAGTATATTTTGACATCAGTGAGCAGAGGGTTAAAATATCTTCAACGGGTCACAATTTCATGTGAAATAGCTGACAGAATTCACTAAAATTGGTCAAACCTATGCTTCCTTATGGTTCAGTTAAATTTTAATATTTATTAGTGTTTAAGATCACATATTTCTGCACAATAGCTGATCGTTACCACAACATAGATATAAAGTAAAGTCCAATGAATTGTTTATACCCATGTGACCCATTTCAGAGGACTTCCACTCTAGGCATTGATGATCAGGTCCTATTTTACCAGTACAAAAGAGCTTGTTCACCACAGTAAACCAGCACCACTTCACTTCATGGGATTCCAATGGAGGATCAATTTTAGTGAACAAGGTTAATAAATTTCATATCAAATCTCAAATTTGAGATTATTTTTATCACATGTAATTTCATAAAATATTTTAACCAATTCCGAAACACTCACAATGTTTTGAACTTGTGTGATCCTAGAAGTAGGATAATATATATTTTTTTTTTTTTTTGTGGAAGACTAATTCCCATTTCCCTTTTCATCTGAATGTGGAGAGTGAATAAAAATTTAAATAGATGGAACCTTAACCCTTTAACCAACGAATCACCCGCATCCGTCCACGTAATATGCAAATTCAGCAGTTGAAAAAATATTTTTCAAATAATTTCAACAAAACAGTATCATGTGACCCCTCGTTGGAATGAGCATGTCAAGCTCGTTCCAACGAGGGGGTCACTTGATATGGTTCTGTTGAAATTTTTTGAAAAACGTAAATAATGGTATTTAAAATAATAAATTTTGATATCGTCTGCGTTGGGTAAAGGAACTCTTTTTTCACTGAAAGAACAAGTTTAGACATGTTTTTGATCGACTGCGGTCAGGCGAATGAGACTCTGAAAATTTGAAAACTAAGTAGATCTCTCATTGTTATCTGATTTTCCCATTATAATTCAGCTGCATTTCAAAGGAGCCAAACTTCGTCAACCTTTTATCCACAGTAACAGTCAAAAACGACAAATGGTATTCACAAACATCACCATTCAATTCTCATTATTTTTTCATTTTTTTTGTCTCAAAAACATAGCTAATGAACCTCTTTGGAATGAGCTCATTCCAATAAAGGGTCATAAGATATTTTTTTGATGCAAAAAAAATGGAAAAAAGTAGTTATTCATGAATTTTGTTTACAAATGCCTTAAACCATTTTTGTTAGGTAAATGGTTAACAAGCTCACTCAAATCACTATATGGATAAATCGGAATATCAAATCAACGGCACTAGCTGTGACCTTTAACATCGTATTCATAAACTGTGTTATGGATAATATTTTTATTATGTGCCACTTGATGCTGATTATGTGATAAAAATTCTTCAAAGAAGTTATTCATACTCTTCTTTCTTAACAAGCCAAGACCAATACCGGGTCTGGACCTGCGTCGCTGCATGCAATTGAATCGGCAAACAGGAAGTGGCTGCATGGCAGATCTGAAAATTGCATACACGATACAACTGATCATTATCAGGCTCCAGATGTAATAAAAAATCAATCCCTTGCATAGAAGCCGAGAAAAGTTTGACGAAAAATTTCAATGTTCAGTGCGTACAGCAAAATTTCAAAGTATCGGCAAACAGGAAGTGGTTGCACGGCAGATCTGAAAATTGCTTACACGATACAACACATCATTATGAAGCAGCAGACCAAATATAAAATCATTCCCTTTCATAGAAGCCAAGGAAACTTTGACGGAAAAAGTGTTTTGGACGGACGGACGGAGTCGAGCGTTACTAGACCTGCTCTGCCGCTGGCGACGCAGGTAAAAATACAGCTTCTGACTCCATATTCCATTATTTTGATTTTTACATTGTTACTGCTGTCTAAAAATTGTTGGGAGAAAGCTGATCAGACAATTACTGTATTAAATAAAGGTCCTTTCCAACTGATTCAAGTAATATTCCCCCAAATATATCTGAAGATAACCAAAACCCAACATAAAATGATCTATTTATTTATTGGGGTTTAACGACACTTTTGATAGCAGGATCACCTTGTGGAGGACAGATTTACAGGTGGAGGAAACCAGAGTACCCGGAGAGAACCACCAAGCAACTGTCAGGCTCCACAACATACTAACTCCACACAAGCAGGGTCAACATTGGTTCAAGACAAGTGCCCCAGCAATGTGCAGTACGCCTTAGTACACAACGTCCCCGTGCCTTCCCGTGAGCAATGGGGGTTTAAGTGTCTTGCCTAAGGACATTCGGACCGAGGATCTCTCGGATTGCATCTCTACCTACTGAGCCACCGCGATCTGAAGTCTGCAGCTGAGTAACCCTTGAAGGCCTAATTCTGACTTAGAACATTTTTACTCCAGAACACGTTTTCTCACCCACAGTCTTATGTGCCATCTTGACAATTAACCATTTAACATGTTCAGTTTTCTGGTCCAGGATCATAAAGTAGTTGGTTGATCAGTTAATTTGTGTGGGTAGACCAATCAAGATCTTCAATGTGCAGCCCAAACGCTGCATGTAGAAAATACTGATGGGTCTTCCTCTAAGTTGACCCTGAACTGACATGGAATACACAATCAGGCGCCAAAGGGTCAAGTCAGATAAATTCAAAGATTACTGACAGTGGTTTCCACTCAAGTCTTGTCTGCCTTTAAGGAGTTTATGGGGCTGGAGCTTGTCCTGTGTTGTAAGAACTTGAAAATCACAGGTCATGATCTCAAAGGTTATACACAAAACATTACATGTGCTTTTGTTTGTCAATATGGCATGACTGCCACTGAAGAAGAATGGAACCTTTCATTCTATTCTTCTGCGATGCTGTACTGACGAACACATTCACACGTCGTGGCATTCTGTGTTCATTACATGCCTCTGTGGCCTAGAAACCATTAAATTAAAAATTTGGGTTTATTTGTAGAGTTTGACAGTTCCGACGTCTGCTTGAAATAAAAACAAAAACTCAGGTGTGATTAGCAAGAAACATGTGACAGATCGATACGTAAACAGAAAAATATAAATAAAAATTGTGACCAAACAGGTAATTTATTTGTATTTTTTAAGAAATTAGCTGCCGTTATCTGAGAGATATTCACTTCAAAGTCAGAACTTGATTATTATAAAATCACTCCCCATTTAAAGAATAAGTTTAATTTTGTTAATTTTGGTGGATTTGAACAAAAACCATACCATTTTGGGCTGCCACCTGTGACTATCAATAGGATGTTCTCATCTAGGCATGAACATGCATTTAAAATTTCAAGATGATCAGAAAATAACTGCGTGTTGCCGACCATGTTGAACAAATTGTGGACTGTGTTATGAACAAGGTTAGGGAGCACGGTGGCTCAGTGGCAATAGACTGTTGGACTTCTGTGCTCGAGGTCCCGAGTTCGATCCCCATCTGGGACAACCCACGTTGTGTCCTAGGGCAAGGCAGTTAACCCCGGTTGCCTACATGGGGCACGATGACGCTGTGTACTAAGGCGTACTGCACGTCGATAGTGCACATGTCTTTAACCCCTGTAACCCTGCTTGAGCGCAGCTTTAACAGAGAATGTTGAGTAGCAGACAGTTGCTCATCGATGCTCGGTGGTTCTCTCTGGGTACTCCGGCTTCCTCCACCCCTAAAACTATCACGGTCACGATTAGCCATTGTGCTTAAGTATTTGACCTTAAACACCAATAAATAATAAATAAATGAACAGGAGGCCCCATGGGGCCTGAGGTGCTCAAGGAACCCTTCAAGGATGCTGTACACCAGATATCAAAAGATTCTGATTGTATCTTAAGCAGCAGATTTTTAAAGATTATTCCTCATATTGAGTAAAGTTAAAATTCGGATTCCAATAGGAATCTCAAATATTTACCCAGATATTGATTTTAACAAACTTAGATCTGACCTCCCTAGGGATGCTGGTACCAAGTATCAAAAGATTCTGACGGGTGGATCTGAAGAAGATTTTCAAAGATTGTTTTCCTCATATTGCACAAAGTTAAAATTCAGGCTCCCTTGGAGAGGACAATTATTAACCGATGTGTTGAACAAATTGAATCCATCCCCTGTAAGGATTCTGTATGCCATATATTAAAAATTCTGACTGGTGTTTCAGGAGAAGAGTTTTAAAGATTATTCCTCACATTGGAATAAGTTAAAATTTGGGCTCCAATAGGTAGCCCAAATATTAACCCAGGGACTTGGTTTGAAAGAATAATCTTTAACTAGAACTATCACTGAAGGTGATTAATACCCCCGCTTTGGGTTTTTAGAGGAATGCACTTCTGATCATGTAGGCGAAGGCCATAAGGAAATGTATACATAAAGATCATTTTTTGTTGTTGAAATTTGTATTTGCATGTGGCCTTCCACAGAACAGCACTGAATACTTAAAGAGCCCACACATATATGGTTTACATTTGGAAAAACACATTTACAATGTGCAACATGTATTCAAAATCGGTTCATTAATGTAGGAGAAGTTGCACACACAAGAATCCCATTTGAAAACCCATAATAAATCCAAGTTAAAGGGAGATAACCTGGTTAAAATTGTCGCAGATCAAAAATTTGGGAATATGCGTATATGTTCACTTAGTTGTGATAATGTTTGAAAGGTTTCGTCAAAATTGATTGATAAATGTAGGAAGAGTTGCACGCACAAGAATTTCATGTAGAAACCCATAATAAATCTAAGTTAAAGGGAGATAACCTAGTTAAAATAGCCACAGCTCAAAAATTTTGGAATATGCGCATGTCCACTTAGTAGTGATGATGTCTGTAAACTTTTGTCCAAATTGATTGATAAATGTAGGAGGAGTTGCGCACACAAGAATTTCATGCAGAAACCCATATTAAATCAAAGTTCAAGAGAGATAACCTGGTTAAAATTGTCGCAGATCAAAAAGTTTGGAATATGCACATGTTCACTTAGTAGAGATGATGTTTGAAAGGTTTCATCAAAATCGGTTCATTAATGTAGGAGGAGTTGCGCACACAAGAATTTGTTCGAACGGAAAGACATAATAAATCTAAGTCAAAGGGAGATAACCTGGTTAAAATTGTCGCAGATCAAAAATCTTGGAATATGCGCATGTTCACTTAGTAGTGATGATGTCTGAAAAGTTTTGTCCAAATTGATTGATAAATGTAGGAGGAGTTGCACGCACAAGAATTTCATGTAGAAACCCATAATAAATCTAAGTTAAAGGGAGATAACCTAGTTAAAATTGCCACAGCTCAAAAATTTTGGAATATGCGCATGTTCACTTAGTAGTGATGATGTCTGTAAACTTTCGTCCAAATTGATTGATAAATGTAGGAGGAGTTGCGCACACAAGAATTTCATGCAGAAACCCATATTAAATCAAAGTTCAAGAGAGATAACCTGGTTAAAATTGTCGCAGATCAAAGAGTTTGGAATATGCACATGTTCACTTAGTAGAGATGATGTTTGAAAGGTTTCATCAAAATCGGTTCATTAATGTAGGAGGAGTTGCGCACACAAGAATTTGTTCGAACTGAAAGACGCACAAGAATTTCATGTAGAAACCCATAATAAATCTAAGTTAAAGGGAGAACACCTAGTTAAAATTGCCACAGCTCAAAAATTTTGGAATATGCGCATGTTCACTTAGTAGTGATGATGTCTGTAAACTTTCGTCCAAATTGATTGATAAATGTAGGAGGAGTTGCGCACACAAGAATTTCATGCAGAAACCCATATTAAATCAAAGTTCAAGAGAGATAACCTGGTTAAAATTGTCGCAGATCAAAAAGTTTGGAATATGCACATGTTCACTTAGTAGAGATGATGTTTGAAAGGTTTCATCAAAATCGGTTCATTAATGTAGGAGGAGTTGTGCACACAAGAATTTGTTCGAACTGAAAGACATAATAAATCTAAGTCAAAGGGAGATAACCTGGTTAAAATTGTCGCAGATCAAAAATCTTGGAATATGCGCATGTTCACTTAGTAGTGATGATGTCTGAAAAGTTTTGTCCAAATTGATTGATAAATGTAGGAGGAGTTGCGCACACAAGAATTTCATGTAGAAACCCATATTAAATCAAAGTTCAAGAGAGATAACCTGGTTAAAATTGTCGCAGATTAAAAAGTTTGGAATATGCACATGTTCACTTAGTAGAGATGATGTTTGAAAGGTTTCATCAAAATCGGTTCATTAATGTAGGAGGAGTTGCGCACACAAGAATTTGTTCGGATGGAAAGACACAATAAATCTAAGTCAAAGGAAGATAACCTGGTTAAAATTGTCGCAGATCAAAAATCTTGGAATATGCGCATGTTCACTTAGTAGTGATGATGTCTGAAAAGTTTTGTCCAAATTGATTGATAAATGTAGGAGGAGTTGCGCACACAAGAATTTCATGTCCGGAAAGACGTACGGACGGACGTACAGACGGACGGACGTACGGACGTACAGGGCGATTCCTATATAGCCCCCACTTCTTCGAAGCGGGGGTATAAAAATGAGATCTAATCTCCCTAAGGATGCTGTATACCAAATATCAAAAGATTCTGACTGGTGGATCTGAAGAAGAAAGATTTTTAAACATTACCCCACATACTGCACTAAGTTAAATTTAGGGCCCCCACAGGAAGCCCAAATATTGACTGAGGGACTTGATTTAAACAATCTGACCCTCATAACAATGATGTATACCAAACAACAAAAGATTCTGACTGGTTGTTCTGAAGATTTTTAAACATTAATCCCCATATTGCCCTAAGTTGAATTTATTTATTTATTGGTGTTTAAGGTCACACATTTTTGCACAATGGCTAATCATGACAACATGAGTATCAACTCATGACCAGGGGTGAGTGTTAATAAGCCATGTTGCCCATTTTAGAGAGGGTTTGCACCTCCCAAGCATTGGTGAATATTACCAGTAAAACACAGCCTGTTTACCACAGTGAACAGGTACTGCTTCACTTCCCACGGGGACTCCTAAGTTGGAATTTGGGCTTTTGTATTAAGCCCAAATAGGAACCAAGGGGCTTCATTTTAACAAACTTATATCTGACCACCCTGTGGATGCTGTATACCAAATATCAAAAGATTCTGATCAATGGTTATTGCAAATATGTCAACTCAGCATTTTTTTGATGCCCCCCAACAAACACCCCGACACAACCGATAATTTTTTTTTTACCATTCCATTCTACTAGTCCTAAGGATTCATAGGAAATAACAGTTCTCTGTTATGTGCGGTTTGGGAAATATGGGCGTTCAAAAATATTTCTATTTTTAGCTCCTGGGGTTTCCACAGGGACACAGGAAATTTTTGTTGTTGCATGAACAAAGTATTTATGACTCAATAATTCCACTATCAAATCAAATGGGACCATCGGTTCAGAAAATAGAAATTTTTGGGCAGGGTAAAAAATCTTGGCCCTCCCATTACAAAGGCAAATATTGCTTCACGATTTTCGTTTGAACAAACTTGATTCTACACCTCAAAAGGAAGCTCCATTCCAAATATCAAGTCATTGTACCTTCTGGTTCATGTGATTTTAAAAAACAATCTTGGGAGTATTTTGCCCCACTCCCTCCCCCTGGGCACAGGCAAGTTTATTTGATCAAACAACAATTATGGGCAGTCAACCATTACCAAAATAGGATGTTCTCATCAGCTCATCATACTACGTCATCTAAGAAAATTTCAAGAAAACTGAAGCATAAATGTGAACTGTAGCGAGTGTTTAAGAAATCTAAGATAGCCACAGTGGCAGGCATTGTAGGCAACTCTCCGTTATCCATAATAGGATATTATCATTTAGATATAAACATGAGCATACACACACAATTTCATGATCTAAAAAGAACGGTAGACTGTAGCCTGTGCTGTAAGAATAGTGGTGTTAAAACCCAAGATGGCTGCTATGGCAGCCATTATGGGAGGCAGACTGTCACCAAAATATGATGTTCTCATCCACTCATCATCCTAGAACACCATGAAAAATGTAATTTAACTCCTAGCACTCGGGTAGTATTTCAAAATTTCCAATACTGACTCCATATTGTCCATATAGAATGAAACATTTAACAAAATATATCTTGTTTGACAGAGCTCATTGAGCTCTGTCAAACAAGATATAATTTATTAAATTTCCAGTTGCATTGTAGAAAAAATTTGCTGCTGAAAACTATGGCATTTTGACATCAGAGAGCAGAGAATTAATTGCTCACCTGACAAAGTGGTTCAAAAGAGTATTTTGGGTCACATTCAGTTAGTCGTGGTTCATCAACACCACAAAGGAATGAAGTCCTGAAATTAATCATAACTCTAGTGTTCATGGCAGATGATTATTATCATACATCTTCTTGATTGCTTCCAATTCTATCAGCTGTAGACAAGCACTGCCAAACTTACAAGGGTTGTTATGTGTCACTCCTTTCACTGCACTCCCCCCCCCCCCCCCCCCCCCCCCCATACAGAGCTCAAATATTAACCCAGGGACCCGATTTGAACAAAATTGAATCTAACTCCCCCTAGAGATATTGTACACCAAATATGACAGCCTTCAGACTGGTGTATCTGATAAAGAAGATTTTTAATGAAATTTCCTCATATTGCACAAAGTTAAAATTTGGGCCACCAGAGGGAGCCCAAACAACAACTCAGGGACCCGATTGAACAAAGTTGAATCTAATCCCCCCAGAGAAAGATGTTGTATGCCAGATATGAAAGAAGAATTCTAATTGGTGGATCTGAAGATTTTTTAAAGAAATTTCCTCATATTACACTAAGTTAAAATTTGGGCTCCGTTAAGGAGCCCAAATATTAACTCAGTGACTCGATTTGAACAAACTGGAGTCTGACCCCCTAGAGATGTTATATACCAAATATCAAAAGATTCTAATTGATGGTTCTGGAGAAGATTGTTTTAATTTTGGAAAACAATTTATGGGTGCTAACGGCATAATGCCCCTTGTGGTGTCCCTTGCTGGCACGGCAACTTTATTTGAACAAACTTGAATTGACATATAATATGGAACATGGAACATATACATCAAATTTGGTTCAATTCGGCCCCGTGGTTTATGAGAAGTCAATAATGTAAAGTTCTCAGTGGCTGGCCAGACAGAAAGGGATCACTTTAGCTCCACCTGACTTTCAGTCAGGCAAGCTAAAAAAAAAAATACATTGATGAATAAATGCGACCTATAGCCTGTGCTGCAGAAATCCAAGATGGTTGTTGTGGCAGTCATTCTGGGCAGCTGACCACAACCATAATGGGATGATCTCATCTGAACCTGAACATGCATATGAAGTTTGGTGATGATCCGAAAAGAACTGCAGGATTTAGACCCGTGCTATTGTGTACAAACATACAGGCTAACAGACATGACAATAGATTACCTTTGTCTTTGTCAAATTAACCCTTTGAACCCTAGCGGCCGCTTTTCTGGCCAGGAACATGATACGCCATAATTTCATTAAATAGGATGGATGCTGAGTGCACGTGTAGGGTAGACTAATCAAAATTTTCAATGTGCAGCCTCAAGGCTGCACGTTGAAAATATTAATTGGTCTACCCCTAAATAATGAACATGGACTCGTCCAGTTGGTGTCTTTCAACTAATATGGAAGATACCGCCAGGGTTCAAAGGGTTAAGCTAATGAGTATTTGTAAACTAGTTACTCCCAAAAAAAAATTAACGCCAGGTGCCAAATTTCGGCTTGATAAATGCTCTAGTTGAAGAGTTAATGGTTGAAGGATTAACTATCAAAGTAGAAAATTAATCATAAGCCTACCACAGCCTAAAATATCTTGGAAGTTACTCAATAAAACCATACAACTATGGATGACATTAGAACCTGCTCATTGAGCTGGGTTCTAATGATATCCATATTTGTATGGTTTTATTGAAAAATTGTGAAATTGGTTTTCCAAAAATGTGAAATTTAATTTATTTTTTAAAAATACTATGTTAGGTAAAGGATTAATGCCATGTTACACTTATTCACCCTGAGGATGTTACTCCTGATAAAAAAATTACCATGAAGTGCCAAATTTTGCCTGTATATCTAGGAAAATGTAGGAGTGCATCCCCTCTCAGTGTTGCTTTAGTGGGAGAGTTAACCAAATGCCAGATACTTATTGGTTGGTGTTAAATGTAATTTTCAGTATCTTTGGCTATATCATGAATGCAACATAGGTATTTATTTATTGGCATTTAACGACACTTTTGACAGCCAAGGTAACTTTGTGTCAGACAGTTTCATGGGTGGAGGAAGCCTAAGTACCTGGAGAGAACCAAAGAGCCAATCTCCCTAACAAACTAACTCCACAGATGCTGGGTTAGCATTGGTTGAAGACAACTGTACCATCGATGTGCAGTATGCCTTAGTCAGGGTTTCCACTAGGGTGACCTGGGATACCCTGAATGGCCCCATTCCCCTCACCCTAAATTCCCCTATCTGTGCATTCCCTAGTTGATATAAATTGCTACAAGAAGTTTGACATCAGGGAAAATGTGAAATAAAACTATCAGGCTACCAATGCAATGCATTCAACGGTAATAATCATGGTTTACACAAAACACGAACAGGAAATGCATTGTAAAATTATACACAAATGTTGGTCAGAGATCAATCAATGACAATCTCAGAGTTCGCAAAGACCACGTGCGGGTTGTGAGACAGTGTATGAGAGTATCGGCAAACTTCAAGCCAATCAGTGACTGATGTCACAACTGCATGCTTTTTGATTTCTACATGATCACTTCGGAGTAAACTGTTGTGACATACAATGGTTGTTCTTGCCTGTACACACAATCGTTGTTCTACTGAATCATCCATGCCACTATGGACCAGTATTGTCAGCAAGTACTGTAATTTGTATGAATGATTTTTCACCTGAATTTCTCCTCATTCCTCCTTCTGCAATCACCAGCTCTTGGAATGTGAAAACCTACATAAATATCGCTGTGAAAAACTTCAAAATATCCCTCGGATGCAACGAAATGGGGGTATTGGGGACCCTGGAATTTAAAATTTTTCCACCACAGGCTCGAACCATGGTGGTGCGCGGTAGTGATGACTCTTGGTTGCCTCATTGCGGCCTCATTTATTTTCTCCTAGTGGAAACACTGATGATTTTCAAAAAATTACCGCCCAAACACATTTTTTCCCTAGTGGAAACCCTACCTTAGTACACAACGCCACAGTGTCCCTTGTGGGCAATCAGGATTAAGTGCCTTGCCCAAGGACACAACACAGTAACTCCTGGCAGGCATCGAACATGTGCCGTTCAGTTTGAAGTCCAATTTCATAACCACTTAGCCACCATGCTTCCTCGTAACATAGGTATGAAGTAAAGTTGGTTAAACGTTTATACCTATGCAGCCCACTTAGTGGACTTTCACATACTACTTTACCAATAAAGCAGAAATTGTTTGCTGCAGTGAACAAGTACTGTTCCACTTCTCAGAGTCCACATGCAAATTTTTCATGACATCCATGCCATTTCCCTGAAATTCACTCAAGTTCCCAGAATTGTTTTTTTTTCAGGTTAATATGTCGGATCCATTCAGATGGGTGGACAGTAAACTGTATTTTTCGAAAAGCAGATGCGAGAGGATCCAACATTTTGGGGAGAAAAGAATTTTTCACAAAGATTTCCATTTCAACTAGCAAATTATATGGTAACACTCATCAACTGGCCAATTCCCAGTGAAGTAATAGATGTTAAGAGAAGAAATTTCCAAAGTTAGCATGTTACAATTTTAATTTAGTTGTGCAAATGTTTTAGTAATTTCTATGTGAATTTTCTAACTTTAAAAGCTCTTGTCATACCACATTATCACTTGAAAAAATTCTTGGCAAGCAAATGCCTCAACTCCATCCACACTGATGTCCAGTTTCCTAGATGTCCAATATCCTTGCACAGAGCAGGAAAATCGTTTAATCAAGTTTCTTTTCCATAGAACATTTTGAGGCAAGGCCTTTATTTTTTGTAATTATTTCTTTGTCATCAAAAGTTCATGTTCTTGGTTGTTTTATGTCTTAGGCCTCATAATCTACAGTCCAGAACAGCATGGGTGGTGGTGTATTTCGTCCCTTGAGTGCAAGACTTTGCAATGCTAGAGCATTGCAAAGCTTTGTTGCACTCAAGTGACAAATTTATCAATTTTATTAACTTGAGTAAATTATCAGACATAAGGCCTAAAAAAATAAAAAATCTGTTTCTCAGGCCCTCCCACATGGTCCTTTTGGCTGCCGCATGCTCTCTTTTTATAACTAATTTAAACTTAAAAAAAATTAAAATTAAATGGTTTATGTCTGATATTTTACCCAAGTTAAAAAAAATTGATGAATTTGTCCCTTGAGTGCAAGAAGGCTTTGCAATGCTTTAGCATTGCAAAGTCTTCTTGCACTTAAGGGATGAAATACACCATCACCCAAGCTATTCTGTAGATTATGAGGCCTAAAACTTGAACCAAGAACATGAACTTTTGATGGCAAAAAAGTAATTACTGAAATAAAAAATAAAATAAAAAAACGCTCGCCCGCATGCAAATTCAAAAATAATGTCCTGAGAAACAGAAGATCTACTTTGTGTGGCCTAAACCATTTAATTTTTATTTTTTGAACTTTGCAATGGTTATAAAAAGAGAGCATATGGTAGCCAAAAGGACCATATGGGAGGGCTTGAGAAGCAGATTTTTAACTTTTTGGCCTAAACTGAACCAATTTCCAATCCTCAGGTTTTCTTAAATTCTCCAAAAATCAAGCCAAGACTGCATAACTGTCGTGCAACAGATACGATTTCATGATGAATTCAAGAGATAATTTGCAAGGTAGGGAAGTACAAAGTAGTGAGGATGGGATAATATCTAGTTATTTATTAGTGTTTAACCCTTTATCTAACACGAAAAACATAGACACTTGCAAACAAAATTCTTGAATAACTCATTTTTTGTCTCAAAAACATAGGTTATAACCCCTCATTGGAACGAGCTCATTCCAAAGAGGGGTCATAAGCTATGTTTTTGAGACAAAAAATGAAATGAAAGTGTCAATGACACTGTAGCTCAACTTGTCAAGACAAAGACATGTACATGTATAGTATGTGACACAGCAATGACAAACATCTAGGTAATGACCTGATAACAAAGGTACATATAAAGTATTGTAACGGTCTGTACATAAATACTGAGCGTTGCCTGTAACAAATGTATAGGTAAAGTATTGTAAAGGTGGGTGACAGTCAGATGCTAAACTAGAAAAAAATCTTTTGAGTCCCAGAGTGGGTCTGACTGAACCCCAAAATATTTGTTCTCATAGCACAGTGATAACAAAGGCACCCCAAAACACACTCATTCCTGTCCCAAGGTGAAAACAAAGGTACCCAAGAAGTTTCGTGAAGATCAGTTCACAAATATGAGCTGTATAGAAGTTGTGACAAAAAACTGATTGGACCTGATTTCGGTACAAAATGGCCACTGGCAGCCATCTTGAATTTTGGACCACGCCCAGAAACACTCGTTCTCGTCCCAAGGTGATAACAAAGGTACCCAAGAAGTTTTGTGAAGATCGGTTCATAAATACAGCCTCTAGCCCGAGCCGTATTGACATGTGCACTTACAGAGTATAAGTAGCACTGAATAAATCAAAGTTCATCTAATTTGAATAATTTCTGCACGAGAAAAGAACCCGTACTATATGTGATGTATTCCATGTTACTAAACATTCATACAAAAATTTATTCAAATCAGAACTTTCATACAGAAGTTCTGTACAAAAAACTGATTGCACTAATTTTGGTACAAAATGGCTGCTGGTGGCCATCTTGAAATTCGGACCACACCCAAAAACACTCGTTCTCATCCCACGGTAATAGCAAAGGTACCCATGAAGTTTCGTAAAGATCGGTTCATAAATACGGCATCTAGCCTGAGCCATATAGAAGTGTGTACAAAAAACTGATTAGACCTAATTTCGATACAAAATGGCCACTGGCAGCCATCTTGAATTTTGGACCGCACCCAGAAACACTAGTTCTCGTCCCATGGTGATAACAAAGGTACCCAAGACGTTTCGTGAAGATCGGTTCATAAATACAGACTCTAGCCCGAGCCGTATTGACATGTGTACTTACTGTGTGTAAGCAGCACTGAAAAAATCAAAGTTCATCTAATTTGCATAATTTCTGCACGAGAAAAAAACCTGTATATGTGATGTATCCCATGGTACTAAACATTCACACAAAAAATTATTCAAATCAGCGCTTTCATATGGAAGTTCTGTGCAAAAATCTGATTGCACCAAATTTCGTACAAAATGGCTGCCATCGGCCATCTTGAATTTCGGACCGGACCCAAAAACACTCGTTCTCATCCCACGGTGATAACAAAGGTACCCAAGAAGTTTTGTAAAGATCGGTTCATAAATACGGCCTCTAGCCCGAGCCGTATTGGCATTTGCACTTACAGTGCTGAAAGTAACACCAAAAAACATCAAAGTTAGTCTAATTTGCATAATTTACGCACAAGAAAAAAACCCGTATTATATGTGATGTATCCCATGGTACTAAACATTCATACAAAAAATTATTCAAATCACAGCTTTCATATGGAAGTTCTGTACAAAAAACAGATTTCTGCATCGTCGGTACAAAATGGCAGCTGGCAGCCATCTTGAATTTCGAACCGAACCCAAAAACACTCGTTCTCGTCCCACAGTCATAACAAAGGTACCCAAGAAGTTTCGTAAAGATCGGTTCATAAATACGGCCTCTAGCCCGAGCCATAGCAGCTTGGCACTTACAGCTCTGAAAGTAACACTAAATAAATCAAAGTCAGTCTAATTTGCATAATTTATGCACAAGAAAAAAACCTGTATTATATGTGATGTATCCCATGGCACTAAACATTTATACAAAACTTTATTCAAATCAGAACTTTCATACAGAAGTTCTGTACAAAAAACTGATTTTTGCATCATCGGTACAAAATGGCCACTGGCAGCCATCTTGAATTTCGGACCACACCTAAAAACACTCGTTCCCGTCCCAGGGTCATAACAAAGGTACACAAGAAGTTTCGTAAAGATCGGTTCATAAATACGACCTCTAGCCCGAGCCATAGCCAATTGTTGACGTACGGACAGACGGACGGACGACGGACCATGGCAATAGCTCAAATTTGACTTCGTCAAAGTTGAGCTAAAAATAATGAAAATTAAATGGTTATTTTTGTGAATAAAGCTGACCGGTTTTTGCCTTTACGTTGGGTAAAGAGTTAACCCTCTGCAGACTGATGCTGAAAGACAAAAAATTTCAACATGCAAATTTTTCCCACAAGGCAACTATGAATTTTACCAATTCAATCTTGTTTGGCAGAACTCATTGAGCTTTGTCAAACAAGAGTGAATTGATGTGTACAATATGGGAAAAAATTGCTGCTTTAAATTATATTTTGATAAATTTCAACATGAAAATTTTCCCACAAGGCAACTATGAATTTTACCAATTCAATCTTGTTTGGCAGAACTCATCGAGCTTTGTCAAACAAGAGTGAATTGATTTGTACAATATGGGAAAAAATTGCTGCTTTAAATTATATTTTGATATTTTGTCTTCAGTGTTCCGAGGGTAAAAGTCATCATCTTTGGCTAATTACGACAACACAAGTATAAAATCAAGTTTACCCAATTGTTTATAACTATGCTGCCCATATTAGAGGACATCCCTCACAGAATATAATAGAACAAATGCACAGTTTATCTCTGTAATACAGAAAAGTAACAAAGTCCCTGTTTATTGAATACTTCTGTTAACTGAATAATTTTCACATGCCAAATTGGCTTCAATTAACAGGTTTCCTCTGTATTTTAAATACTTAAGTGGAGTTATCAAATCTTATCACAGTTATCACATCACAAAATAAAATGTTGAATTAGAAATTCCACGATTACTTGAATTTTCAACACACATGAACAATTTTACCCTTTGAACCCGAGAAACTGCTTTTCCAGCCCAGAAACATGATACTTCATAAAGTAGGATGGCTGCTACGTGAATGCGTTTGGTACACCAATTGATATTTTCAACGTCCAGCCTCAAGCTCAAGACTGCATGTTGAAAATATTAATTGGTCTACCCCTAGATAATTAATATGAATAAAAGGCCACCTGGGCACACAACCCCGGAAAAAAAGTGTGCAATTCGAGGTATTTGAAAAAAATTGAACTTTTCGAGGTTAAAAACCTCTGGCAAAAAACTTTACCTGTATTTTATGTTTATACACCTACATTCCAAATTTCATTTTATTTGGCCAACTGTAACTAAAGTTATCATGGGGAAACCAAAGTTGGACGGACGCACACCGGCTATTTTAATAGTCCCTCCAAAATACTGAGACTAAGAATTCCATCTTGAAGTGGGAGTCATTTGTAATGGTTTAGCGTCTACACTCAGTTGTCTGCTAGCCCTTACTATACTGACCATAATGATTCTCCCAGGTTTTACCCAATTTTCTAGCAGCATGCAGCACTTTATAAAGCAAACTGAACACAGACACAGGAAAGTGTTATCATTGTCACACAGCCACAAAATAGTGACACAAACTCTTTTACGAATTAAGCAGTTGAAAAAATTAAAAAAAAAAAACTCAAACAAAACCATGTCATGTGACTCCCTCATTGGAACCAGCTTGCTGAGCTATTTCCAATGAGAATTCACATCATATAGTTTTGGCCACACAAAGTAGATCTATTTCTGGGGCCATTATTTGTAAAATTGCATGCAAGAGAGCGTTTTTTTATTGTATTTTTTATTTCTGTAATTATTTCTTTTCCATCAAAAGTTCATGTTCTTGGTTTATGTTTTAGGCCTCTTAATCTACAGAATAGCATGGGTGGTTGTGTATTTCGTCCCTTGAGAGCAAGATGGCTTTGCAATGCTGAAACATTGCAAAGCCTTCTAGCACACAAGGGACAAATTTATCATTTTTTTTAACTTGGGTAAAATATCAGACATAAACCATTAATTTTTATTTTTTTAAAGTATACATTGGTTATAAAAAGAGAGCATACGGCAGACAAAAGGACCATGCGAGAGGGCCTCAGAAATAGATTTTTAATTTTTTTTGGCTTTTGTTGAAATATTTTGAAAAATTAAAAAAAAACAAAAAACAATTATATAATACCTGTGCATTAGGAAAAGGGACAAAATCCATTTTTCCTTTAAATTTATTTAAAAGATGATAGCGAGGAGCAAAAAATGGAAAAAGTTGAGAACCAGCTGTTTTTTTAAATTAATTGCCGACACCCCTATTCTTCAGATTTTCTGCTGAAATTCCATTTTTGTTTCTTGATGTATTTTCTTCAATTTGATTTTTCTGAATGAAACACAACTATGGCCCCACAAAGTATATCTTCTGTTTCTCATGCCATTTTTTGTTGTTGTAAAATTTGATGTGGGCAGGTGCTTTTCCATTTTATTTTTGTAATTATTTCTTTGCCATTAAAAGTTCATGTTCTTGATTTGTTTTATGTTTTAAGCTTTATAATCTATTGTATAGCATGAGTGGTGGTGTATTCCATCCCTTTGGGTGGAAGAAGGCTTTGCAATGCTAAAGCACTGCAAAGCCTTGTTGCACTCAAGGGACAAATTTTTCTATTTTATTAGCTTGGGTAAAATATATCAGACCCAAACCATTTTATTTTTATATTTTCAAGTTTGCATCATGCAGCAGCCAAAAGGACCATGCCAGAGGGCCTGAGAAACAGATTTTTTAGGCCTTTTAAATCCATTTTTCCTCTTAATTTATGGAAAAGATAATGAGTAGTGAAAAGTATTTGAGTACCAGTTAATTTTTAAATTAATTGCCAAGTCCCCGATTCTTTAGCTGTTCTGCTGAAATTCTGCTTCTGTTTCTTATCGAATTTTCCTTCAATTTGATTTATCAAGATGAAACTAAACAATCCTGGTGTTTTACCGTCAAATTACTCTACTTGTACTTCATGCCATACTTTTCTCCCAACAGCTGCCAATTGAGATATGCATGTCCCGAGTGAGACAGATCTGTATTATCCATCCCTTGTGATCAAACCATGTAATCTGATCCCCTCATTGGAACAAGCTTGTTGAGCTCGTTCCAATGAGGGGGTCACATGACATAGTTTTGTTAAAAATTATTGAAAAATTGTAAAAAAGTCATCACATTAAATTTTGATTTATTTATTGGAGTTTAATGACACTTTCAACAGCCAGGGTCACCTTGTGTTGGACAGTTTTACGGGTGGAGGAAGCCGGAGTACCCAGAGAGAACCACCAAGCAACTGGCAGACTCCCCCAAGGTACTAACTCCACACAAGCCGGGTGAGCATTGGTTTTGAAGACAGGTGCACCATCGATGTGCAGTACACCTTAGTACACAGTGCCACCACGTGGGTAATCGGGATTAAGTGCCTTGCCCAAGGACACAACAGTTACCCCTAGCGGGGATCAAACCATGGACCTCCGGGTTTGAAGTTCAATGCCGCAACCAACTCCCAATAAATTTTGATATCCTGCATATTGGGAAAAGTGTTAAAAATCCATTTTTCCTCTAAATTTAATGAAGAGATGAGAGTGAGTAGTGAATGAAAGTGTCAATGACACTGTAGCTCAACTTGTCAAGACAAAGACATGTATAGTATGTGACACAGCAATGACAAACATCTAGGTAATGACCTAATAACAAAGGTACATATAAAGTATTGTAACGGTCTGTACATAAATACTGACCGTTGCCTGTAACAAATGTATAGGTAAAGTATTGTAAAGGTGGGTGACAGTCAGATGCTAAACTAGAAAAAAATCTTTGAGTCCCAGAGTGGGTCTGACTGAACCCCAAAATATTTGTTCTCAGAGTAGTGATAACAAAGGCACCCCAAAACACACTCGTTCCTGTCCCAAGGTGAAAACAAAGGTACCCAAGAAGTTTTGTGAAGATCAGTTCATAAATACGAGCTGTATAGAACTTGTGACAAAATACTGATTGGACCTAATTTTGGTACAAAATGGCCACTGGCAGCCATCTTGAATTTTGGACCGTACCCAGAAACACTCATTCTCGTCCCAAGGTGATAACAAAGGTACCCAAGAAGTTTTGTGCAGATCGGTTCATAAATACAGCCTCTACCCTGAGCCGTATTGACACGTGTGCTTACATTGTGTAAGTAGCACTGAATAAATCAAAGTTCATCTAATTTGCATAATTTCTGCACGAAAAAAACCCCCTTACAATATGTGATGTATTCCATGTTACTAAACATTCATACAAAAATTTATTCAAATCAGAACTTTCATACAGAAGTTCTGTACAAAAGACTGATTGCACTAATTTGGGTACAAAATGGCTGCTGGTGGCCATCTTGAATTTCGGACCACACCCCAAAACACTCGCTCTCATCCCACGGTGATAACAAAGGTACTTAAGAAGTTTCGTAAAGATTGGTTCATAAATATGGCCTCTAGTCTGAGCTGTAGAGAAGTTGTGTACAAAAAACTGATTAGACCTAACTTCGGTACAAAATGGCCACTGGCAGCCATCTTGAATTTTAGACTGCACCCAGAAACACTCGTTCTCGTCCCAAGGTGATAACAAAGGTACCCAAGACATTTTGTGAAGATCAGTTCATAAATGCAGACTCTAGTCTGAGCCGTATTGACATGTGTACTTACTGTGTGTAAGTCGCACTGAAAAAATCAAAGTTCATCTAATTTGCATAATTTCTGCACGAGAAAAAAACCTGTATTATATGTGATGTATCCCATGGTACTAAACATTCACACAAAAAATTATTCAAATCAGCGCTTTCATATGGAAGTTCTGTGCAAAAATCGGATTGCACCTAATTTTGTACAAAATGGCTGCCATCGGCCATCTTGAATTTCGGACCGGACCCAAAAACACTCGTTCTTGTCCCACGGTGATACCAAAGGTACCCAAGAAGTTTTGTAAAGATCGGTTCATAAATACGGCCTCTAGCCCGAGCCGTATTGGCATTTGCACTTTCAGTGCTGAAAGTAACACCAAAAAACATCAAAATTAGTCTAATTTGCACAATTTACGCATGAGAAAAAAACCTGTATTATATGTGATGTATCCCATGGTACTAAATATTCATACAAAAAATTATTCAAATCAGAGCTTTCATATGGAAGTTCTGTACAAAAAACAGATTTCTGCATCGTCGGTACAAAATGGCGGCTGGCAGCCATCTTGAATTTCGGACCGCACCCAAAAACACTCGTTCTCGTCCCACGGTCATAACAAAGGTACCCAAGAAGTTTCGTAAAGATCGGTTCATAAATACAGCCTCTAGCCCGAGCCGTATCCAATTGTTGACGTTCGGACAGACGGACGACGGGCCATGACAAAAGCTCAAATTTGGCTTCGCCAAAGTTGAGCTAAAAATGAAAAAAGTTGAGAACCAGCTACTTTTAACCCTTAAGGGCCTAATTCTGACATTGATAACTTTTTAATGCAAAGGAACAGGTGACCCAAAATGCATTGGTTGGGTTAACTCAAAACATAGTTTTTTAAGTACCTTGTCGGTTGTTTCTAGGAATGTCTTGGCTGCCGATGAAGGCAGCCAAGACTTGACTACAAACAACTGCAAATCTACAGAAGGTCGACATATGAAGAATAGCGAAAATGAATAAAAAATCTCCAGGCCCTTAACTCTTTGCATGCTGCAGGCGGATATTTCTGCCTAGAGCAGGATTTCTCTTGACACTGACATGGGTATAATATGGGCACATTTAATCAAATTATCTGTGAAGCAGCCAAGACTAGATTTGATGAAAAATATCCTGAAAATACTCAGCGGGCTGAGAGTTAAGGGTTAAACTTAATTGCGGAGTCCCTTATTCAGATTTTCTGCTGAAATTCTTGTACCATTTGTATATACAAAACTTTTCAATACTCTTTCCAAATATGAAATTTGTGTTTCTTTACAATCAGCTGTTAGAAGAGTAAATTTTTATTGTACAAGCTGCAATCCAAGTTCAACTAGAGGTGCGTCTGTCCAAGATGGGTCTGTCCATACCCCACGCCGCCATGATTATTCTATGACAAAAAGGGTCATAACTCTGGCAAAAATAATCCAACCGGAACAATAATCGCAAGCGCACAGGTTCCCATGGTGGTGAACATTCATACTTACTTTTGAGCAGATTGGCCCATAAACGTCCAAAAAAAATCTCTGGGAAAAAAGTATGTCTACGGACGGATGGATGGAGAATCGGAGGGGAGGTATAATAATGTTATGTCGGATATGGTGGGAGAAAAATTATTATCAAGTAGTGTGGGGGTGGGAAGGATAAATCTCTTCCTTGGGGGAAAGATATTTACCCAGTCACTTGCCAAGCCTCGCATCTGGGTAAATATCTTCTCTGGAGCTAAAATGGTTAACCGATTAACCAATGATCAATGTCTTGATCAATCAAAAAAGTAATTGATTTGATTAACAAACAAATCATCAGCAGTACAAACCTTATTCAGGACAAGTGATTAATTGGTTAATCAAGGTTAATCCATGTGACTGAACGATCAAGAAAACACTTCAACTGTTCCAACTCTAATCTTCTCTGGTGAGATTTTCCCATCCCACCCAAACTTGTGGATAATAATCTCTCCAGCTGCCAGGCAACAAATCAGGAAAAGAGTTACAAGAACAAAATACACATTCCAAAAATATTGGTCTGGCACCTGCCGGGTGTGTTGGACAGCTTTTGATTTCCTAACCAGATGGTAGGGACTGCTGGCAAAGATTCAAAGACAACTTAAAGACAAGTATTTGTTTCAAACATACTTTAGTGACTGAAGGGGTTGACAGTAAACAATTAACAGTTTCGACATATTCTGAAGCACAAAGGCAGGACATGGAGAAAACAATAAATAAAACTGTAAACATTGCTGTAATTCATTTTCTTCTGTAAGTTGAGTAATCACTGATGTTTGTTTTCTTGTTTTTGTATTGTTTTTTTGTTTTTGTTTTGAACAGCAGCTGTGGATGTAAAACTGTTTTTGTCTCACATCATGGGACAAAAATCCACACATGTACGCAACATTTGTTCCATCCTAATGCTCACTACCATTCATACACAGAAGAACAATTCCTCCACTATCTCGTTCAATTCAGCTCACATACTCTCTATGTGTGATAAATGTCAGTGCAATTCATCTGCAGTGCTTACCCATTAAGAAGTTCAACCTGCAGCACATTTAGTTCCAGTCTGCAGAAGAATCATTTCCTGAGCATTTACTTTGGTCTTGTGTATAAAATGGTCCCCTGCAAATATGTTCAACCATTAAACTGACTAAACAACCAAACCTGTCTTGCACTAACACATAACACTCTTCACTATATATGATCATTGTCTTCACAACAATTCAAAGGACAGGATCAGAAATTCAAAAGGCCTGGAAATAACCTGCAAACGACCATTTATGTTACGTAAATTGTAAAATACATGAACGAACTACAGGTTATAAGAAAGTAATACAACATAACTTTATTAAATTACTAACCTCGTATGTTTGACAGAAAGTCTTGATAATCTTTTGGAACTCTCTCAACTCAAAGGTTGAGTATAGCAAACACATATGAATAGCATGGAATGCTGTTTCCATCTTAACCCTTTACCCAATGAATCGGCTGCATCCGCTGCGTAATATGCAAATTCAATAGTTGAAAAAATATTATTTTTCAAAAAATTTCAACAAAACCATATCATGTGACCCCTCGTTGGAACGAACTCATTCCAACGAAGGGTCACATGATATGGTTTTGTTGAAATTTTTTGAAAAATTTGAAAAAATTAAATTTAAAATAATAAAGTTTGATATCGTCTGCGTTGGGTAAAGGGTTAAAAGAATTTCTTACAAAATGACTGGCATTGTAAAAACAGAGAAGGGCGAGAAGCAGCACATGATTCATAACACCCTTTTTCCTATGATATACAGTACAAGTCAAAATAAGCTGTAGATAACCACTATAAACTATGTATCTTTCCCTACCTACACTGATAAGATCAGAAGCTGACATTATTTTCTGGAAAACTCTCACTGAGAGCTTTCCAGATAATGATGTCAGATTCTGATCTTATCAGTGCAGGAGCAGCAATATACATAGTTTATTGCGGTTATGCTACAACTTATTTTGACTTTTACTGTAAGCCCTTTATATTATAAAGTTCCAAACCAGATTCAACCAAGTAATTTCGGTTGGACAAACAAGATATGCTCAACCCTGATGGTTAGTTTATACTGATCAGAAAATGAGGGATGCAAACGACTCAATATTGTTAACAACAAGGCTGAAGAATCTAAGACCCAACATCAAAATAACAGAAATTACCACAAACATATTTCCAGTGTAGATAATTACACAAAGCCTGAAAAACGATACACCCCTAAGATAAATGAGTGAGTTAATAGGTTAATTGGAATATTGAATTGATTCATTAATGTGTTGGAGGTAATATGGATGGATGTTCAGATGACTTTATTATCTGCGTGATGAAATAAAAGATCGCGAATGCTGCAAAATTAGATTTTGAAAAAACTAAACAAAATACATTTCCATTAGTAACCTAATTTTTTGTTTTTTCTAAGATAACATATAGTAAAAATATTTTTAGTATTTATTTACTGTTTTCAAATATTATTAATTTTTTAACTTATACTATATTAATCACATTCTCACTCCAGGTTAGAGTATAGTGTATATAAACCCACTTTGACAGGAACTAATTACACTGAATATTTCAGCCAATCAAATCGCTAGTTATTCTGTGGTCCTTATAAATTTTACTTGTCAATAATTAAGTTGATATAATTATGTATTGCATTATGACTTAATAAAATGGTACCTAAATACCTTTTTCAAATTAATGGCTGATAAATTATCAATACTTCAGCCAGAATGAGAAAGAGACCCAAAGCCCATTCCAACAGAACAGCATATAGTTAGCTGACCCTTTGCCTAACTAATTGGCCGCATCTGCCAGCATAATTTGCAAATTGAATTGTTGAAAAAAAATTTCTAATAATTTCAACAAAACTGTATATCATGTAACCCTCACTGGAACAAGCTTGTAGAACTCATTCTAATATTCTAAAAAGGAGGGGGTTACATCTTTTTCTGCAAGGCTTCACAAAACAGATTTGGAATTACAGGTTAAAATCAAAAAGTGTTTATCCCTTTACTCAACATACAATTCGTTAAGTAAAGATTAAAATTCATTTTGTAACAAAACAGGAAATTCAAGGGTATTTCATCCAAAAAAGCTTCAAATTCAAGAAAAGAGGTGCGCATCGGAGATGCAGGCGTCGAGTTTTGGTGGCAATTGGAGAGTGTTACATGTCCATAATCCAGTTATCAATCATATGCCAGTTGTCAAATCAGGAACCTTTGTTCAAGTTGTAATGGTAATAAGTTCAGAATCCATAAAAATTAATTAAGGACCATAACTCCAACAAAAAATCGTGATTGGCCAGTTTTTTAACCCACTTGAAATATTATTGCAATAGACCTGCTTAGTAAATATTAGTTAAATCGGAGAACATTTGATCAAATTATTGCACTAACTAGCTCAAAAATTCATTTATTATTTATTAGCGTTTAAGGTCACATACTTATGCACGATGGCTAATTGTGACTGTGACAGTTTTACGGGTGGAGGAAGCCAGAGTACTCGGAGAGAACCACCAAGCATTGACGAGCAACTGTCAGCTCCTCAACATTCTAACTCTGTTCAAGCTCCGCTCAAGCAGGGTTACAGCCGTTGAAGACATGTGTACCATCGACGTGCATGGCGTCATCGTGCCCCCATCTATGCAACCGGGATAAAGTGCCTTGCCCAAGGATGCAATGTGGGTCGTCCCGGACGGGGATCGAACTCGGGATCTCTAGCATAGAAGTCCAACAGTCTACCACTGAGCCACTAGCTCCCCTAAAAAAATCATAGAAATTGACTAATTAAGGCCCTTAACTCCTTTATGAAAAATCAGGCCAGGCCAGTTTTCAAACTTGTGATATTCTTGAAAAAAGACCTGTATGGCAAATATTAGTCCAATCGGAGAATATTCGTTCCAAGTTATTGCGCTAATGAGCTCAAAATTAGTAAAAATCTGCTAATTAAGGTCCATAACTCTTAACGAAAAATTGGACCAGGCCTGTTTGCGAACTTGCTTGAGATATTCTTGCAGAAGAACTGTATGACCAATATTAGTGAAATCGGAGATCGTTTGTTCAAGTTATTGCATTAACAGCGCAAGGACGCCCAGACACTTGCACACCGACCATCTCCAAACCATAGGTCTTGGTTGCTAACACAACTCGACCAAAAAATGGATTCTGAGCAAAATCAAAAAGACCATGCTCCATTTACTTATTCTAATTATCCAAATATTTTTGACAAATTAACCCTTACCCAACACGAAAAGAAGACACTTGCAAAATATTTCTTCAATAACTAGCAGCAGCGGCAATAACTGAAAATTTCTATTTTTAACCTGAAAAACATAGCTCATAACACTCATTGGAACAAGCTCCACCAGCTCTTTCCAATGAGGGGTCATAAGCCATGTTTTTTATGTTTTTGATACGAAAAATGGAAAAATACGAAAATATGAAGAGCAATTTTTGTAAATCGTGCTGGCCAATTTTGGCTGTTACATTGAGGTAAAGGATTAATGATGGTACTACAATGCTTTTGTAACTTTTTTTCAACTTAAATTTTTTTATACTGGGTTGAAATTTTGATATCTTGATATCCGTCTGGAGAGGTGTAAATTTTGAGCCCAAAATTAATTTCCATACTTTTCTCATACCCCAAAGGCTAAACAGTAAGATCTTTTCCAGACTGGATACAAATTTCCATACTTTTTAAAGAATTTCAAAACAGTGCAAGAACACTTCAAGCAATTCAGTCAAATTTGGTTTAGTAAGTAGGGAAAAAATATATGGACCAGACAACTGAGCCGTATAAAAATCCTGAAATATCCACAAATATTTGAGGGCTTGCCTCAACAAACTTATTAACCATTATGATGTTGGAAAAATTATGAGTTCTCGCCTTAGCTGCGATGAATCGTAAAAACGAAACAAATTCCAAATCCATCAGGACATTAACTGCCAAAATGCACCGAATAACACATTCAACATGGAGGTAGACATCATAAAGATGCTCTTGCATTCCAAATATGATGTCATTCCACCCAGTACTTTAAAAGTTAATGAATTTAAAAACTCGTTGGTCAGAGACTGACTAACAGACGGACCCACCGACAGACCAACCAACACTGTCACATAGTACAGAGCTGCTTTTCACAGCTAAAACTGCTCTGGTGATCTTTTAAAGTATTTTAGGCATAAAAAAAACCTCTGACAGTTCACAGTGAACCAAAATAAAAACTGAAGCAAATTAAAATGAGAAATGCACATATTTAAATGTACTGACTACAGAAATAAACTGGAACCACATTTTACCTTTGGGCAACTTTTACAGGAGACCATTTTATACTACCGAGCCTAAGTAATGGCTGAAAACACATATCACAATTACAATGACACAGATCACACAGTATGATGAACCAACTCGCTGATTACATCCACGGAATCGAAAGTCCTACGGTATGCTAGGTCAGCACTAATTATGTCTGTGCTGCTGCAGTACTGTTTGGTAGAGGCGACATACTAGGAGTCATGACTGGTGAACTGGATACACCAACTGAGTTGTTCACTCCAGTACCTGAAATTAAAAATAGTTCAAATGTAATGACACTAAATGTTACCCTTAATCCTTTACCCAACATGACTAGAAGATAATTGCAAAACAAGCTATAAATTGTTACAGCCAATAGATGCTCCATTAACACCAAGGGTGGCTATGCCCTCTGCCCCCCCCCCCCCCCCCCCCCCTTCACACCACCAAGGATGAGTTTCTAGTCATTTTTCTTTGTTGATACTGAATTAATAAATCTTTTATCTTATCTTATCTACATTAAATCATAGCACCAAAAGAGCAGGCCACTAAATGTGTCCATGAAATGAAAGTGTCAGTGACACTGTAGCTTAACTTGTGTGTTGTGTTTGATGAAAAGGATAATGTTCAATGTTTATGAAAGGATTATGAAATAAGACAAGAATTGTGATAGTTGGGAATATGTTCATTTCTGTTCCCTGTGTGCTATGTTTAGGACAAAAATAATATGAGGTGTACACTGTACTAAAGAGCTGAGGGGTGGGTTAATATGACCTCACAGTTAATGTATGTGGCCCTCACAGTTAACGTATATCAACAAAAGTTACCAAGTTACAGTGAAATTATTCCAAAACGAGTCATCCTATCAAGTTACATTAAAATCCCCTCATAAATATGGCCTGTAGACTGTGCTAAAGGTTTTCGGGCTTCGGGCCCCTGTAGCCGTCAGTTTCCCAATTGCGTCCAAAGGGGACGTTCTCATCTAGACATTATATGAAGTCAATCTACCAAGTAACAATGAAATCCCTTAATAAATATGACCTGTAGACTGTGCTAAAGGTTTTTGGGCTTTGGGCTCTGGCAGCCATCATGGTTGAATGATCGCAACCAAAAGGGGACATTCTCATCTGGACACTATTTGGAGTCATCCTACCAAGCTACAATGAAATCCCTTCATAATTATGACCTGTAGACTGTTCTAATGATTTTCGGGCTTTGGGCCCCTGAAGCCGTCACAGTTGCCCAATCGTGACCAAAAGGGGACGTTCTCATCAAGACATTATATGAAGTCAACCTACCAAGGTACAATGAAATCCCTATAAATATAACCTGTAGACTGTGCTAAAGGTTTTCGGGCTTTGGGCTCGGGCAGCCATCATGGTTGAATGATCGCAACCAAAGGGGACAATCTCATCTGGGCATCATCTGGAGTGATCCTGCGAAGTTACAATGAAATCCCTGTAGCCATCACAGTTGACCAATCACGACCAAAAGGGGATGTCATCATCTAGGCATTATATGGAGTCAACCTAACAGGTTACAATGAAATCCTTCTATACATATAACCTTTTGCCTATGCTAAAGGTTTTTGGGCTCAGGCACCCATCAAGACTGAATGATCACGGCCAAAATGGGACGTTCTCATCTAGACATTATTTGGAGTCATCCTACCAAGTTACAATGAAATCCCCTCATAAATATGACCTGTAGACAGTGCAAAAGGTTTTTGGGCTTCAGGCACCTTTAGCCGTCAAAGTTGCCCAATCATGTCCAAAAGGGGACGTTCTCATCTAGACATTATATGAAGTCAACCTACCAAGTTACAATGAAATTCCTTCATAAATATGACCTGTAGACTGTGCTTAAGGTTTTTGGGCTCGGGCAGCCATCATGGTTGAATGATCGCAACCAAAGGGGACAATCTCATCTGGGCATCATCTGGAGTGATCCTACGAAGTTACAATGAAATCCCTTCATAAATATGACCTGTAGACTGTGCTCAAGGTTTTTGGGCTTCGGGCACTTGTAGCCATCACAGCTGACCAATCACGACCAAAAGGGGATGTCATCATCTAGGCATTATAGGGCCCCTGTAGCCGTCAGTTTCCCAATTGCGTCCAAAGGGGACGTTCTCATCTAGACATTATATGAAGTCAATCTACCAAGTAACAATGAAATCCCTTAATAAATATGACCTGTAGACTGTGCTAAAGGTTTTTGGGCTTTGGGCTCTGGCAGCCATCATGGTTGAATGATCGCAACCAAAAGGGGACATTCTCATCTGGACACTATTTGGAGTCATCCTACCAAGCTACAATGAAATCCCTGCATAATTATGACCTGTAGACTGTTCTAATGATTTTCGGGCTTTGGGCCCCTGAAGCCGTCACAGTAGCCCAAGCATGTCCAAAAGGGGACGTTCTCATCTAGACATTACATGAAGTTAACCTACCAAGTTAAAATGAAATCCCTTCATAAATATGACCTGTAGACTGTGCTAAAGGTTTTCGGGCTTCGGGCTCGGGCAGCCATCATGGTTGAATGATCGCAACCAAAGGGGACAATCTCATCTGGGCATCATCTAGAGTTATCCTGCGAAGTTACAATGAAATCCCTTCATAAATATGACCTGTAGACTGTGCTCGAGGTTTTTTGGGCTCGGGCACCCATCAAGGCTGAATGATCACGGCCAAAATGGGACGTTCTCATCTAGACATTATTTGGAGTCATCCTACCAAGTTACAATGTAATCCCTTCATAAATATGACCTGTAGACTGTGCTTAAGGTTTTCGGGCTCGGGCAGCCATCATGGTTGAATGATCGCAACCAAAGGGGACAATCTTATCTGGGCATCATCTGGAGTGATCCTGCGAAGTTACATTGAAATCCCTTCATAAATATGACCTGTAGACTGTGCTCGAGGTTTTCGGGCTTCGGGCACCTGTAGCCATCACAGTTGACCAATCACGACCAAAAGGGGATGTCATCATCTAGGCATTATATGGAGTCAACCTTACAGGTTACAATGAAATCCTTCTATAAATATAACCTTTTGCCTATGCTAAAGGTTTTTGGGCTTGGGCACCCATCAAGGCTGAATGATCATGGCCAAAATGGGACGTTCTCGTCTAGACATTATTTGGAGTCATCCTACCAAGTTACAATGAAATCCCCTCATAAATATGACCTGTAGACTGTGCTAAAGGTTTTCGGGCTTCGGGCACCTTTAGCCGTCACAGTAGCCCAATCATGTCCAAAAGGGGACGTTCTCATCTAGACATTATATGAAGTTAACCTACCAAGTTACAATGAAATCCCTTCATAAATATGACCTGCAGACTGTGCTAAAGGTTTTCGGGCTTTGGGCTCGGGCAGCCATCATGGCTGAATTATCGCAACCATAGGGGACAATCTCATCTGGGCATCATCTGGAGTGATCCTAAGAAGTTACAATGAAATCCCTTCATAAATATGACCTGTAGACTGTGCTCAAGGTTTTCGAGCTTCGGGCACTAGTAGCCATCACAACTGACGTTCTCATCTAGACATTATTTAGAGTCATCCTACCAAGTTACAATGAAATCCCTTCATAAATATGACCTCTAGACTGTGCTAAAGGTTTTCGGGCTTTGGGCCCCTGTAGCCGTCACAGTTGCCCAATCATGCCCAAAAGGTGACTTTCTCATCTAGACATTGTATGAAGTCAACCCACCAAGTTGCAATGAAATTCCTCAAGAAATGACCTGTAGACTGTGGTAAAGGTTTTCGGGTTTTGGGCTCGGGCAGTCGTCACGGTTGGCAGATCATGCCCAAATGGGGAAATTCTCATCTAGACATCATAAGGAGTCATCCTACCAAGTTACAATGAAATCCCTCCACATTAAACATGACCTGCAGACTGTGTTAAAAGTTTTTGGGTTTCGGGCTTGGGCAGCCATCACGGTTGATAGATCATGCCCAAAAGGGGACGTTCTCATCTAGGCATTATACAGAGGCATCCTACCAAGTTACAATGAAATCCCTTCATAAATACGACCTGTAGACTGTGCTAATGGTTTTCGGGTTTTGGGCTCGGGCAGCCATACCGGTTGCCCGATCGCAACCAAAAGGGGACGTTCTCATCTAGACATGACCCCAAACCTGCATATGAAATTTTGTGACGATCAGACGTCACAAGAACTGCACGGTGGAGCCCATGCTAAAGGAAAATGTGAACAGACTCACAGACTCCTCACAGACTAACAGACTTCCGCACGCGTGATGGCAATAGCTTATCTTGACTATGTCAAGTTAAGCTAAAAACTATATTTAGTGGTTAACAAGTGCACCGCCGGCTTGACTAAACACGTCCATTAGGGATTTTGAATTGTACCAACTTTGGTTGAGATGAAATAATCCAAAGTGGAGTAATCAGTCGGAAACCAAAAAATTAAAAGAGAGCAGAAAGTCAAAGTCAAAAAAGGGTCGTAACTCATGTAAAAATAATTGGACGGAACCCCTAATTGAACCTGGTCTGTATTACCAGCTGGGTAATATACATACCAACTTTTGGTGAGATCAATCAGAAACCAAAATTATTAATAGACTGTCAAATTCTAAAACTGGTCGTAACTCAAGTAAAAATAATTGGGACAGAACCCATATTTGCACTTGACCTGTATTACTAGCTGAGTAATACACATACAAACTTTGGTTGAGATCAAATAATCAAACCTCATGTTATCGGTCGGAAATCAATTGTTTACATACTGGCCAAAAGAGGGACGGACAGACAGACAGACCATTTACGTAATACAACCGTTTTTACAAAAGGGCACACAACTAAGTCCAAGACAGTCTAACAGCATCCATACACCCCCCCCCCCCCCCCCCCCCCCCGACTTTTATGTTAAGATAGGAATAATCTCAACTCATATTCATACCCAATAATGTCAGTCACCAAATATTTCATTTCTTTAATCACAACTGATTACCTATTTTGATAAATTCAAAGATGACAAGGGATATAACTGGTAAATGCAATTTACAAAGTAATGAGCTTTATGCAACAGCTTGGGGAGTGTTAATTATTAGCACTTTGTGTCGATTTACGGTCAAGTGACTCATAAAATATCAAAGGAACTAGCGCGCAAATGAAAGAGAATCGCGAAATTCTCTGTCCAATCAACAGCCTGTGTTCAAAGACGGCAGCCTCGCTTCCGCAGAATTGGTGAGTTCTTTGTTCTACACTGCCAAGATAAGTATTCTTTTGCTTTGTCTTTAAGACGTTTCAATACGCAATTCTGTTTATTGCTTTTGTTACCTATTTTCCTACTGTTTGTAATTCCTGTTAGCTTGTGATCACATCATCCAAGCCCAAGGTTTGTACTTTATACTATTTTTACAATTCAGCATGCCTACGAAAGTTTTAGTTTTGGGTTCAAATTTTATTAAAAGTCTGGCGGAGGCTATTTTGCCCGATTGTCCATTTGCGTCCTTTCCAATGGCTGCCAGGTTTTCTGAAGGTCTAGGACTTGATTCGCGGATTGCAGATGTGGATGTTCGTTTTTATGGAATCGGTGGCTTGACTGTGGATGGTATTGACAGATCTGTGCTTCGGAAAATTCAGACTTTGTCCCCAGATGTTATTCTGCAAATTGGTGCCAACGATCTATCTATTGCTGAGCCTTCAGAGGTCTGTAAATTGATTAATGATTGTGTTTATTATTTGGAAAAAGTGGTTCGTGTGCAGGAGATTGTCGTTTGTCGATCTCTGCATCGGTTCCGAATCTTGTTGCCTTCTGTGTCAGGAGCCCGGAGACGATTTAGCACTCGTCCCCAGGATATTAATGCATTTAATCGTAAAGTTGATGAGCTGAATGAAAGTTTGTTGGCCAGTCTCAAGGAGTATTGGGCGACTGTTCGCTTTTGGAGGCATAAACATCTGGCGTTATCTGTTAAAAGTATGGTTTGTGATGGAGTACATTTCAACAAAATTGGTATGCACAAATTTCGCATTAACATTAAATCGTCTATCGTATCATCAGTGCGTAAGCTTGCAGCCATATCTCAGCGATTTCACTACACTACTTGTTCTTCTGTTGCGTCCGCTTTAGTGCTGGTATCTTTCGAGAACACCTATCGGGGGCCTGTTCGTTCACACCTTCAACATGGCGGCGGCCATGACGCACTTTCAATACGTTTTTGGGTATTCACCTGTGGTTCCCAGGATGGATGGGATCTAATTTGGTTGATTTCAATGTGTGGAGGGATGGCAACTGGAGTTATGACCCTTGTAAGTAGCTTGGATTTCCACCCTTTGATTCATTGATCACGTACATAGCTTATTTTATTTGCAGTGTCCTGGGACGTTTCGTCCTGTTTGTTGATGTTGAATGTTATGAACTTTGTTGTGAACTCGGAATCGGGTATACTTTGCTAGGATGCTTGTTCGAGGTTTTCAATTTCGATCCCCCAATATGCCCTGACATTTTTAACTGCATTTGTCTGCTCTTCCAACATCATTATGTTCGTCCCAATGATTATCCTGGGGCTGAACATGCTATTTTCTTTCCCAATGATTTTCCTGGGTGCTATCAACGTTATTGTTCCATCCGAATTTAAAATATCTTGTAATTTGTGATCGCGCTTCACTTAGCGGCCAATGATCCTTCTGGGGCTTGCAGGTGCACACCATAATTGGAAATTTGTTTCCCCCTCCCACGATCATTCATTTTTTTTTGTTGCCAGTCTCAATGATCCTTCTGGGGCTGGCAAGTGCTTTCTGTGATTGAGTAATTTTTTCCCCCTTTCCATGATAATCCGGGAAGGAAGGAGTTACACGTCTAAATAAAACATTATTTCCAATGATCAACATCCTGGAATTTTCTTTGTATATTTGTGCCTTCTGCAAATTGCTTCCAATTCATCCAGTAGTATAGGTGTCACTGCAGGGCCTTCATCCGCACACCATTAATGCCTAAAGCCACAGCGAAAACTAAAAGGGCAGGAAAGGGACGTCAGGCACCAGTTCCACAACCGTCAGCTCCTGTGGTTACACGGTCTACGCGACAGGCCCACTTGAGAGATGGATTATCTCATCTGTATGATGTTCAGGATGCTGAGCCCATGCCGGTGCTGCCAGTTGAATTGACGCCACCAAATGATGTCTTGTTCATCCAGCTTCCACAAAATGTTTCGGATGCCATGTGGCAGTCTATGATAGAGCAGTGTCAGCGGGTGATCGCCACTGTAAAGGAGACAACAGCCTCGGGGACACCTCAGCCGACTACAGAGATTCAGCCCTCTACAAGTGATCAGACAGCACCAGCTCATATCATTACCCTAGGTAACCAGCTTCGTTTACCACCACTTGCTCAGGAGGAACTTCAACCTTTTCCTATGTTTGAGGTTCCTCCTGAACAGTTACATCACACTGCTACATCAGCCATACCATGCCTTTCCCTGGCATAGGGGCAAGCTCCAGCTGGTCCAAAGTGTATTCAGCCTTTGGCCACTGCCTCTGTGCCACTGGACGGGCATGTTAGCCAGCTTATTAAGCGGAAGATCTGGTCAGAGGAGTTTGTGGAATTTTCCACTTTAATCCCTCACCAGTCGGAACAAACACAATACACTGTCACCCCGAGTGCTTCTGATGCAGAGAGTCCAGCGTTGCAGTGTATTCCACAAGCACCTCAGCAGATCATGTACATTCTGCAGTGGCTGGCTGCCCAGTTATTAAAGTACCAGTCCCTGATTCGCTCCATTGCAGCAGATAAGGGTGACAGGGCCTTTTATGACAGGCAGTTCAGAATACTTCGTCAGTCACATCATCGCTTTGATTGGGATTTGATTCAAATTGAGCTTTTTATCCGCGCCAATAAACCCACTGTTCCTCAGCAAAAAGCTCAGTCCTTTCCATCCAATGGTCGGCGTGGTCAGAGGGGAGGGTTTCAGTCCCAAAAGGCATTTCCCAAAGGATACTGCTTCAAATATCACAAAGGTTTTACTAACACCAGCTGTTCCTTCTCACATTCTTGCTTTCAATGCAACAATCCCCATGCCTTTGTGCACTGCCCAGGACGCGCAGATTTCTATCGCAGTCCAGGGCAAGGTAGAAGTGCAACCACCTCAGTCACGACCGGACAACAGGGCAATCTTGTCTTCTTGTCGAAGTGAACCAATCCACACACTGGTTAGGGTGAAAGTTCTTCAATATTTTTTACAGGGTTATGATACTGCCATGTCCGATTATCTGCTCTCAGGTTTTAAATTCGGGTTCCGTCTTGCAAGCAATTTGTCTACTGTGTTGTCTGTCAATAAATCTCCCTTCGGCCTTGGAATTTCCTAATATTTTAGACTTGCATATTCTAAAAGAGCTTTCATTCCATAAAATCAGTGGCCCTTTTCCAGACCCTCCCTTTGAGGAATTTCATGTCTCACCATTGGGTGTGGTCCCAAAGAAGGTTCCAGGGGAATTCCGCGTCATTCATCACCTTTCGCACCCACAAGGTGGGTCGGTTAACGATAGCATCCCTGACGAGATGGCTTCTGTGCAATATGCATCCATTCAGGATGCTATATCCATTATCAAACAGTTAATCCTGGGTGCTTTCTTGCCAAAACTGACATAAAATCAGCATTCCGCATTATCCCTGTACATCATTTGGATCACCATTTACTCGGCTTTACCTAGCGAGGGTTGTTCTACTTCAACACGTGCTTACCAATGGGGTGCTCCATGTCCTGTAAAATTTTCAAGTCTTTCAGTACGGCCTTGCAATGGATTGCACTTCACAAGTGCCACATACCCAATATGGTGCATGTTTTGGATGACTTCTTGATTTTGGCATCAACTTATGAGCAATGTTCAACAGCTCTTTCTATCTTTCTCAAATTATGTGAGCATTTAGGTGTTCCGATTGCCCAAGACAAAACAGAGACCCCAGCCAGTGTCCTTCAATTTCTGGGTATTGAGTTCGACACTGTGGCGTCTTTGGAGCATCTTCCTTTTGACAAACTTACAAAATGCACATCCGATATCGAGCGCCTGCTCAATCGTAAAAAAGCTACTTTGCGTGAATTGCAATCCATTATCGGTACCTTAAACTTTGCATGTTCTGTTATTTTACCTGGCCATGTTTTTCTACGCCGCCTCATCAATCTTACCATCGGCATTCAAAAACCCCATCACCGAATTCGTTTAACTGACGAAGTACGTGAGGATCTGCGAATGTGGCTGTTCTTCCTTAGTAATTATAATGGAAAAACCTTCTTTCTAGATGAACTTTGGATCTCTGATCATCAGTAACACCTCAACACAGATGCCTCAGCTGCCTTCAGCTTTGCAGGAATTTTTGGGAACTCTTGGTTTCATGCTGAATGGCCGTCGCACATAAAGGGTCTTAACATTGCCATCCTTGAACTTTACCCCATTGTGGTTGCTTTGGAGCTTTGGGGTGCAAGGCTTCTTAACAAGCAACTTGTGATTCACTCTGATAATGAGGCTGTTGTGCACATTATCAACAAGCAAACAACAAAAACTATTCATTTGCTCATGCTTCTTCATCGTTTTGTTCTTTCAACGCTCACATACAATATCCTTACTAAGGCTGTTCATATACCGGGAAAGGATAATACTTTAGCTGATCGCCTTTCTCGGTTGCAGGTTACAGAGTTCAAACAGTTAGCACTACAGGCGGAGAGCAATCCCACTCCCATTCCATCGGACTTGCGCATAGAGAACTTGCTACTAGTGCCAACACCCTGATGACCAATGCCTTGTCAGAAGAAACCAGTATCAGTTACAGACGTATTTGGGCTAATTATCAAAATTTTTGCAATGTCCATCATCTAGAGTGTCCACTGCCATCACCAACTGGTACAGTTTGCTTTTTTATAGCTCATCTTTACCATCAAAATTACAGTACTTCATCTGTTCGTACCTTTCTATCAGCCATCGAGTTCTACCACAAAATTCGTAATTTACCAGATCCCTCACAAGCATTCATGGTTCAAAAAATGCTGACAGGCTATCAACGACTGCGTCCGGCTTCAGACTTCTGCATGCCCATAACACTCATACTTTGGTTTAAATTATTAACTGCAGTTTCCTCCTGTGTGACCAGCCACTATTTCAGATCTCTGTATCAATCTTTATTTTCAACGGCGTTTTATGCATTTGCGCGCATTGGGGAACTATGTGCTGACAATACATCAACAATTGCGTGTAATCCAATTCTCAGATGTACAATTTGCGGGCAATTTTGTTGTCATCACTTTCTCTAATTTCAAACATAACATATCTGGCCGACCTCATCTAATTTACCTCAAACCACAACCAAATCATCACTTTTGCCCAGTTCTCTTGCTTTCTATCTCCATTTGCGAGGTCAAGTTCCAGGCCCCCTATTTGCAACACCTGATGGAGTGGGTGTCACTCGCCGTGACTTTAGACACATTTTTCAAATTGGTCCTTAATTTCAGTAATATGAACACCAATATTTATGAAGGCCATAGCTTTCGTATTGGGGCAGCAACCATGGCAGCTCAACTCGGGTTCTCTGATGTGCAGATTCGTATGATGGGCCGTTGGAAATCGGATGCGTTCCACAAATATATTCGATCTCCCTCTCTTTAATATTTTCGACATCTACATCTCTCCCGAACAGTTGTAGCTTTAGGCAAGTAAGGAGCTGGCAATGGCGCTCCCTTCTTTCTCACCCTTCTATGCAGTAGGGGTTATCAATTCTCGTTATTCAGAAAATGTCTTCCATTATCATTGGATTCTCAAGAGCTTGCAACGGCGCTCTTGTATGAATGTAAGTTGTTTTTGAACTTGAAGTTTTTATGAATACAAGTGGAGGTTGGTTGCCTGAGGACCTAGACCAGATCGCTAGTTTCCTCAATATCTCAAATGTTTTTAATTCTCACCGTCTCCAGGTTTCAAGCTTTAGATTTATCCGGCACTGCTTAGTGCAGCAGCTTGTTCGTCGAGAGCCAGCTGAGGCGCTCTCTGCCATCTTTTAGCTTTCATTTTTTTTTTTTTCCCTGAGGTATGTTGTGGATATATTATGGGTAATTCATTGTGTTTAATCCAATTTGTATGCAATCATTCTTGTGTGGAGCTAGCAATGGCGCTCCATTTTGCAGTGTTTTTTCATATTTTTGTTATAAATGTACATATCCATGTAAATACTTAAGGGACTGGTAATTGTTAGGTCTTTTGACTTTTTATCATTTGATGAACTTCTTCACACAACGGCAATGCTATTAACATGGCTTTGCATGTAGGATGGGAGTCAGCTACTGTTTTGTATATAGAAAATTATATTTCATCCACACTGAGGGAGAGTCGCTTTAACTGTTTGGGCCAGTCCATTGTCATAGACAATTGGCCGGTCTATGTTTATTTTTGAGAATACTACTTCAGTAGGAGCACATTCTGCACGGCCCTGCACACTATTCTAATCGCTTGCCAATATGCAACATATATTCTGACGTTCATTGGTCTACAAAGGTTAGTCCCTTATTTCTTTTTTATCCAGTCAAGCTTACCCCAATTTTTTGGTGGGAATCATTCAGTACTCACTACTGACTCCTATCCTAATTTTTCCTTCCACACTTGTTAGCAACCTTATGTCCATTTTTTAGGCTTGGAGCAATTTGAATCCCTGTACTCATCCCTTTCTCTTTCCTTGTTGTGGGTGTATGCCCTTTCCTTATACTTCCTGCATCATTTGGGGGCATAAGGAAAGGTCATTGTGGCGGTTTACACCCACTTTCACTATCATGACATGTTTTAAGTTCATTAATTTTGTTATTTATAGACATTCCTAGTTCTTAAATGTATTTTTATAGTTATACCAGTGAATACGGTTTACACCCACTTTCACTATCATGACATGTTTTAAGTTCATTAATTTTGTTATTTATAGACATTCATAGTTCTTAATTGTATTTTTATAGTTATACCAGTGAATGCTTAATTGGCAAGCTTTGGGTTGTCCACACTGGAAATTTCCGAGTTATGTTTTCAGTTATTTTACTTCCCAGTTGTCTGGTAAAATTATTCGAATCAAAACTTTCTTTCCATATACACAAGTACACATCATACTCATACTGCACACCAAGTTTTGTAAAAATCCAATGAAAAATGCAGGAGAAGTTAAGCAGACAAGCATTTGATGGAAATTTTGCCATTTCCAAGGGCCGTTATCACGCAAAATTTGTCGCATTGAAAATATCTGACCACATGCACATCTGTGCTTGGTACTGATACTTCAGACCAAGCTTCGTAAAAATCCACTGAAAACTGAAGTAGGAGTTAAGCAGACAAAGTTTGTGATGGACAGGTGGGCGGACTGATGGACTGACAAACACCATTTCAATATCACCCTCCCAACTTCGTCAGCTGGGGATAATGAACATGTTCACCATAAGGAACACACAAACCAGGTTTGGTGAGATTGGGTAAGCAGTCTTTGATAAAAAGTCATTTGTATTCACAGTGGACTAAGAGTGATAAAGTTACGCTAGTATCTAGAAACTTCAGGCGAGCAAATAACTGAAAACACTACATCTATTGTAATGAATAAGAGCAATTACCTCCCACTGCTGTTCCAGCATTAGCTAATGGTGTTGGAGAACTATGTCCTGACATTGACGACAACCGTCCTTGTTCTTTTACAATAGGATCTGCAATAAATAAAGAGGAACATTTGTGAAAAAACTTTATGACAAAAAGAAATGTTAACCTGGTTGAGAATTTATTTAGTCTGCATGGTGTTGCTCGTGTTGGAACAGTTTTACCAGATGAGGAATCCAGATTACCTGGGAGAATCACCGAGGAGTGGCAAACAACGGTCAGATTCTCCACCGTACTAACTCTGCACAAGGAGGAGCCACATTGCCACCACATGGGCAATCAGGACTAAGAACCTCGCCCAGGGGCAAAATGCAGTTACAGCTGGTCAGGATCAAACCATGGAGCATTCGGTTTGAAGTTCAATGCTCTAACCACGGAGCTGCTGTGCTCCAACTCTACCAGTTAAAGAGAACATTCTTCCATACGCAAGGTGCAGGCCTGGCATTCTTTAAGCATGTTGGCACACTGCACGTCTAATGCCAAGAATGAGTCTACATTTAGCAATACATCTTCATAGGATACATTGTCAATCCTTGAGCTCCTCAGGAGCGACAAATAGTCTGAGCATCATGTCTTTTCTTCAGTTGATCATAATGTAAAATGTGGAGATCCCCTATGAAGCCCCTTGATACAACCTATGTGGTTAAATCTTAGTTACACACCTCTTGAGGGTACTGAATACAAAATTTTAAATTCTTCAGCTACATGGCCAATTCTGGCTCCCATATGGAGCCCAAATATTAACCCAGACACTCGATTTGTACAAAGATGAATCTGACCTCCCTCGAGATGTTGTATACCAAATATGAAAGCATTCTGACTAGTGGATCTGAAGAAGGAGATTTATAAAGAAATTTCCTCATGTAATTTGAACACACTTGAATCGGACTCCCCTAGAGATGTTGTAAACCAAATATGAACGGATTCTGACAAGTGAATCTGAAGAAGATTTTTGAAGAAATTCCCTCATATTTTACCAAGTTAAATTTCAGGTTCCCAGATGGAGCCCAAATATTAACCCAGGCACTCGAATTGAACAAATTTGAATATGACCTCCCTGGAGATGTTGCATACCAAATATGAAAGCATTCTGACTAGTGGAACTGAAGAGGATTTTTAAAGAAATTTCCTCATATTGCACTATGTTAATATTCGGGCTACCATACGAGAATATTAACCCAGGGAATCAATTTGAACAACATTGAATCTGATTCCCCTAGAGACGTTGTAAACCAAATATGAAAGGATTCTGACAAGTGAATGTGAAGGTTTTTGAAGAAATTCTCTCATATTGTACAAAGTTAAATTTCAGGTTCCCATACGGAGCCCAAATATTAACCCAGGCACTTGAATTGAAACTAGAGTCGATCCATCGCCAGGAGGTGCGATACCCCCGCAATCCATCGCCAGGTGGTGCGTTACCCCCACACCAATACCTGAGGGTGAGCAAGGTCAACAATGTGACATCTTGGTGTTCAGAAAACAATAGGTGTCACCTAAAGGTGACACAAACAAATAGCCCCGCCTTTCAGCTAAGAAAGGGAAATAACTGTGGAGAAACAAAATTTTCGCAAGACTTTATACATGTTGCACATCTTCATTGTGTGTATGATCATATTCTGAAGTTTCAACTATGTGAATTGAAAAGTGGGGGAGGAGTTGATTACAGAATGATGGTATCCTCCATTAAACAATTTCACGACGGAAGGACTGACGGACAGATGGACTGACTGACGGACGGACACGAGGAATCCTAAATACCCCCACTAGGCGGGGGTATAAAAAATTGAATCTGACCTCCCTAGAGATGTTGTATACCAAATATGAAAGCATTCCGACTGGTGGATCTGAAGAAGATAATTTTTTAAGAGAATTACTAAATATTGCACTAAGTTAAAATTTGGGCTACCATAGCGAGCCCAAATATATATCTAGGGACCCGATTTGAACAAACTTGAATCTGACCACCCTAGAGATGTTGTATACCAAATATGAAAGCATTCTGACTGGTGGATCTGAAAAAGAAGATTTTTTTAAATTACCCTCCATACTGAACAATGATAAAATTTGGGCTTCCGTAGGAAGCCCAAATATTAACCTGGCGACATGGTTTGAACAATCAGGAATCTGACCCTCATAACAATGAAGTATACCAAACATTAAATGATTCTGACTGGTGGTTCTGAAGAAGATTTTTAAAGAATATTCCCCATATTTCCCCAAGTTAAAAATTAGGGCTCCTGTACTGAGCCCAAATATGAACCAATGGGCTCCATTTTAACAAACTTGTATCTGCCCTCCTCCCCCTCCACCACCCCCCCCCACCCCCCTTATGAATGCTGTATACCAAATATCAAAAGATTCCGACCAATGGTTCTGGAGAAAAGATTTTAAATTTTTGCAAATATGCTGACTCAGCATTTTTACGATGCCCTCTACAGAACACCCTAACACAACCGATGGCAATTTTTTTTTTTATCATTCAATTCTACTGGTCCTAAGGATGCTTCATACCAAATAACAGTTCTCTGTTCCGTGTGGTTTGGGAAATATGGGCTTTGAAAATACTTCTATTTTTAGCTCCTGGGGCTCCCATGGGAATGCAGGAATTTCTTTGTTTGCACGAGTCAAGTGCTTATGACCCAATAATACCACATACCAAATTTGGTTCAAATCGGACAATCGGTTCGGAAAATAAATTTTAAGCGGGGTCAAAAATCTTACCCGTGCCATTACAAAGCAAAATATTGATTCACGAACTTCGGTTGAACAAACTTGAATCAACACCTCAAAAGGAAGTTCCACAACAAATATCAAGTCATTATACCCACTGGTTCATGAGAAGATTTTAAAAATATTTTGGAGTATTTTCCCCCACCCTATGGGGCTGGGCATGTTGAGTTGAACAAAAATGCAATGCCCCTTAAGGGACCATGACTCACAGAAACTTTCACTTGAATTGGCCCAGTGGTTTTGGAGAAGACCAAAACATGGTGTTGACGGACGAAGAACAGACGGAGAGTGATGAGATTAGCTCAGCTTGACTTTGTCAAGGTGAGCTAAAAAATTTTTTTATCCATTCCTACACAGGTTACAACTGAGTATCTTAATGAAAGTGTCAATGACACGGACACTGTAGCTTAACTTGTGTGTTGTGTTTGATGAAAGGGATAATGTTCACTGTTTGTGAAAGGATTATGAAATAAGACAAGAATTGTGATAATTGAGAATATGATAATTTCTGTCCCCTGTATGCTATGTTCTCAATCAAAACAAGCAAATTTAGTGAATTCATGTCTCCCACTGGGCAGCAGTTTCAAGGGGAATTAATGCATCCAGTGGAATATAGCTGAGTTGCAAGTGGAATCGGTTGACTCGAAGGAAAGTTAAGAGTCTGGAAACCATCAGCCAATCAAATTTAAGCAACCTAATTAAATATGCGCGGAAAATGCCCATGTTCGAACTTGGACCCACAATTGATGAAAGTGATCTACTACCCAAATTTCATCGAAATCGACTGACTGTAAGGAAAGTTAGAGTCTGGAAACGAAAAACACGGAAGGGGTGCATTAACTGTGTATTAGTAGTAGCACTGAATAAATCAAAGTTTCCCTAATTTGCATAATTTTTGCACGAGAACAAAACCCATATTATATGTTATGTATTGCATGTTACTAAACATTCATACAAAAATTTATTCAAATCCGAACTTTCATATAGAAGTTCTATACAAAAAACTGATTACACCCAATTTCGGAACAAAATGGCCGCTGGTGGCCATCTTGAATTTTGGACCAAACCCCAAAACACATATTCTGGTCTCACAATGATAACAAAGATACCCAAGAAGTTCCGTGAAGATCGGTTCATAAATACGGTTTTTAGTCCGAGGTGCATTGACGCACAAGGCAGACGGACAAATTTTCGGTACAAAATTTCCCACATTCGAACTTGACATACGTATTGATAAAAGTAATCCATATATGAAATTTCATCGAAAACGGTTGATTTTAAGGAAAGTTAGAGTCTGGAAACAGTCAGCCAATCAAATTTCAGCAACCTAATTAAATATGCGTGGAAAATGCCCATATTCGAACTTGGACCCACAATTGATGAGTGATCTACTACCCAAATTTCATTGAAATCCTGTCACTGTAAGGAAAGTTAGAGTCTGGAAACGAAAAACACGGAAGGATACCCCAAATTTAATATCTCCCGTTTTTTCAAAAAGCGGGAGACAATAATATGAGGTGTAGACTGTACTAAAGAATCGAGGGGTGGGTTAATGTGGCCCTCACAGTTAATGTATGTGGCCCTCACAGTTAATGTAAGTCAACAAAAGTACCAAGTTACAGTGAAATTATTCCAAAATGAGTTATCCTATCAAGTTACAATGAAATCCTTTCATAAACACGGCCTGTAGCCATCACAGTTGACCAATCGCGACCAAAGGGGGGACGTTCTCATCTAGACATTACATGGAGTCATCCTACCAAGTTACAAGGAAATCCCTCTATCAACACGACCTGTAGACTGTGCTAAAGGTTTTTGGGGTTTGGGCTCGGGCAGCCACCACGGTTGACAGATCGTGGCCAAAGGGTGAAGTTCTCATCTAGACATCATACTGAGTCATCCTACCAAGTTACAATGAAATCCCTCCATATTAAATACCACCTGCAGACTGTGCTAAAAGTTTTGGGGTTTTGGGCTTGGGCAGCTGTCATGGTTGACAGATTGTGACAAAAAGGGGCCGTTCTCATCTAGACATTCCACAGAGTCATCCTACCAAGTTAAAATGAAATCCCTTCATAAATACAACCTGTAGACTGTGCTAAAGGTTTTTGGATTTTGGGCTCGGGCAGCCATAATGGTTGACCGATCGCGACCAAAAAGGGACATTCTCATTTAGACATGACCTCAAACCTGCATTTGAAATTTTGTGACGATCGGACAAGAACTATGGGGTGTAGCCTGTGCTAAAGGAAAATGTGCATAGACTAACAGCCTTCCGCACGCGTGATGGCAATCGCTTATCTTGACTTTGTCAAGTTAAGCTAAAAACAGACATTACACTACGATCAATTTTAGGGCAGTGCAGGTATAATAACTTTTCAACTTACAAAAATAAGGATGTTCCATTGCTTCTCTAGCTGTTAACCTTTCTTGATGATCATATCGTAATAATTTATCTAAATAATCCAATGCTTCTGGACTAACTAAATGTTGATTTTCACTATGAACAAATCTCTCCCATCTTTTTCTTGAATGTCTAAAATAGAAGAAAACACTTTTGCTGGAAAAAAGGTTACTTTGTTCAGGTCTTCATTTGGGAACATCAGTCAGATTCAGGTTTCAACCAATTGAAAAGAAAAATGTACTTTTCTTTATCGTACTAATCAGATGGAAAAGGGCAAAAATTAATTAAGGGCCAAAACTACTCCGTATGGCCAAACAGCACCGATTTTCAAACTCATTCAAGACATTGTTAAGAAAGACTTACATACCAAATATTGACTGAATCCATTGATATTTGTTCAAGTTATAACTCCAACGAACTTAAAACAGGCAAAAATTAACTACTTGAGGACCATAAGTCTGCTCAGTACGGTTGATCCGCACCAGTTTTCGACCTATTAAAGACATTAAGAAAATCTCACATACCAGATATTGACCTAATCCATTGATATTTGTTTTCAAGCTATCATGCTAACAAGAAAGTCATGGCCGCCCACTCACCCATCCATGCAGACTTCCATCAAATTATAGGTAAAAAAAAAAAAAAAACTCAATTAAAAATGCTTCGCGAATCACCTGAAATTAAGCTGGAAGAATACATTCAATGCTTAGATTTGGAGGTATGCGATCGCACTAGCACACCTATCGTATGTCTCAACCCTTCTAAATTGCACCTCTGAACACTGGTGTGATGGTTGATCACTTTATCAATACAATACCTGCTCCACATATTATTCAGGGCTTTTGATTCATAAAACTCATAAAAAAGTAATCCGAATTCAACTTCTGAACCTTCAGTAACTGCCACACCCAAGTCACCTACATGAACATGAAGACACTTTAGAAGAGTCTACACATTGGATCAATATGCTGAAACATCCAGCCATTCTCAAACAGCAGTAGTCACCACATTTTAGGTTCTAAAAATAGGATTCCTAACTGGGGCACTTCAGTCATTGCCTTCTTCCACTTCTCTCAAGGGAAGTAGAAGATAATGACTGGAGAGTCCTAGTTAGGCCTGGTCTTTAGATTCCCCCAAATTTGTGACATTGAATGCCGTGCCCATATTACAGAAATGTGCCAAAAATAAAAAAATTCACGAACATTTTGATTCAATAACAACAAATTAATATGAAATAATCCTGTGAAATAAGAAAATAAAAAGTTTCCAGGCAATTTATTTATTGGAGTTTAAGGTCACATACTTCTGCACAATGGCTAATCATGACAACATGGAAATAAAATCAACGTCAGTCAATCGTTTATACCCCATGTTGCCTATTTTAGAGGACTCACACTCAAGCATTAGTGACTGGGTCCTATTTTACCCGTGAAACAGCTTGTTTACCACAGTAAACAAGCACTGCTTCATTTCCCGGGGTTCCCTTGGGGATCCAGGCAATAAGAAAGCCAGAAAGTCATCTCTAAAGTCTAAATACCCAAACGAGAGTGTTGTTTGCTGTGCCACAGCCAGCCAAAAGAGAAGTTTCCCAGCTGATGGTAGTCACTGGCCTTCAACCAGGTCACAATGTTTCATTGTGTATATTCGTTTAAAGAAGAATACATGATCAGACCGTAGTCTGCAGTATGTAATCATGATGCAGACATCACAACACGACAGAAGAATATGAAAGTGTCAATGACACTGTAGCTTAACTTGCATGTGTGTTGTGTTTGATAAAAAGGATAATGTTCAATGTTTATGAAAGGATTATGAAACTAGACAAATTGTGAGCTCTGCTCACCATATGATACCACCCACTCCCACCAAGAATCATTTTATAACAGTAAAAGTGTGTTTAATGTAGAGAGCACAAATGTCAACACCCCCCCCCCCCCCTTCCCCCCCCCCCCCCCACCCCTCCACGCAAGCTTGAATTGACAAAGACCATTTTTAAATATGGGGAAACCCTAAAAATGGAAATATCTGAAAACAAAACAGGAGGTGCACATCTTCAATATATGTAAAAGAATGTCTGAAAGTTTCAATGAAATCTGTTCAATGGTTTAAGAGGAGTTGCGGATAGCAGATCTGTACAGAATGTCAACTGAATTTGACAAAGTTCATATTTTCAATATGGGAAACTGTAAAATAGAAAATATCTGAAAACAAAACAGGAGGTGCACATCTTCAATGTATGTAAAAGAACGTCACTACTATAGCATAACGGACAGATGTCAGAATATGAAACTATCTGAAAGAAAAATAGGAGGTGCACATCTTCAGTGTATGTAAAAGAATGTCTGATAGTTCCAATGGTGTTTGTTCAATGGTTTAAGAGGAGTTGTGGATAGCAGATGTGTACATCCCTAAAGCATAATGGATGGACGAACGGACAGACGGACGGATATCGAAATATGAAAACATCTGGAAGAAAAATAGGAGGTGCACATCTTCAATGTATGTAAAAGAAGGTCTGCAAGTTCCAATGGAGTTTGTTCAATGGTTTAAGAGGAGTAGCGGATAGCAGATCTATACCCCTCCCTACTAAAACCTGAATTGACAAAGACCATTTTTGAATATGGGGAACTGTAAATATGAAAATATCTGAAAAGAAAATAGGAGGTGCACATCTGCAATGTATGTAAAAGAACGTCTGAAAGTTTCAATGAAATCCGTTCACTGGTTTAGGAGGAGTTGCGGATAGCAGATCTGTACAGAATGTCAATTGATTTTGACAAAGTTCATTTTTCAATATGGGAAACTGTAAAAATGAAAATATCTGAAAAGAAAATAGAAGGTGCACATCTTCAATGTATGTAAAAGAATGCCCGAGAGTTTCAATGAAATCCGTTCACTGGTTTAGGAGGAGTTGCGGATAGATGTGTATGCCCCCCTAAAGTGTAACGGACGGATGGACGGATGGAAGGACAGACAGACATATGTACGTACGTACGTATGGACCAAGTGATCACTATATACCTCCCACTTTTCAAGTGGGTTGTATAATAAGACAAGAATTGTGATAATTGGGAATGTTAATTTCTGTTCCCTGTATGCTATGTTTTCAATAAAAATAATTTGAGGTGTAGCCTGTACTAAAGAATTGAGGGGTGGTTTAATGTGACCCTCACAGTTAATGTATGCAGTCCTCACAGTTAATGTATGTCAACCAAAGTTACCAAGTTTCAGTGAAATTATTCCAAAACGAGTCATCCTATCAAGTTGCAATGAAATCCCTCTATAAATACGGCCTGAAGGCTGTACTAAAGGTTTTTGGGCTTCACACTTGTGTTGCCATCACAGTTGACCGATCGCAACCAAAAGAAGACGTCCTCACCTAGACATTGTTGGAGTCATCCTACCAAGTTACAATGAAATCACTCTATAAATACGACCTGTAGACTGTGCTAAAGGTTTTCGGGTTTTGGCAGTCATCACGGTTGACAGATCACAACCAAATGAGGAAGTTCTCATCTAGACATCATACAGAGTCATCTTTCCAAGTTACAATGAAATCCCTCCATATTAAATATGACCTATAGACTGTGCTAAAAGTTTTCAGGTTTTGGGCTCAGGCAGCCGTCACAGTTGACAGATCATGAATAAAAGGGGACAGTCTCATCCAGATATACAGAGTCATCCTACCAAGTTACCATGAAATCCGTTCATAAATACGACCTGTAGACTGTGCTAAAGGTTTTCAGGTTTTGGGCTCGGGCAGCCATCATGGTGTGATGTTTTCATCTAGACATAAAACTGAGTCATCCTACCAAGTTACAATGAAATCCCTTCATAGATACTACCTCTAGTCTGTGCTAAAGGTTTTCGGGTTTTGGGCTCAGGCAGCCATCACAGCTGAATGATCAAAACCAAAACGATATGTTCTCATCTAGACATTATATGGAGTTATCCTACCAAGTTACAATGAAATCCCTCCATCAATACGACCTGTTGACTGTGCTAAAGGTTTTCAGGTTTTGGGCAGTCATTTCAGTTGACAGGTCGCGACCAAATGGGGAAGTTCGGGGAAGTTCGCATCCAGACATCATACAGAATCATCCTACCAAGTTACAATGAAATCCCTCGATAATAAATATGACCTGTAGACTGTGCTAAAAGTTTTTGGGTTTTGGACTTGGGCAGTCATCACGGTTGACAGATCATGACCAAAAGGGGACGTTCTCATCTAGATATTATACAGAGTCATCCTACTAAGTTAAAATGAAATCCCTTCATAAATACAACCTGTAGACTGTGCTAAAGGTTTTTGGGTTTTGGGCTCAGGCAGCCATCACGGTTGACCGATCGCGACCAAAAGGGGTCATTCTCATCTCGACATGACCTCAAACCAGCATATGAAATTTCATGATGATCGGACAAGAACTACGTGTAGCCTGTGCTAAAGGAAAATGTGAACAGACTCGCAAACTTCCGCATGCGTGATGGCAATAGCTCATCTTGACTTTGTCAAGTTAAGATAAAAATGGAGAACAAAACTAAAATGGCATCCTTTTTTCAATGACAGATGATTGTTATACAACATGTATGTTGCGTGGTTCAGAATGTCAAGTTCATTGTTCTCCAATGCAGACTGCTTTCCAGTAAACATTGGAGAAATACATCAAGGGATGTAAAAAGTTGAAAAATGGACATTACATTCCGAGACATCCCGTATCTATCTATCTGTAGACCATGCATGGACATAAATAAGGTCACAATACATGTTTTAAATCAGAGGAATAAGGCCAAACAAAGTTGATTGTCTGTTTCTCGGGCCATTTTTCCCAAAACAGCATGCGGATGGGCGTTTTTTTGTCTTTTTTATTTCTCCCCGAGGTTGTTTGTGGTAATTCGACCCCCACTCAAATGCCTGGTGAAAAAAGCAAAATTTCGCAAATATATTGGGTTATTCACTGTATGGGTGTTGGGTCATAAATGAAGTGGGGTTTGAATGTTGGTTTTTTCAGTGAAACGTGAAAATTATGACACAGGACGAAACGCCTCATGGGTGAAATGTCTCAGGATGAAACGTCTCTGGGACAAATCAAATGTTGAAGTGCCAACTTTCACAGATTTATTTTACAAAAAAAAAATCGCGACATCGACGCCGTAGTTGCGACGGGTGGTGCAATCTCACAAAATTCTAAGTTCATCAAGGGCCATAACACCAAGAAAAATATTTGGAACGACACATGCATTGAACAGTGGCTAGACATCAATAAGATACACTTACATGCCAAATATAAAGTCATTCCATCAAGTATTTCAAAAGTTATTGAGTTTTTCGTTGGTCACAGACAGACCGACCGACAGACAGACAGACAGAGACAGGCAGACAAACAGACCGACAAACAGACATTGCCACTTATAGAGCTGCTAGTCGCAGCTAAAAAATTCCCTTCACAACCTGCCTAATAAAATCGTGAATTGCAATTTTTCCCCATTATATTCAAAATTATCACAACCCATTTTAACGAACAGTTCATCCAAAAATCATATTTTTCGGAAATCTGAAATATAAAACGAATGTTTGCGTGTTTTTATTAACCAATTAGAACATACATACCTGTCTATATGCGATTTATTTTCAACTATGACTGTTACTTTTATATCAAGCAACGGCTACTATTAGTTATCCAATTATCCTGCATCTCAAATGCATTTATTTGAATTAACTGGGAAACTCATAACGGTTTCAAACAAGAGCTGGACTTTCGTCTGGTGCATACCCCCACATGGTGTACCGCCAAGTGTGGGCATACCTATGACCAACAAACATTATTTATGAATATTCTCGCACGGACTGACGGACGGATGCACAGATGGACGGACACAATCCAGTATACACCCACCCCACTTCCATTTTCTTCGAAAGTTTTCAACAATTTCCAACAATTTCTAAGTCAAAAGGTATGGTAAATTGTTTGGTGTTCGGAAGTTTTATGCAATGAGCCAGAAGCCTTTGTCATAGGCAAACGGCATGCCATATTTCACTGAAAACCGATAACCCCAATCCAGTATGCCCCCCCTCCCATTTTCTTCGAAAGTTTTCAACAATTTCCAACAATTTCTAAGTCAAAAGGTACGGTAAATTGTTTGGTGTTTGGAAGTTTTATGCAATGAGGCAGAAGCCTTTGTCATAGGCAAACGGCATGACATATTTCACTGAAATCCGATAACCCCAATCCAGTATGCCCACCCCCCCTCCCCCTCCCGTTTTCTTCGAAAGCTTTCAACAATTTCCAACAATTTCTAAGTCAAAAGGTATGGTAAATTGTTTGGTGTTTGGAAGTTTTATGCAATGAGGCAGAAGTCTTTGTCATAGGCAAACTGCATGCCATATTTCACTGAAATCCGATAACCCATACCTGAGATACAGGCTGAACAGACAAATAATGTCTATTTCCTACAATTTCTAAGTCAAAAAAGGGGGATAACTCTAAAAAGGAGAATGTGAGAAATATCGTTCAATCCTTTTTTTTAAAGCCTATACCATAAGCAGTGCTCATGGCAAATTTCATTGCAATAGAACATTCAATACCCGAGATACAGGCTGAACAGACAAAATTTGGCTGGGACGGACACAATTTCCAAGTGAAGTAATAAAAAAAAAAAATAATAAAACAAAAAATAACTAGTGTGGGCATACCTTTGACCAACAAATATCATAAAAAAATAATAATTTACTTAAGTTATGAATATTCTCGGATGGACTCACACACGGACGGACAGTCGGACGCACAGACAGTCGGACGGACGGATGCATGTAATCCAGCATAACCCCATTTTCTTCGAAAGTGGGGGTATAATAACAGTAAAAAAATTCCCAATGACGGCCATTTACAATACAAATGTTACTAAAAATAAATGCCAGGAGACGGTGTTCCATTCAACATAGCACCTTACATTGCAGACTTTCCATGGGTTGGTGCGAATCAAACGTGGTGTGAATCGACCATTCCCCTTTGTGACTGTTTGTTGTCAGACTGGAAGACACCTTCCTTCTTGCTGTCATTATGACTTACCTTTTACAGAATAAAACACTTTGTCATGAATATTGCTAAAACTCACCCACTTTATTAAAGTATGATGCAGAAAAAGCTTGAAGTGTGTTAATTTTAAATTCGCCAACGCATGGATATCGATTTTCCGAAATGAGCACAATATCTCAAAATTTTTTTTTGAAGATTTTTTGGTGTCATAAAAAGGTTGCATGCGCAGCAAAAATGACCATGCACACGGGCCCGAGAAACAGAGGTTCTTTTTTATGGCCTGATTAAATTGAGACAAAGTATAAGTGCTCAGAATATTTCTGGTTAATACTGTGGAGTCCAATGTATTCATATGCTAAACTGTATTAATAGTATTTATCAGAATAAACACAACCTTCGCATGAGAATAAGATCGTGATTATATCGTCAATCATGATCTTCTTTCCCCCAAACCATGACTATTATTTTGGCTAATATCGCCGAAAACTCTATCTGGCATCTATTCCTAAGTCATCTTCTAGGAAATTGTGGGAAATACAGTTGGGACCGTGGAAAAAATAGCATTTCATAGCATTCAAATATCCGTGTCAAGACCCCCAAATTCTATTAACTTATCTCGAATGCAAGGATTTGGGGGATTTTGTAGTCCAGAAAGTTAAATTTTCTCCTTCTGGGCTGAACCATGTTTGGCCCGGTTGGTTGTCCCGATGTGCCCAAATTAGACCAATCTAAAGCCCTGAGGTCTGTCGGTGGCCGAGTGGTGTGCGTGGTTCAGTATAGTTTCGCTAGGGGGTTGGTGCCGAAGGAAGCTCTCTCGGCGTGGGTTCGAACCCCCGCCATGCCAATGTAAACAAAACCAGCGTCCTTTCTTAATTCTATGGCATCCGAGAAATTTGAAAAAGACAAGTGTCGCTGATTTCTTCTGAGGTGCAGTTCGTGGAATTAAGTACTTAGATGCAACTATCTGATGAATAACTAAAGCCCTTAGTTAGGACTATTGAAATAGCACCTCTTGACATGCTCAAATTGAGAGGAGTGATTTTTCACTTGTCTATGGATTTGAGAATCTTAGGCCTTTATATTCTAGTTAACTGTAAACATTACCTTCCTAGAATATCATTAAACCGTTGATCTAATTCTATTTGGTATTTCTCTATATATGCATACAAATCATCTGTACCTAGCACTTTTGCAATTCTGACCAGCTGAAAAAGAATATTTTTCAAGACTAAATGACAGCAGCTGTTTATGCTAAATATGGTAATAACAACATGCAAAATGACTTTTTTTCAGCCATCAATAAAATGTTTGACATCTTCAATGTGTGGCTAATGATGTCCAACAGTTTGAAATATCAAAATTTAAAACAGTTGGAGTTGATAACATCACGAAAGTACCAAAATGTGTAGACTGAAGGACAGTTATAGTCAGACCTAATTTCTATAGTTCTCTGCCAGAACGCTGGGTGAAAAAACTATTTGGAAATCAAAACATCTAGGCTATGTTTCGTTTTATATGTCACCTATTTTCAAGGTATAAATTATAAAATAATAAGTATCTTAAACTATACTCTCACTATTGTCAGTTTGATATTATTGATTTATTTATTGGTGTTAAGGTCACTTTCAGCATCTACTGGTATGACTATATCATGAGCACAACACAGGTATGTAGAGAGACAGATTTCAAATATGAAGCACTAGCAGAGTTACCCGGCATTGCTCGGGCTGAGGAGAGTATTATAACTGTTGGTGCCCCTCTGCACCCCCACCCTGCACTTTTAAAACCTCACCATTAGATTCCTGGTAAAAAATTACCCCTAGTAGATCACTCTGAAGACCTGTATCGGTGAGAAAAATTTTAGTCATAACTTTTGGTGTCCCTCTACACCCCCACCCCGATACTTTTTTAAACCTCACCATTAGATTCCTGATGAAAACGTACCCCTAGTAGACCCCTTTGAAGACATATAGGTAAAAGAAAATTTGGTCATAACTTTTGGTGCCCCCCTACACCCCCACCCCACATACTTTTTTAAACCCGACGATGATGTCCGCCATAAAAAAGTACTCCTAGTAGACCATTTTAGACACTCAGGGTGGCCCCATATTCATTTCTATAGCAGACAGACAGACTTGGAAATTTTCCAAGTCGGTGAAGGGTAACCAATCAAAGAAAAATGCCGCTCAGGATCACCGATCCAATGTCGAGTTGTGACAACAGTTCCTCGCACCAAGGCCAACACACCTATGAAGTTTCATGACTCTAGGCTGAACTACTATCAAGTTCTCATCCGGAAACCAATTGTTGCAATATACTATGTTCAAGGTCACTGTGACCATGACCTTTGACCTGGTGAGTCCAACATCAATAGGGTTCTTCCTCGCACCAAGGCCAACACGCCTGTAAAGTTTCATGACTCTAGGTTGAACCACTATCAAGTTATCATCCGGAAACCAATTGTTGCGATATACTATGTTCAAGGTCACTGTGACCTTGACCTTTGACCTGGTGAGTCCAAGATCAATAGGGTTCTTCCTCGCACCAAGGCCAACACACCTATGAAGTTTCATGACTCTAGGTTGAACCACTATCAAGTTATCCGGAAACCAATTGTTGCGATATACTATGTTAAAGGTTACTGTGACCTTGACCTTTGATCTCGTGAGTCCAAGATTAACAGAGTTCTTCCTTGCACCATGGCCAACCCACCTATGAAGTTTCATGAATGTAGGTTGAACTACTATCAAGTTATCATCCGGAAAGGAATTGTTGCGATTTACTATGTTCAAGGTCACGTTGACCTTGACCTTTGACGTAGCGAGTCCAAAATCAATAGGGTTCTTCCCCTCACCAAGGCCAATCTACCTATGAAGTTTCATGAATGTGAGTTGAACCATTATCAAGTTATCATCCGGAAACCAATTGTTTAAGATTTACTACGTTCAAGGTCACTGTGGCCTTGACCTTCGACGTAGCATGTCCAAAATCAATAGGGTTCTTCCTCCCACCAAGACCAACCTACGTATGAAGTTTAATGAATGTGAGTTGAACCACTATCAAGTTATCATCCGGAAACCAATTGTTTACGCCCGCCCGCCCGCCCACCCGAGACCCACCCGCCCGCCATTCACCAAACTATAAGTCGAGTTTGACTTCGTCACAACTCGACAAAAATTGTTTCCATCATCTATATACATGTTGCACATCTTCAATGCATGTGTAATAGTGCCCTAAAGTTTCAGTTCTCTGACATTTTTTTTCTGTCATTTACATATATGTTGCACATCTTGAAGTGTTGGTAACAAAGTCCAAATCTCTACATTCAAAACTGTAGGAGTGGATTACACCATAAAGGTACCCAGAATGTCAAAACACTTGAAATTTTCTAATCTCATAAAGGGTAATATATCTGTCAAACAAGAGGCCCCAAGTGGCCTTAATCGCTCACCTGACAAAGTGGTTCAAAGAACTATTTTGGATCACATTCAGTTGGTCATGGTTCATCAACACTACAGAGGAATGAAGTCATGAAATTATCCATAACTCTAGTGTCCATGTCAGAGGATTGTTATCCTGGGTCTTCCCGACTGCTTCCAGTTCTATCGGCTGTAGACTAGCACTGTCAAACTTCCAAGTGTTCTTATGCCACTGCCCCCGATCAAATAGAGCACAAATATTAACCCAGGGACCCAATTTGAACAAACTTAAAACCTACACACACCCTAACCCCCCACCCCTCCCCCTCTGGGAGATGTTGTATACCAAATATGAAAGCATTTGGATGGGGGATCTGAAGATTTTCAATGAAATTTCTTCATATTGCACGAAGTTAAAATTCAGGCTCCCAAAGGGAGCCCAAATATTAACACAGGAATGCAATTTGAACAAACTTGAATCTGTCTCAAAATTGAACAAAACACAAAAACTCGCAAAAAATTTTTTTTTAGAATTTGGGTCCAAAATTCCTAGGTCCGAATCAGAACCAAAATTTTTAAGGCCAAATATTAACCAAGGAACTCGATGTGAACAAACTTGAATCTGGCTCCCCAAGAGACGATGTATACTAAATATGACTTTGACTGACGAATCTCAAGATTTTTAAAGAAATTTCCCCATGTTGCACAAAGTTAAAATTTGGGCTCCTGCAGGGAGCCCAATTATTAATCCAGGGACTCAATTTGAAGAAACATGAATCTGAACCCCCCCCCCCCCCCTACAGATGTTGTATACCAAACATGAAAGGATTCTGACTGGTGGACTGAAGAAGAAGATTTTTAAAGAAATTTCCTCAAATTACACCAAGTTAAACTTTGGGCTCCAATGGAGAGCACAAATACTAACTCAGGGACCCAATTTGAACAGACTTGAATCTGACCCCCCCCCCCCCCCCCCCCCTCTCGAGAGATGTTGTATACCAAATATCAAGATTTCAACTGGTGGAACTGAAGAAGATTTTTAAAGAATATACCACATAATGCATTAAGTTAAAATTCGGGCTCCAACAGAGCCCAAATCTTAACACAGGGACTCGATTTGCACAAACTTGAATCTGACCCCCCCCCCCCCCCCCCCCCCCCCCCCCCCCCCCCACCAGTCTTCATTGGCAGATGCTTCAGTGTAATATGTTTGATTTAAACTTTCAAAAAGCGGTGACTTATCAGATACCTGATAGTACACTACATAGAGAAATGGAAGGACAGGCTGTTTTAAACAAAATATGTGGTGATGGAAACTGCCTTTTCCGTGCACTATCACTTGTAATTACTGGTGAAGAATATCAACATGGCACAATTAGATTATTAATTGTTGATCATATGAGGAAACTCAGAAATGATGTTTTACAAATGGTGTTGCCAGACCTTAACAGAAACTTTAGCACACTGAAAATGTCTAGGTGTGATCTAAACAGAGACTTGACGTTAAAAATGTGGAAATAAATTTGAAAAATATTGACTCGATGAGGGTTAAATCATGGTAGAATAATAATGAGGAACATGTATGATTTATATATAGGCCATGGGAAGCGAAGGAACACAGAAACTGACATAAACATTAAGTTAAACATGAAATTCTGAGCTAAACAGAAAACTAAACTTAAGTAAATAAACTAGAAAAATTGTGAGCACTGCTCACTAAATCATACCACCCACTCCCACCAAGAAACATTTTACAACAGTAAAAGTGTGTTTAATGTAGAAAGCACAAAGACTGACCCCAATGTTCGAAGGTTTCATTGAAATCCATTCACAAGTTTGAAAGAGTTCGCGGATAGCAAATGTCAACAACCCCCCCCCCCCCCCAAGCTTGAATTGACAAAGCCCATTTTTAAATATGAGAAACCCTAATGAAAGTGTCAATGACACTGTAGCTCAACTTTTTTAAAACATGTACATGTATAGTATGTGACACAGCAAAGACAAACATCTAGGTAATGACCTGATAACAAAGGTACATGTAAAGTATTGAAACGGTCTGTACAAAAATGCTGACCGTAGCCTGTAACAAATGTGTAGGTAAAGTATTGTAAAGGTGGGTGACAGTCAGATGCTAAACTAGAAAAAATCTTTGAGTCCCAGAGTGGGTCTAACTGAACCCCAAAATATTTGTTCTCATAGCACAGTGATAAAACAAAGGCACCCAAAAACACTCGTTCCTGTCACAAGGTGATAACATAGATACCCCAAGAAGTTTTGTGAAGATCAGTTCATCAATACAGACTCTAGCCCGAGCCGTATTGACATGTGCACTTACTGTGTATAAGTAGCACTGAATAAATCAAAGTTCATCTAATTTGAATAATTTCTGCACGAGAAAAAAACCTGTATTATATGTGATGTATTCCATGTTACTAAACATTCCTACAAAAATGTATTCAAATCAGAACTTTCATACAGAAGTTCTGTACAAAAAACTGATTGCACTAATTTTGGTACAAAAAAGTTGCTGGCGGCCATCTTGAATTTTGGACCGCACCCAAAAACACTCGTTCTCGTCCCACGGTGATAACAAAGGTAACCAAGAAGCTTTGTAAAGATCGGTTCATAAATATGGCCTCTAGCCTGAGCCATATATAAGTTGTTTACAAAAAACTTATTGGACCTAATTTCGGTACAAAATGGCCACTGGAAGCCATCTTGAATTTTGGACCGCACCCAGAAACACTCATTCTCATCCCAAGGTGATAACAAAGGTGCCCAAGAAGTTTTGAGAAGATCGGTTCGAAAATACAGACGCTAGCCCGAGCCGTATTGACATGTGCACTTACTGTGTATAACTAGCACTGAATAAATCAAAGTTCATCTAATTTGCATAATTTTTACACGAGAAAAAAACCTGTATTATATGTGATGTATTCCATGTTACTAAACATTCATACAGAAATTTATTCAAATCAGAACTTTCATACAAAAGTTCTGTATAAAAAACTGATTGCACCAATTTTGATGCAAAATGGCCGCCTGTAGCCATCTTGGATTTCGGACTGCACCCAAAAACACTCGTTCTCGTCCCACGGTGATAACAAAGGTACCCAAGAAGTTTCATAAAGATCGGTTCATAAATACGGCCTCTAGCCCGAGCCATATTGGCATTTGCACTTACAGTGCTGAAATTAACACTAAACAAATCAAAGTTGGTCCAATTTCCATAATTTACGCATGAGAAAAACCCTGTATTATATGTGATGTATCCCATGGTACTAAACATTTATACAAAAAATTATTCAAATCAGAGGTTTCATATGGAAGTTCTGCGCAAAAATCGGATTGCACCTAATTTTGGTACAAAATGGCTGCCAGCGGCCATCTTAAATTTTGGACTGGCCCCAAAAACACTCGTTCTCGTCTCACGGTGATAACAAAGATACCCAAGAAGTTTCGTAAAGATCGGTTCATAAATACAGCTCTAGCCCGAACCGTGTGTACAGCGCGACGGACAGCAGGGTTCCTGCACCTGACCCGACATGAAATTCCAGGCTTGTCCAAGTCATATACACCCCAAATTCAAGGAGTTTCAAGGCTAATAGAAAGTTAAATTCAAGGTTTTTCCAGGCTTATTGTAGTTGAACCATCTCGGACGTATTTCATTCTTCTCAACTCGGTGCGCAATGCTTCATTTTTCAAGGCTTTTCCAGACCCAGGGAGCCAAATCAAGGCTTTTCAAGGCCTTGAATTTCATTTTTGAAATTCCAGGCTTTTCCAGGCCCGCGGGAACCCTGGACAGACGGACGACTGGCCATGGCAATACCTCAAATTTGGCTTCGCCAAAGTCGAGCTAAAAATAAAAATATCTGAAAAACAAAACAGGAGGTGCACATCTTCAATATATGTAAAAGAAGGTCTGAAAGTTTCAATGAAATCTGTTCAATGGTTTAAGAGGAGTTGCGGATAGCAGATCTGTACAGAATGTCAATTGAATTTGACAAAGTTCATATTTTCAATATGGGAAACTGTAAAAAAGAAAATATCTGAAAACAAAACAGGAGGTGCACATCTTCAATGTATGTAAAAGAAGGTCTGAGAGTTTCAATGAAATCTTTTCACTGGTTTAAGAGGAGTTGCAGATAGCAGATAGGCACCCCACCACCCCCACTCCCCCCCCAAAAAACGTAAGACCCCTATAGCATAACGGACGAAAGTATGTCGGAATATGAAAATATCTGAAAGAAAAGTAGGAGGTGCACATCTTCAGTATATGTAAAAGAATGTCTGAGAGTTCCAATGGAGTTTGTTCAATGGTTTAAGAGGAGTAGCAGATAGCAGATCTATACCCCTCCCTACTAAAACCTGAATTGACAAAGACCATTTTTCAATATGGGAAACTGTAAAAATGAAAATATCTGAAAAGAAAATAGGAGGTGCACATCTTCAATGTATGTAAAAGAATGTCGGAGAGTTTCAATGAAATCCATTCACTAGTTTAGGAGTTGCGGATAGCAGATGTGTACCCCCCTAAAGAGTAACGGACGGATGGGCAGCCGGACGGACGGACCAAGTGAACACTATATACCTCCCACTTTTCAAGTGTGCATGTATTGCATGTTACTAAACATTCATACAAAAAAATCCGAACTTTCATATAGAAGTTCTGGACAAAAAACTGATTACACCCAATTTCGGAACAAAATGGCCGCTGTGGCCATCTTGAATTTTGGACCAAACCCCAAAACACATATTCTGGTCTCACAATGATAACAAAGATACCCAAGAAGTTTTGTGAAGATCAGTTCATAAATACGGCTTTTAGTCCGAGGTGCGTTGACGCACAGGGCATATGGACAGGCAGACGGACAGATTTTCGGAACAAAATTTCCCACATTCGAACCTGACCTAGGTATTGATAAAAGTAATCCATATATGAAATTTCATCGAAATCGGTTGATTTTAAGGAAAGTTCGAGTCTGGAAACCGTCAGCCAATCAAATTTCAGCAACCTAATTAAATATGGGTCCATATTCGAACTTGGACCCACAATTGATGAAAGTGATCTTCTACCCAAATTTCATCGTAATCCGGTCACTGCAAGGAAAGTTAGAGTCTGGAAACGAAAAACACGGAAGGACACCCCGAATTTAATATTTCCGTTTTTTTTCAAAAAGCGGGAGACAAAAAGTTAAGAGACGGTTTAAAACACATAGGGTGAGGGTTACATAGTGGTAGAATGATAATAAGCGCCATATACAAGCAATATAAAGGCCATGGGATGAAAAGGGTGTTGGCAGCTGCCCTGAATAGAAACGTTAACACACTGAAAATGTCAAGGTGTGAGTTAAACAGAAAACTCAACGTTCAAAAGTTGAAGAGAAATTTGAATTGAAATTCAGTGGACAAGGGTGAAACCATGGTACAATGATAATGAACATATTTGAGGAATATAAGCACCATGGGAAGAGAAGGAACACAGCATATGACCTTAACACTGAGTTGAACAAGAAATTCTGAGCTGAGCAGAAAAGTAAATGTAACTAAAATGAAAGTGTCAATGACACTGCAGCTCAACTTGACAAACTTGAACTTGGTCAGTTATAAATGAAATGGCAAAATTGAAGTTCATTGGTACCAATGTCATTTTTTTTGCCAGTGGCAACATTTTTTTTGACAGAAACCCGAAGAAAATTGATAGCTCCCATCTAGAGGCCTCCCCAAACAAGCATGCCAGGTTTCAAAGCAATCCGATCATAAATGTGCCCTGTAGGGTGTACAAATGGGAAATATTGTGGTCTGACTAGACTAAGTTCTAAGAACGTTGGCCGTGGCAACATTTTTAGACGGAAATGGAAGAAAATCGATAGCTCCCATCTAGAGGTCACCGTAAATAAGCATACCAGGTTTCAAAGCAATCTAATCATAAATGTGCCCTGTAGGGTGAGCCAAAGGGAAATATTGTGGTCTAACTAAACTAAGTTCAAAGAATGTTGGCTGCGACAACATTTTTTTATGGAAATTGAAGAAAATCGATAGCTCCCATCTAGAGGTCTCCCCAAACAAGCATGCCTGGTTTCAAAGCAATCCAATCATAAATGTGCCCTGTAGGGTGTGCCAAAGGGAAATATTGAGTCTTCTGACTAAACTAAGTTCTAAGAACGTTGGCCGCGGCAACATTTTGTGACAGAAATTGAAGAAAATCGATAGCTCCCATCTAGAGGTCTCCCCAAACAAGCATACCAGGTTTCAAAGCAATCTGATCATAAATGTGTCCTGTAGGGTGTGCCAAAGGGAAATATTGAGGTCTGACTAAACTAAGTTCTACGAACATTGGCCGTGGCAACATTTTTTGCCGGAAATTGAAGAAAATCGATAGCTCCCATCTAGAGGTCACCCTAAATAAGCATACCAGGTTTCAAAGCAATCAAATCATAAATGTGCCCTGTAGGGTGTGCCAAAGGGAAATATTGTGGTTTGACTAAACTAAGTTCTAAGAACGTTGGCCGCGGCAACATTTTTTGACAGAAATTGAAGAAAATCGATAGCTCCCATCTAGAGGTCACCCCAAACAAGCATACCAAGTTTCAAAGTAATCTGATCATAAATACGACCTGTGAGGTGTGCCAAAGGAAATTGTGGACGTACGTACTAACGTACGTATGCCGACGGACGAGAAGTGATGGCAATAGCTCAGCTTGACTTTGTCAAGTTGAGCTAAAAATGTTAAGAAAAAGGTTTAAAACACACTGGATGAGGGTTAAATAATGGTAGAATGATAATAAGCACCATATAGAAGCAATACAAGAGGCCCCAGGGGGCCTGAGGGCACTCACCTGACAAGGTAGACTAAATATCAACCCAGGGAACTGATTTCAACAAGTTGCATCTGCCCCTCCTTAGACAAGCCTACACCAAATATCCAAAGATTCTGACTGGTGGATCTAAAAAAAAAAGATTTTTAAAGAATATTCCTCATATTGAAAACTAAGTTATAATTCTGGCTCCCACAGGGAGCCTAAATATGAACACAGGGGCTTGGCTTTATCAAACTTGAATCCCCCCCCCCCCCCCCCCCCTAAGGATGCTGCACACCAAATATCAAAACATTCCAACTGCTGGATCTGAAGAAGATTTTTTAAGAAAATTCCTCATTTTGAACTAAGTTACAATTCGAGCTTCCGCAGGGAGCCCAAATATTGACCTAGGGACATGGCTTGAACAAACTTGAATCTCACCCCCCTAAGGATGCTGCATACCAAATATCAAAACATTCTGACTGCTGGATCTGAAGAAGATTTTTAAAGAAAATTCCTCAGTTTTAACTAAGTTATAATTCGGGCTACCACAGTGAGCCCAAATATGAACCCCGGGACTTGGCTTGAACAAACTTGAATCTCACCTCCCTAAGCATGCTGCATACTCAATATCAAAAGATTCTGCCTGCTGGATCTTGAGAAGATTTTTTATGAAATTTGCCTGAAATGCACTAAGTTGAAATTCGGGCTCCTATACTGAGCCCAAATATTAACCCAGGGGGCCGATTTGTACAAACTTGAATCAGATCCACCCCACAATGTTGCATACCAAATATCAAAAGATTCTGCCTGCTGGATCTGGAGAAGAAGATTTTTTAAGAAATTTGCCTGAAATGCACTAAGTTCAAATTCGGGCTTCTATAGTGGCCAATTTGAACAAACTTGAATCTGCCCCCCCTAGAGATGATGTATACCAAATAGGAAAGAATTCTGCCTGGTGGATCTGAAGAAGAAGATTTTTTTTAATTTCGGAAAGAAATTCATGGGTGCTATCAGTTATGCCCCTTGTGGTGCCCCCTGTGGGTGCGGAAAGTTTATTTGTACAAGTTTGAATTGACATATGATAGGAAACATGCACACCAAATTTGGTTCAATTTGATCCAGTAGTTTGTGAGGAGTAGTCGATAATGTAAAGTTCACGATGGACGATGACGACAGCGAACGGCAAGTGGTAAGTTAAGCTCCCTTCGGTGAGCTGATAAAGGCCATGGGATGAAAAGGGTGTCGGCAGCTGACCTAAACAAAAAAATTAACACACTGAAAATGTCTAAGTGTTAGGTAAACAGGAAACTTAACATTAACAAGAGGCCCCACAGGGCCTGAAGCACTCATCTTGAACAGAACACAATATAAACAGAGTCCAAGAATGAGTCTACATTAAGCAATCCATCTCCATGGGCTACACTGTCAATCCTGGAGTGCCTCAGGAGTGACAAAAATAATCTGGGCATCATGGCTTTTCTGCAGTTGATCATAACGTAAAATGTAGAGCTCCCCTATGAAGCCCCTTGATACAACCTTTGTGGATTAATCTTAGTTACACACCTCTAGAGGGTACTGAATACAAAATTTTTAATTCTTCAGCAAATGGCCAATTCCGGCTCCCATAGGGAGCCCAAATATTAACCCAGGCTCTCGATTTGAACACAGTTGAATCTGACTTTCCCAGAGATGTTGTGTACCAAATATGAAAGCATTCTGACTGTTGGAGCTGAAGAAGAGAAATTTTAAAGAAATTTCTTCATATTGCACTAAGTTAAAATTTGGGCTACCATAGCGAGCCCAAATATTAACCTATGGATCCGATTTGAACAAACTTGAATCTGACCCCCCTAGAGATGTTGTATACTAAATATGAAAGCATTCTGACTGGTGGATCTGAAGAAGATTTTTGAAGAAATTCCCTCATATAGTACTAAGTTAAATTTCAGGTTCCCATATGGAGCCCAAATATTAACCCAGGCACTCGAATTGAACAAACTGGAATCTGACCACCACCCCCCCCCCCCCCCCCCCCCCCCCCCCCCCCTCCCCCCAAAAGATGTTGTATACCAAATATGACAGCATTCCGACTGGTGGATCTGAAGAAGAAGATTTTTAAAGAAATTTCCTCATATCGCACTAAGTAAAAATTTGGGCTACCATAGCAAACCCAAAAATATACCTAGGGATCTCATTTGAACAAACTTGAATCTGACCCCCCTAGAGATGTTGCATACCAAATATGAAAGTATTCTGACTGGTGGATCTCAAAAAGATTTTTTTAAATTATCCCCCATATTGAACAAAGTTAAAATTTGGGCTTGGGGCTTGGTTTGAACAATCTTGAATCTGACCCTCATAACAATGATGTATATCAAACATTAAAAGATTCTGACTGGTGGTTCTGAAGAAGATTTTTAAAGAATATTCCCCATATTACCCTATTTAAAAAATTTGGGCTCCTGTATTGAGCCCAAATATGAACCAATGGGCTTTATTTTAACAAACTTGTATCTGACCCCCTATGAATGCTCTATACTGAATATCAGAAGATTCTGATGATTTGTTCTGGAGAAAAGATTTTTGAAAATTTTTGCAAATATGCTGACTCAGCATTTTTTCAATGCCCATTACAGAACACCCTAACATAACCAATGGCAATTTTTTTTTACCATTCAATTCTACTGGTCCTAAGGATACTTCATAACAAGTAAGAGCTCTCTGTTCCGTGTGGTTTGGTAAATATGGGTGTTTGAAAATATTTCTATTTTTAGCTCCCAGGGTTCCTGCGGGAATTTTTTTTTTTGCATGGGTCAAGTACTTATGACCCAATAATACAACATACCAAATTTGGTTCAAACCGGACCATCAGTTCAGAAAATAGAAATTTTGGGCGGGGCCCAAAATCTTACCCCTCCCATTACAAAGCCAAATATTGCTTCACGAACTTTGTTTGAACAAACTTGATTCTACACCTCAAAAGGAAGCTCCATAGCAAATATCAAGTCATTGTAGACACTGGTTCATGAGAAGATTTTAAAAATATTTTGGAGCTTTTTCTCCCACTCCCTCCCTATGGGGCTGGGCATGTTGAGTTGAACAAAAATGCAATGCCCCTTTAGGATCATCACTCACACAAACTTTCACTTGAATTGGCCAGAGGCTTTGGAGGAGAAGAACAAAACATGGTGTTGACAGACGACGGACGGAGAGCAATGAGATTAGCTCAGCTTGACTTTGTCAAGATAGGCTAAAAAGGATGAAAAATTTGAAGAAATTCACTGGACAAGGGTTAAATGATGCTAGAATGATAATGAGGAACATGTATGATGGAATATAATTACCATGGGAATAGAAGGAAAACAGCAGCTGACCTAAACACAAAGAGGTAAACAGAAAAGTAAAAGTAACTAAAAATGGTAAGAAAAAGGTTTAAAACACACTGGATGAGGGTTAAATAATGGTAGAATGATAATAAGCACAATATAGAAGCAATATAAAGGCCATGGGATGAAAAGAGTGTCAACAGCTGACCTAAACAGTAACTGTAACACACAGAAAATGTGTAAGTGTGAGGTAAAAAGAAGAGTTAACGTTCGAAATTTGATGAAAAATTTAAAGAAATTAACTGGAGAAGGGTTAAATCATGGAACAATGATACTGAAGAACATATATGATGAATATAAGTGCCATGGGAAGAGAAGGAGCACAGCAGCTGACCGAAACACTAAGTTAAACATGAAATTCTGAGCTAAACAGAAAAGTAAACGTAACTAAATAATGTTAAGAGAAACGTTTAAAACACACTGGGTGAGGGTTAAATAGTGGTAGAATGATAATAAGCGCCGTATGGAAGCATTATAAAGGCCATGGGATGAATAGGGTGTCGACAGCTGACCTAAACAGAAACTGTAACACACTGAAAATGTCGAAGTGTGAGCTAACCAGAAAACTAAACATTCAAAATTAGAAGAAAAATTTTAAGAAATTCACTGGACAAGGGTTAAACCATGGTAAAATGATAATGAAGATGTATGATGAATATAAGAGCCATGGAAAGAGAAAGAACACGGCAGGTGAGCTGAACATGAAGTTAAACATGAAATTCTGAGCTAAACAGAAAAGTAAACACAATTAGAAAATGTTAAGAAAAAGGTTTAAAACACACTGGGTGAGGGTGAAATAATGGTATAATGATAATAAGCACCACATAGAAGCAAGATAAAGGCTATGGGATGAAAATGGTGTCGGCAGTTGACCTAAACAGAAACAGAACACACTGAAAGTGTGTAAGTGTGAGCGTTAAAAATCTGAACAATTCGAAGAACTTCAGAGGATCAGGGTTAAATGATGCCAAAATGATAATGAGGAACATGTATGAGGAATATAAGCACCATGAGAAAAGGAACACAGCAGCTGACCTGAACACAAAGTTAAACCTAAAATCTGAGCTAAACAGAAAAGTAAACACAGCTAAAAATGGTACGAAAAAGGTTTAGAATGCACTGGGCGAGGGTTAAATAAAGATAGAATGATAATAAACACCATATAGAAGCAATATAATGGCCATGGGATGAAAAGGGTGTCGACAGCTGAACTAAACAAGAGGCCCCAAAGAGCCCAAGTGATTTAAAGAAGTATTTGGGGTCACATTCAGTTTGACATGGTTCATCAACACTACAAAGGAATGAAGGCATGAGAGACAAATTTTATGGAACTAGGGACATGGCTTAAAAAAAACTTGAATCTTACCCCTTTAAGGATGCTGCATACCAAATATCAAAAGCATTCATCTGCTGGATCTGAAGACGAAGATTTTTAAAGAAAATTCCTCATTTTGAACTAAGTTATCATTCAGGCTCCCACAGTGAGCCCAAATAGGAACCCAGGGACTTGGCTTTAACAAACTTGAATCTCACCCACCTAAGGATGCTACACACCACATATCAAAACATTCCGACTGCTGGATCTGAAGAAGATTTTTTAAGACAATTCCTCATTTCGGATGCTGCATACCAAATATCAAAAGCATTCATCTGCTGGATCTGAAGACGAAGATTTTTAAAGAAAATTCCTCATTTTGAACTAAGTTATCATTCAGGCTCCCACAGTGAGCCCAAATAGGAACCCAGGGACTTGGCTTTAACAAACTTGAATCTCACCCACCTAAGGATGCTACACACCACATATCAAAACATTCCGACTGCTGGATCTGAAGAAGATTTTTTAAGACAATTCCTCATTTCGAACTAAGTTACAATTCAAGCTTCCACAGTGAGCCCAAATATGGACCTAGGGACATGGCTTGAACAAACTTGAATCTCACCCCCCTAAGGATGCTGCATACCAAATATCAAAACATTCTGACTGCTGGATCTGAAGAAGATTTTTAAAGAAAATTCCTCATTTTGAACCAAGTTATCATTCGGGCTCCCACAGTGAGCCCAAATATGGACCTAGGAACATGGCTTGAAAAGACTTGAATCTCACCCCCCTAAGGATGCTGCATACCAAATATCAAAACATTACGACTGCTGCATCTGAAGAAGAAGATTTTTAAAGAAAATTCCTCATTTTGAACTAAATTATAATTTGGGCTACCACAGTGAGACCAAATATGAACCCAGGGACTTTTCTTGAACAAACTTGAATCTCACCCCCCTAAGAATGCTGCATACCCAATATCAAAAGATTCTGCCTGCTGGATCTTGAGAAGAAGATTTTTAAAGAAATTTGCCTGAAATGAACTAAGTTCAAATTTGGGCTCCTATACTGAGCCCAAATATGAACCCAGGGGGCCGATTTGAACAAACTTGAAATCAGATCCACCCCACAATGTTGCATACTAAATATCAAAAGATTCTGCCTGCTGGATCTGGAGAAGATGATTTTTTAAGAAATTTGCCCGAAATACACGAAGTATTGCAAAGCCTTCTTGCACTTAAAGGACAAATTCATCAATTTTATTAACTTTGGTATGTTATTTTTAATTTCACTAGTTTGCATTGGTTATAAAAAGAGCGCATGTGGTAGCCAAATGGACCATGCGAGAGGGCCTGAGAAACATATTTGTAACTTTTTTAGGCCTAATAGTCTCAAGACCATTTTCATGTCAATTTATAAAAATAAAACTTTAGAAATTTGATAACAAATTATCTGAAATCAACTAATTATCTGAACTCTCTCATTCCCCGATGTACAGGCAGCCAACAATGATGTAAAAACACGGACAAGATACTCTGGAGTGCCTAATAATCGTACATGTATGATTAGTCTTTTTCGAACAAAATTCCCACCTATATGATCCTTATTTCGCCCTGTATGATTATTAATTTTCAGCAATCGAATGTGCCGAGCAGCCGCTTATCTCAGGAAGTTCACCAAAACAAACTAGTAAGGTACAAGTACAAGCAAACACAGGATGCAATGGAAATGTTAACTGGTAGAGATCTGGAAGCATATATTTGGGCTTTATTCTGAAGTACTGTTACCATAACTTTAAGACCTAGTACTCAGTGGATGTGTTTCATAGCATCGGTGAAACAGAATTAAAAAGTGTTTGACCACCGAGGTGGTATTAGTCCCCTACGGCACTTTTGTGACATAAGGTGTTTTTGTCACAGAAGACACTAGAGTATATAAGCATCTTGGATCTTGAAAAAAAAATATTGAGCGTGAATAATCCCCTCACAACCCTTTATCCATGTACCATATAGGAAAGGCGTAGCTTGAACCATGTTGGAGGGAGGGGTGGTAACATAAAATAGAGAAAAAAGCTTAAAAAACACAACAAAAATGGACGCCATTCTGCCATCTTGGATTTTGAAAAATAAATATTGACCGTGCATCATCCCCTCAGAACCATTTATCCATGTACCAAATATGAAAGGTGTAGCTTGAAGCATATTAGAGGGAGAGGTGGTAACATAAAAACAGACAGACAGACACACGGACAGACAGACAGATGTTAGATTTTGAAAAAAATATTGAGCGTGCAACATCCCATTACAACCCTCTATGTGCCAGATATAAAAAGTGTAGCTTGAACCATGTTGGAGTGAGGGGTGGTAACATAAAATAGAGAAAAAAGCTTAAAAACACAACAAAAATGGCCGCCATGCCGCCATCTTGAATTTTGAAAAAAAAAATATTGAACGTGCATCATCCCCTCCCAACCCTCTATCCATGTGCCAAATATGAAAGGTGTAACTTAAAGCATGTTGGAGGGAGAGGTGGTAACATAAAAAACAGACAGACAGATGGATGGACAGACGGACGGATGGACGGACGGACGGACAGACGGATGGAGTGCAATCCTATAGTCCCCTTGCGGTTCCCGTAGGGGACTAATTAGTCCATAAGGTTTTGACTTGGTGCAATGTATGGGAGAGTGCCTATAGGCACTCTCCCCAGGGATTTTTCTAGGTGTATTGTGAATGGGTCCAAGGGCCTGTGCAATTGGGGAAAAAACATCTTATAGGACCAGATTGGGAATCCTGTTGATGCTGTAGAGTGGAGAAAAGTGCACATTTCTTCTCTACAGGTACATTAAAAATGAAGAAGTTGGTTTTATTAATTGAAATTATGGTTTTACAGTTCTTTTATCAGCATAATAAGACCAACTTTTGCAGTAAAAATCATAAATGTTATGGCCAAGTTGATACTGGTTACCAATTGGGAATTTAATGTTACAAATTGGGAAAAATCATGCCTAAATCTCATTGGGAATGGGGCCTATATTTGGCCCCTGTCGTCACCTAGAAAAATCCCTGCTCCCATAAATTGCAACAAGTAAAATCGATGTGAAAATTATGATAACCGAAAGTAATTTAGCCCTTCAGTTCACCACTTCAAGAGCATCAGGCATCTGTGTTATAAAAACGACTCTGAGCATAGAGGCTGGCTCACATCTTGGAATTTTCCACCCAATACTATTATTCGACCCTATACTATTATTAATTTTCAGAAATTTTCCACCCTGTACTATTATTTCGCACTGTACTATTATTGGGCACTCAAGCCAAGTTCTGAAGGAAGAATACACTTGGGACAACTTTTTCAGAGCAATAATAGAGAGCTTATTTATGACATCAGTGTGGAAATCTTTTAAATTAGTGAACTGACACAATAAGAAATAAACAGAATGCGACTTTTGCAAATCATCAGGTCCAAGCATTTTATTAGCAATTTCCATAAGTAACACACCGGTACACTGTTAAAAGTCTGTTGTTTATGCAAGATTTACATATTTACATGCTGAGTTTTTCACATGGTATACATCCACTAAAACAATATTTAGAATTGCTAGGTAGGTCTATTTCTGACATGGTCTTATTCCCACCTCAGTTAATATGATTTAAACAAAGTTTATATTATATTAATATCATTAATTTGGAAGGCCACTTATGATTTCGCTTTATTTTATCTTCCATCAACAGGAAAGACAGTCTTTCAGTTTTAAAAGTGGGAGGCACACTGTATGTTGCTTGTTACCATTTGAAGTGAAAAAGGTATTGTTGAGGCCCAGATTTGAGAAAATGTTTTCAAGAAAAAAAACCTCGTTCACACCACTGGTGCACATCATGTAGAGATTCCTAAAATATTACCTGATTTTTCGCAAATGCTTTTCGCAGCAATAAATTATTTATTTGAGTTTGATGTAATACATGAATTGCAACTTCAAAGGAGAAATGTTATGTTGATCGGATGATTTTTCTTGGAATGCATGAGCAAAAGGTCAGTGAGTGTCGAATTTATGTTGCTTACATACCAATTCTCGGAAAGTGAAGTTTGATTTTGACTATTTCTCATGAACAGATTTTAACTCATTACACAAAACATGATATCAAAATTTATGTTAATTTTCCCCCCTCAATTCTTGAAAAAAAATTCTAACAAAAAGATCTCATGTGCTCCTCATTGGAATGAGCTTGACGACATGGTCTTGTTGAATTTTCATCTACTGCACAGCTCCCATCAAAATCGAAAGCTTGAGAACAACCTATACTATTACTATGTTCTTTCTATATTTTCTGGGTGTAAAGACAGCAGAATGCTCACTATCGGTCTTTTGATTTTATGGCGAGCTCTCGCTCTTGCATGCCACCGCACCTGCAATTTTCACTTTTTGCGAGTAGACAACAGCATGCCTCGATTCCACCTAGTAAGTGATTAACCTTTACCTATCAAATCAACTATCAAAATACAAACTGTGCAGTAGAAAAAGAACTTTTGAAAAATTTCAACAAAACCATGTCATGTGACCACTCTTTGGAACGATCATTCCAAGATTTCAAACTAATCAAACTTCACTTTCCCAGAATTGGTATGTCAAGAACATAATCTGAAAAACTTGCTACTCCCTGTCTATTCGATCATGCATTCTGTGAAGAATCATCTGACTGCTTTATGATTGCTCCACTGAAGTTGCATTTCATGTATTATACTGAAAATTTGATTATTGCTGAAAAAAAGCTTTTTTGAAAAATCAGGTAATAATTTTGGAATCCCTACTTACTGTGCACAAGTGGAGTGAATGGTATTGAGATGTTCATTGATGTTTTTCTTGAACTTTTTCCCGATGCTGGGACACTCCACAACAGCATGCTTCACTTCAAATGGTAGCAAGAAGTATACAGCACACCTCCCATTTTCAAAATCGAATGCTTACAATAAGCTCAAACAGTTAATTGGGAATCAATTAATTTGTGAGGTCAATATGGTTAACCAGTTCCACGTTTTCCTAACCTTTTCAGCATTTAACCCTTTACCCAACGTAACGGCCAAAACCGGCCAGCGCTATTCACAAAAATCGCCAATTAATATTATTATTTTTTTCATTTTTTGTCTCAAAAACATAGGTTATGACCCCTCTTTGGAACGAGCTCATCGAGCTCGTTCCAAAGAGGGGTCATAACCTATGTTTTTGAGACAAAAAATGAAAAAAAATAGTTATTCAAGAATTTTGTTTGCAAGTGTCGTCTGCTTTTCATGTTAGGTAAAGGGTTAAGTCCTCATGATTGACCTTTTCAAACAAGTCCTATTTGCAGGGACTAGTGTTCAATCGATTACCAAAAATGGTAGCTGACCGATTATCGGTTATTTGAGCTCACTATCGACCAATTCTGATCCCAATTCCGATTGTAATACCATGCACTACAAGACAAGCAGAGGCTCGAAAGAACTACAGTAACCCATTACCCAACGCAGACGATATCAAAAGTTATTCTTTTAATATTTGTTTTTTCAAAATTTTCCGAAAATTTCAAAGAATCCATATCATATGAACCCTCAATGGAACAAGCTCAATGAATCTTTTTGAAATATATATATTTTTTAAACTAGTTAATTTGTAAATTACGAGGGCAGATGCGGCTGATTCCTTAGGTAAAGGGTTAAACTGAACATTTTCACAGTGTTAAACTTCATTGACTGGGGTCGCAGTAAAATTACCGGTCACGCACACTTGGGCGGTAAAAGTGGCTCTCAGAGCCATGTTTACTGCCCAAGGGTGTGCAACTGGTAATTTTACTGCAACCCGAGTCAGTGGAGTGCAACCTTCACTTTTCCGGTATGAACTGGCGATTGCCGCAAGTAGCTCAATTGTAAGCTTTACATGTTGTTTAACTTGTATATCCCAAAAAGGGACGTCTAGAGAGATTAACAATGCACACTGCAGTTGTTTCTCAACTTTATTGAATGGTATCATTGACCATCATTTTACATTAACAATTGAACAATCGCAGAAGATAATAAAATGCGATTAATGAATCATCACAAAATGTTTAGGAACCGATGTTCCAGGAGCAGTTGCCTTTGTCACAATCGGCATAATCATCGGTTCAACACCAGCAGCGACATTCATGGGCTTGGAATTTATGTTTTGAAATGTAAGTACTTCCCAACTTACCTGCACAAACCATGAAGTAAGATGAAAGTTTGGTGATATTTACACTATGATTTTCTAAAATCTGCAGCACATGTAGTTACAAAAGAATTATTAAATTACCTGGTCATAATTATCATGCCCATGGAAGAAGGGTTCTTTCCTAAAAATCATACTAGCAAACATACAACCTAAACTCCACATGTCCAGAGAATAATCATACATCTGAAATAAACAATAAATCCATATTTGATGTTTAGGTCACTTTCAGCATCAGTGGCTACAAGCCTGAAAATAAGCTGTCATCTGCAAAATGAGGTCCCCAGAGGGTGAATGTGGTGATGCTACCGGCTTGAATCAAGGTCTCAAGCCGAAACAGAAAGATGTGTCTAGAGGATAAATTGGCCCACTGTATGGGAAAGCATCAGCAAATTCACCCCCTGGGGACCTCATTTTGCAAATGACAGGTTGCTTATATTCAGGCTTGAGTGGCTACATCGTAAATCTAATACAAGTGTGAAGCCAAGTTTAGCCATTTGTTTACAGCTATGCTGCCATCTTCATAGAACTTGCACCACAGATGTTGGTTACCAGGGCTTATTTTACCAGTGGAGGTTTACTGCAGTAAACATGCACTACTCCACTTCCTTGATTTTCAACAAGGAAACAAATCCACCCTCTGGGGACCTCATTTTGCAAATGACAGGTTGCTTATAATCAGGCTTGAGTGGCTACATCGTAAATCTTATACAAGTGTGAAGCCAAATTTAGCCATTTGTTTACAGCTGTGCTGCCAACTTCGTAGAACTTGCACCACAGGCGTTGGTTACCAGGGCTTATTTTACCAGTGGAGGTTTACTGCAGTAAACATGCACTACTCCACTTCCCTGATTTTCCACAAGGAAACAAATCCATAAGACAATAGAATGTGTGTTAACCCTTAAAGGCCCATTTCTGACTTTTATGACCTCAGAACAGGTGCCCTTAACATGCCATCATGAGAAGGTCCTATTGACAACAGATAAATTAGTTAGGCAGTGGTTTCTAGTCAGGTCTTGGCTGCTTGTTAAGGCAGCCAAGACTTGACTAGGAATAACTGCTAAGCCACTGGATGTATAGAGGCTGTGGGATGGTGGGATTTCAGGACACATATCCAGGCCTTTAAGGGTTAAAACACCAGGTTTTTAAATATTGGTTGAATTTAAGGAAATCGCCAACTTCTCAAGTCAGTTGCTGTTCAGCCCGATTGATGAAAATCGGAAATGCCATTTCTTGCCTTCTTTTCAAACTTTTATCACTTTTTACAGCAACAGACCATGCAGTCTGTGAGTAAATTCAAAATTATATTTACATAGGCAGTTGTTTCTGGGAAGTCTTGGCTGACTCTATAGACTTGCCAAGAAGCAAAGGCAAAGCCACAGGATGCAGACAGGGAATGTGTAGCAAAAATGTATAAAAATCTCTAAAACTTTAATGACTGCTGAGGGTTTACGTATGTAATCACAACTTAAGAAATTAGACAAACAAGCATAAAAGCCAAACCAAACTATCTGTCATGCCCGCTAATGTGGGGATGCCGTTTACCATTGCAAGTGTGATGGAATTTCAAAGCTTGTAAACACATAATTTATTAAGTTACCTCAACTCTTAGCAAGCCACCTTTCTCATTTTTTTTAAGCAAGAGAAAGGCAAATTGATACTGGTGTGATAAGCAGGTTGAGCAAAGCCTGATATGAAGCCTGAATGAAAGTGTCAATGACACTGTAGCTTAATTTGTGTGTTGTATTTGATGAAAAGGATAATGTTCAATATTTATGAAAAGATTAGGAAATAAGACAAGAATTGTGATAATTGGGAATATGTTCATTTCTAGTCCCTGTATGCTATGTTTTTGATAAAAATAATATGAGGTGTACTCTGTACTAAAGAGCTGAGGGGTGGGTTAATATGACCTCACAGTTAATGTATGTGGCCCTCACAGTTAACGTTAGTATATTAACGAAAGTTACCAAGTTACAGTGAAATTATTCCAAAACGAGTTATCCTATCAAGTTACATTGACATCCCTTCATAAATATGGCCTGTAGACTGTGCTAAAGGTTTTCGGGCTTCAGGCCCCTGTAGCCGTCAGTTTCCTAATTGCGTCCAAAGGGGACGTTCTCATCTAGACATTATATGAAGTCAACCTACCAAGTTACAATGAAATCCCTTCATAAATATGAATGTAGACTGTGCTAAAGGTTTTTGGGCTTTGGGCTCGGGCAGCCATCATGGTTGAATGATCGCAACCAAAAGGGGACATTCTCATCTGGGCATCATCTGGAGTGATCCTACGAAGTTACAATGAAATTCCTTCATAAATATGACCTGCAGACTGCGCTCAAGGTTTTTGGGCTTCGGGCCCCTAAGTCGTCACAGTTGACCAATCACGACCAAAAGGGGATGTCATCATCTAGGCATTATATGGAGTCAAACTAACAGGTTACGATGAAATCCTTCCATAAATATGACCTATAGACTATGCTAAAGGTTTTGGGGTCTTGGGCTTGGGCAGCCATCAAGGCTGAATGATCGCGACCAAAAGGGGACGTTCTCATCTAGACATTATTTGGAGTCATCCTAGGAACTAAGCTACAATGAAATCCCTTCATAATTATGACCAGTAGACAGTGCAAAAGGTTTTCAGGCTTCGGGCCCCTGTAGCTGTCACAGTTGTCCAATCATGTCCAAAAGGGGACGTTCTCATCTAGACATTATATGAAGTCAACCTACCAAGTTACAATGAAATCCTTTCATAAATATGACCTGTAGACTGTGCGAAGGGATTTGGGCTTCAGGCTCGGGCAGCCATAATGGTTGAATGATCGCAATCAAAAGGGGACATTCTCATCTGGGCATCATCTAGAGTGATCCTACAAAGTTACAATGAAATCCCTTCATAAATATGACCTGTAGACGGTGCTCAAGATTTTCGGGCTTAGGCACCTGTAGCCATCACAGTTGGCCAATCACGACCAAAAGGGGATGTCATCATCTAGGCATTCTATGGAGTCAACCTAACAGGTTACAATGAAATCCTTCCATAAATATGACCTATAGACTATGCTAAAGGTCTTTGGGCTTGGGCAGCCATAAAGGCTGAATTATCACGACCCAAAGGTGACGTTCTCATCTAGACATTATTTGGAGTCATCCTGCCAAGCTACAATGAAATCCCTTCATAATTATGACCTGTAGAATGTTCTTAAGGTTTTCGGGCTTCGGGCCCCTGCAGCCGTCACAGCTGCCCAATTGTGTCCAAAAGAGGACGTTCTCATCTAGACATTATATGAAGTCAACCTACCAAGTTACAATGAAATCCCTTCATAAATATGACCTGTAGACTGTGCTAAAGGTTTTCGGGCTTCAGGCTCGGGCAGCCCTCCTGGTTGAATGATCGCAACCGAAGGTGACAATCTCATCTGGGCATCATCTGGAGTGATCCTACGAAGTTACAATAAAATCCCTTCATAAATATGACCTGTAGTCTGTGCTCAAGGTTTTCGGGCTTCGGGCACCTGTAGCCATCACAGTTGACCAATCGCGACCAAAAGGGGATGTCATCATCTAGGCATTATATGGAGTCAACCTAACAGGTTATAATGAAATCCTTCAATAAATATGATCTTTTGTCTATGCTCAAGGTTTTTGGGCTCGGGCACCCATCAAGGCTGAATGATGGCGATCAAAATGGGACGTTCTCATCTAGACATTATTTGGAGTCATCCTACCAAGTTACAATGAAATCCCTTCATAAATATGACCTGTAGACTGTGCTAAAGGTTTTCGGGCTTCGGGCCCCTGCAGCCGTCACAGTTGCTCAATCACGTCCAAAAGGGGAACTGCTCATCCAGACAATATATGAAGACAACCCACCAAGTTACAATGAAATTCCTCAATAAATATGACCTGTAGACTGTACTACAGGTTTTCAGGTTTTGGGCTCGGGCAGTCGTCACGGTTGGCAGATCATGCCCAAATGGGGAAATTCTCATCTAGACATCATAAGGAGTCATCCTACCATGTTAAACATGACCTGCAGACTGTGCTAAAAGTTTTTGGGTTTCGGGCTTGGGCAGCCATCACGTTTGACGGATCATGCCCAAAAGGGGATGTTCTCATCTAGGCATTTATACAGAAGCATCCTACCAAGTCACAATGAAATCCCTTCATAAATACGACCTGTAGACTGTGCTAATAGTTTTCGGGTTTTGGGCTCGGGCAGCCATACTGGTTGCCCGATCGCGACCAAAAGAGGACGTTCTCATGTAGACATGACCCCAAACCTGCATATGAAATTTCGTGACGATCAGACAAGAACTGCGGGGTGTAGCCCGTGCTAAAGGAAAATGTGAACGGACTCACAAACAGACTTCCGCACGCGTGATGGCAATAGCTTATCCTGACTATGTCAAGTTAAGCTAAAAATAAGCAATCTGTCATTTGCAGAATGAAGTCCCCAGAGGGTGAATTTGCCAATGCTATCCCATACAGTGGGCTAGAATCATCCAATATATCCTATGGATACCTCTTTCTGTTTATGCCCAGAGACCTTGATTCAGATTGTGGTTCACAGAGGGTAAATTTAGTAATGCTACCCTGCTGGGCAGGGTAGCATTACTAAATTCACCCTCTGGGAACCTCATTCTGCAGATAACAGTCTGCTTATTTTCAGGCTTGCCTGATATCAACCACCTCAAATACTGCAACAAATTTTATTACTCCGGTAACATGATGTGATGTAGCACACTGCAAGAAAGGAGCGAGAGAGGCAGGCTAATGTCGAAGATAACCATTTTATCAACATATGAAAAGGTCCACTCAAGGTCACTCCTTTTTGGGCAGGCCTGGCCTTTTAGAAAATGCAGAGGAACCACTGTCGCTCTCCTAAATCTGTTTCAGGGGAGCAATTCTACTATAATAATTAATTATACAAGGTTATTAATATGGGATTTGAAGTTTGAGGAGAGCCATTGCAGTTTAAGGAGAGCAATTATGGCTCTCCTCAATTTGGTATGAGGACAGCCAAGGAGAGCCGAGCCGGAGCTATAGCTCCCCTCAAACGGCCAGGCCTGCTTTTTGGGACAGCTAAATACAGGATAAATGTGAGGGAGTCAGAGAGAAAATAAGAGTCATGGTTACCTTGCATTCTCGTCTATTGCAATCAGGCTTTAAAGGGATGGTATTAAAATCACCGATACTACTCACAAAATTACATTTTCCTTACAAGAAAATGCCACCAAGATATGAAATTACGGACATTTGATGTATAAATGTGACCTTAAGGTATGCAAGTTAAGTTTAATGTGCGACACTGACAACTAATGATACAGCTACTAGTGATAAATGTCACAGGCCTGATCCAAATACAGGCCAATTTAGAATTGGTCTAGGCCAGATCCAAACTGGGATTTGGATTTGACCAGATCATAATTAGGATTTGGGACTAGGTCAATTTAGAACTGAACTAGACCAGATCCTGACTGGGATTTGGTCGAGGCCAGGTCTAAATTCTATACCAATTTAGGTTTGGACAAGTCCAATTTAGGTTTGGACAAGTCCAATTTAGAACTGGACAAGGACAGATCCCAATTGAGTTTTGCTCTGGTCCTATTTAGAACAATTTGACAAGACATTTTTTTATCTTTCGAATTCCAATGTGACTTCAAATGAAGAGTGAAAAGGCTCAGCAAGCCAGCACCCATCACTGTGATTATACAGTTTTGTAAGTATTGTGAAAGCAAGTTGGCACAATTCAAATCATGTATGTAATGTGTTAGTGACCAAATGGATGTGTTGGATTTATTTTGTTAATAAATTAATAAATGACCTGTCATAGACATGTATTCCACTTATTTTATTATTTTACAATATTGTGCGTTTTAACCCTTTATCCAACATAATGGTCAAAACCGGTCAGCGCTATTCGCAATTACTTTTCATTATTTTTTTCATTTTTTGACTCAAAAACATAGGTTATGACCTCTCTTTGGAACAAGCTGGTCGAGCTCGATCCAAAGAGGGGTCATAACTAATGTTTTTGAGACAAAAAATGAAAAAAATTAGTTATTCAAGAATTTTGTTCGCAAGTGTCATCTGCTTTTCGAAAATGTTAGGTAAAGGGGTAAACTAAAGTTATCAATTTTTGATTGGTCTGTGCATTAAAGTAGCCATGTGATGATTTAGACCTGGCGATGAGCTCGTTCCAAAGATGGGTCATAACCTATGTTTTTGGAGACAAAAAATGAAAAAAATTACTTAACCCTTTACCCAACGCAGACGATATCAAAATTTATTATTTTAAATATCATTTTTTAAAATATTTCAAAAAATTTTAACAAAAGCATATCATGTAACCCCTCGTTCCAACGAGCTCGTTCCAAAGAGGGGTCACATAAAGTTTTGTTGAAATTGTTTGAAAAATATTTTTTCAACTGCTGAATTTGCATATTACGAGGGCGGATGCGGGCGATTCGTTGGATAAAGGGTTAATCAAGAATTTTATTTGCAAGCGTCATCTGCTCTTCATGTTAGGTAAAGGGTTACACCAAAGTAATTAATTTTTGGTTGGTCTATGCATTAAAATAGCCATGTGATGATTAAGATCTTGCCTTGATCAAATCCCATTTAGGATCTGGTCTAGATCAGTTCTAAATTGGACAAGTCCTAATCCTAATTAGAGTCTGGCCTCGTCCAAATCCCATTTTGCATCTGGCCTAGACCAATTTTAAATTGGCCTGTATGTGGATCTTGCATGTGACAAACATTGAAGAGATTTCAGCAATTTATGGTGTTATAGTTAATCAAATGAAAGTGTCAATGACACTGTAGCTCAACTTGACAAACTTGAACTTGGAAAGTTATAAATGAAATGGCAAAATTGAAGATCATTGGTACCAATGTCATTTTTTTTGCCAGTGGCAACATTTTTTGACAGAAACCGAAGAAAATCGATAGCTCCCATCTAGAAGCCTCCCCAAACAAGCATGCCAGGTTTCAAAGCAATCTGATCATAAATGTGCCCTGTAGGGTGTACAAAAGGGAAATATTGTGGTCTGACTAGACTAAATTCTAAAAACGTTGGCTGTGGCAACATTTTTTGACAGAAATGGAAGAAAATCGATAGCTCCCATCTAGAGGTCACCGTAAATAAGCATACCAGGTTTCAAAGCAATCCGATCATAAATGTACCCTGTAGGGTGTGCCAAAGGGAAATATTGAGTCTTCTGACTAAACTAAGTTCTAAGAACGTTGGCCGCGGCAACATTTTTTGACGGAAATTGAAGAAAATCGATAGCTCCCATCTAGAGGTCACCTCAAACAAGCATGCCAGGTTTCAAAGCAATCCGATCATAAATGTACCCTGTAGGGTGTGCCAAAGGGAAATATTGAGTCTTCTGACTAAACTAAGTTCTAAGAACGTTGGCCGCGGCAACATTTTTTGACAGAAATTGAAGAAAATCGATAGCTTCATCTAGAGGTCTCCCCAAACAAGCATACCAGGTTTCAAAGCAATCTGATCATAAATGTGCCCTGTAGGGTGTGCCAAAGGGACATATTGAGGTCTGACTAAACTAAGTTCTACGAACATTGGCCGTGGTAACATTTTTTGCTGGAAATTGAAGAAAATCGATAGCTCCCATCTAGAGGTCAACCTAAATAAGCATACCAGGTTTCAAAGCAATCAAATCATAAATGTGCCCTGTAGGGTGTGCCAAAGGGAAATATTGTGGTTTGACTAAACTAAGTTCTAAGAACGTTGGCCGTGGCAACATTTTTTGACGGAAATTGAAGAAAATCGATAGCTCCCATCTAGAGGTCACCCCAAACAAGCATGCCAAGTTTCAAAGTAATCTGATCATAAATGCGACCTGAGGTGTGCCAAAGGAAATTGTGGAGGTACGTACTAACGTACGTACGTACGTACGTACGTACGTACGCCGACGAACGAGAAGTGATGGCAATAGCTCAGCTTGATTTTGTCAAGTTGAGCTAAAAATGCCACGAAGACATGGCATTATTAACATCTGATGCACAATCGAGACCCCTGACCTTGGAGTATGGAATGTAAATTGGTTGTGCAGAACACAGTCTACTAACGATATATATGTGAAAGAAGTTTCATCAATTTGTGTCAGGTAGTAACAAAATTATGGTCTGGACAAGCTAAATGTGGACGACGGATGGATGGACACCTGAGATGCATAGCTGTTACCTTGTCTTTGGGAGTACGAAAGGTAAAATTGATGTGTAATACACCAGCAACTGATGAGATGGATGTACAAGAAGTTTTAGATAGCTACATCAAGAAGTAAAGAAATTATGGTTAGGTAAGTTAAATGTCACTGAGAAAGATATTTTTAACATTTGACACTCTATTGCAACCTTGACCTTGGGATATGGCAGAGGAATGAAGTCATTTTTTTTGCAACTCTGTGGCCTATGTCAGATTTTTTCTGGTACTGGGATACCTCAGAAATAATGTCCGATTTTCCAGTAATGCAAAACTAGTGAGCCAAAATATCAACCTAGGGACTTAACATGAACAAACTTAAATCTGACAATAGGAACCTGTAAATCCTCATTTTTGTCTTGAATCGAATACCAAATCTTATCTTGCAAAACATTCAAATCCAAATCAAATCCATTTCTGCAGCAAATAACCTGTGAAGAAGCTCTATGGGAAATTCTCTGCATTGTATATGGTGTACATTGATCAGCGAAGAAACAAACAGACATCACAGCCATCGAAGTATTTCAGCATTATGCTCCATCACAAGGAAAGGGGAAGAATCAAAGATGAAACAGATATATCAAATTCTTAAATGACAGGTTTTAATTTAGGGGGGCAAGTCAGTACTCTGACATATAGTTTATAACATCCGATTCAAAGGCAGGGCCGACTCAGCGATATTCAGCACAGTATATTGCGATTTCATCTGACAACAGAAAAGTTGAATCGTGCCAGTAAACACCCCCTCCTTCGCCTGTTAATGAGGATCTAGAGATGGCCGGTCGCACGGTGTACCCCCACCATGGCATACCACCTAGTGTGGGTGACTGAAAGGGGGCATTCAATTTTTTAATATGAAATGGCCAGTCGGCCATCTTGAAACCGAGCAGGAAAAAAAATTATTTCACACACATCCCCTCATCATGTTGATCAATTTTGTGAAGTTTCATGAAAATGTGGCTAAAACTGAGGAAGTAGTTCGCTCCACAAGTTCACATAAAAAAAAATCCAATATGGCGGCCAGTCGGCCATCTTGAAACAAGCGGGAAAAAAATTTTGTTACACACTTCCCCTCATCATGTTCATCATTTTTTGTGAAGTTTCATGAAAATGCAGCTAAAACTTTGGAAGTAGTTCAATTCACAAGTTTACATGTGCAACGGACCGAACGACCAACCGACAGGACAAGTTGACTCCAAGATACCCCTAAACTTCGTTTTGTGGGGGTATAACAACACTATTGACTTCTATGGCCCTTCTCTTGACACAGGCCAGGCTATTTCAACGTGATTGGCCAGTGTCTTTCTAATTACAGATACCCTTCTGTTAATATGCATTGCAATGATGATTTGTTGTCTTCGTGGGTGAAATGCACCGGAACAATGACGTTCCAGTTTCCTCTCAATGAGTGTGGGCAAACTAATTGGGATGATTCAAAAAGTCGAATCTGTGATAATGGATTTGGACTGTATCAAATCCTGTGAATGATTTGAATCCGAATTGAATCTTGAAGCTTCGCAGCATCCTATCTGATGCCTCCCTTGCCACTCCCAGGATGCCGTATACCAAATATCATCAGATTCTGAATGGTGGAGCTGAAGGAGCCTTTTAAAGATTATTTGTCAAATTACACCAAGTTTAAATTTGGGAGCCCAAATATTAACCCACAAACTTTATTTAAACCAACTAGGAATTGTGCTCCCCACTTCCCAAGGATGTTCTATACCAAATATTAAAAGAATCTGACTGGTGGTTCTAGAGAGGATTTTGAGCATATTCCCAATTCAGCACTAAGTTACAGTTTTGGCTCCTATGCAAAACGCAGATATCAAACCACAGACTTTATTTGAGGACAGTGAATCTGACGCTTCTGAGGATGTCGAGTACCAGAAGATTCTGACTTGTATATCTCAATAAGCAGATTTTTAAAGATTATTCTTCATATTGGACAAAGTTAAAATCTGGGCTCCAATAGGGAGCCCAAAAATTAACCCAGGGACTTGATTTTAACAAACTTGAATCTGACTGCCCTAAGGATGATGTATACCATAAATCATAAAATTCTGACTGGGGTTTCGTGAGAATATTCATCACACTGCTCTAAACTGAAATTTGGGTACTCATAGGTAACCCAAATATTAACTAAGGAACTTGAATTGAATCAGGACTCCCATGAGGATTCTGACTAGTGGATCTGAAGATTTTTAAAGATCATTCCCCTTATTTCATGAAGCTAAAATTCATGATCCCATTAAAAACCCAAATATTAACTGAGGGACCCGATTTGAACAAATGTGAATCTGATCCCTGTAAGGATGCTGTATACCCAATATCAATAGATTCTAAGTGGTGGATCTGAAAAAGATGATTTTTAAACAATTATTCCCCATACTGCATTAAGTTAAAATTTGTGCTCCCATAAAGAGCACAATTATTAACCGATGGACTTGATTTCAACAAACTTGAATCTGACCCCTGAAACAATGTTGTATACCAAATATCAAAAGATTCTGTCTGATGGGACTGGAAAAGACTTTTAAAGATTATTCCTCATATTCCACCAAGTTACAATTTTCGTGCCTGCATGCATTGAGCCCAAATATGCCCCTCCCCCCCCCCCCCCCCCCCCTTTCTGGAGATTTTTTTATGAATGTGCAATTATGCCGAATCAGCATTTTTTCAATCCCTGTCTATGGTGCACGACACCACCAATTGCATTTTTTTAACTATTCAATTCAACTGGTCCTAAGGATGCTTCAAACAATGTAAACTGCACATATCAGTTTTGTTCCACGCAGTTACGAAAATATTTGTAGTTTTAGCTCAGGGGGTGGGGAGTGTTCTACAAGGATGTAGGAACAAATTTTTTTTTGCATGAATCAAGTACTCAATAATTCCACATACCAGATTTGGTTCAAATCGGCTCATCTGTTCAGAAAACAAATTTTGGACAGAGCAAAAAATCTTGCCCCTCCCATTACAAAAGGAAACATTGCCATATAAACACATCTGAACAAACTTTATATTACACCTCAAAAGGAATATCTCTCAGTACAAAATATCAAACCATTGTACCATTCGGTTCATGACAGGACTTTTAAATGAAAATGTCAATGACACTGTAGCTTAAATTGTCTGTGTATAGTATTTGATGAAAAGGATAATGTTCAATGTTTACGAAACAATTATGAAACAAGTGTTTGACCACTGAGGTGGTATTAGTCCCCTACGGCGCTTTTGTGACATAAGGTGTTTTTGTCACATAAGACATGACCACAGTCAGCAGGAGTATCAGACCTGGGGGGGGGGGGGGGGGGGGGGGGGGGGGGGTCGCAGTTTTGGTAAAATAATTGGGGACGGTTCGGCCTGGGGACGGTTCGGCTTGGGGACAATTTGGGTTTCATGACAACAGTCAACAGGAGTGTCAGACCTTTCTTTCTTTCTTTAAATACTGCTGCACACCCCTTGTGGGTATTATGAGCAGGAAAAGGTGCAACGTCGGGGAGTTAGTGCGAAAAGAGATGAAAATAAGAATAGTAAGGTCTGAAAAAAAGATGATAGACTAGTATTTTATTAACAGTGTTTAAAAAGATAAAATCAGGTTAAAAACTATCGATTCTGGCTTCAGGGATAGGTTAAATCTCTCACTGCCTTACCAAAGGACTCTTTGTCAGGCAGTGTTACAGTGTTTGATGGAAGATCATTCCATAAAACAATGGCATGTGGAAAGAATGAAAATTTGTAACAAGCCTGGAGCACATACGTCTCTCTTCAAGGCTTCTCCACCCAAGGTCAGACTGCATTTTACTTACACTTTCATATGGAGAAAAATTATTCATGACCCATCTGGCAGCTCGCCTTTGCACCATTTCCAATTTAAGTATGTTTGATTGTGTGTATGGGGACCATATGCTGAGGCGTACTCGAGCTGGGGCCGTACAAGTGTCTTATATGCTAATTCGCGTACCTTTTTGTTTTTGGAAGGAATGTTTCGTTTAATAAAGCCTAAAGGAGGGTGGTTTGGGTAAAATACAGGTTATCAGACAGGATTTCAAATGTGAATGGAATTGAAAAATTGAGAATTGAGAGAAGTGTAGCTTGAACCATGTTGGAGGGAGGGGTGGTAACATAAAAATAGAGAAAAAAAAGCTTTAAAAAACACAGTAAAAATGGCCGCCACTCCGCCATCTTGGATTTTGAAAAAAAAATATTAAGCATGCATCATCCCTTCAGAACCATTTATCCAGGTACCAAATATGAAAGGTGTAGCCTAAAGCATGTTGGAGGGAGAGGTGGTAACATAAAAACAGACAGACAGACAGACGAACAGACAAACAGACAGATCTTAGATTTTGAAAAAAAATACTGAGCGTGCATAATCCCCTCATAACCCTTTATCCATTTACCAAATATGAAAGGTGTAGCTTGAACCATGTTGGAGGGAAGGGTGGTAACATGAAAATAGAGAAATAAGCTTAAAAAAACACAACAAAAATGGCCACCATTCCACCATCTTGGATTTTGAAAAAAAAAATATTGAACGTGCATCATCCCCTCCCAACCCTCTATCCATGTGCCAAATATGCAAAGAGTAGCTTGAACCATGCTGGAGGGAAGGGTGGTAACATGAAAATAGATAAGAAAGCTTTAAAAAACACAACAAAAATGGCCACCATTCCGGCATCTTGGATTTTGAAACAAAGATTTTGAGTGTGCATCATCCCCTCAGAACCATTTATCCATGTATCAAATATGAAAAGTGTAGCTTAAAGCATGTTGGAGGGAGAGGTGGTAACATAAAAACAGACAGACGGACGGACGGATGGATGGACAGACGGACGGATGGACGGACGGACGGACGGACGGGACGGACGGACGGATGGACGGACAGACAGACAGACAGACAGACAGACAGACAGACAGACAGACAGACAGACAGACGGACAGACGGACGGAGTGCAATCCTATAGTCCCCTTACGGTTCCCGTAGGGGACTAATAAGACAAAAATTGTGATAATTGGGAATATGTTAATTTAAGTTCCCTGTATGCTATGCTTTCAATAAAAATAATATGAGGTGTAGACTGTTCTAAAGAATTGAGGGGTGGGTTAATGTGGCCCTCACAGTTAATGTATGTGGCCCTCACAGTTAATGTATGTCAACAGAAGTTACCAAGTTACAGTGAAATTATTCCAAAATGAGTTATCCTATCAAGTTACAATGAAATCCCTTCATAAATACGGCCTGTAGACTGTGCTAAAGGTTTTCGGGCTTCTGGCTTGTGTAGCCATCACGGTTTACCTATCGCAAAAAAAGGGGATGTCCTCATCTAGACATTGTACAGAGTCATCCTACCAAGTTACAAATGAAATCCCTTCAAAAATTCGGGTTTTTTGGGTTCCGGCAGCCATCATGGATGAATGATCACAACCAAAAAGGGACGTTCTCATCTAGGCATTATCTGGAGTCATCCTACCAAGTTACAATGAAATCCCTTAAAAAATACGATCTGTAGACTGTGCTAAAGGTTTTCGGGCTTCAGGCCCCTGTAGCCGTGACAGTTAATCAATCGCGACCAAAAGGGGACGTTCTCATCTAGACATTATATGGAGTCATCCTACCAAGGTACAATGAAATCCCTCCATAAATACGACTTGTAGACTGTGCTAAAGCTTTTCAGGTTTTGGGCTCAGGTAGCCATCACAGCTGAATGATCACGACCAAAAGGGGACATTCTCATCTAGACATAGTAACCTACCAAGTTACAATGAAATCCCTCAATAAATATGGCCTGTAGACTGTGTTAAATGTTTTCGAGTTTTGGGCTCGGGGAGTTGTCACTGTTGACAGAATGAGACCAAATGGGGAAGTTCTCATCTAGACATCATGCAGAGTCATCCTACCAAAATGCAATGAAATCCCTCCATATTAAATCTGACCTGTAGAATCTGCTATAAGTTTTTGGGTTTCGGAACTGGGCAGCCATCACAGTTGACAGATCATGACCAAAAGCGGATGTTCTCATCTAAATATTAGAGAGTCATCCTACCAAGTTACAATGAAATCCCTTCATAAATACGACCTGTAGGACTGTGCTAAAGGTTTTCAGGTTTTGGGTTTTTGGGACCGATCGCGACCAAAAGCGGACATTCTCATCTAGACATGACCTCAAACATGCATATGAAATTTCGTGACAATCAGACAAGAACTAAGGGGTGTAGCCTGTGCTAAAGGAAAATGTGAACAGACTAACAGACTTCCGCATACGTGATGGCAATAATTTATCTTGACTTTGTCAAGTTAAGCTAAAAATTTGGGAGCATTTTCCCCACCCACTCCCTATGGGGCAGAGCAACTTGATTTGAACAATATTAAAATGCAATGTCACAACAACCAATCAATCAATCACCTCAAATGTCACCTCAATTTCAAAATCAGTTCAGCAGTTTTGGAGGAGGTTGCAAACACCATGTTCACAGGTAATGGATGGAGTGCTGCTATAGCTCACCAAGACTTTCAGTTGGGTGAGCTGAAAAAAGGGTCAAACATTTCAGTTCTCTTGTGGTACAAAAGCATGAAATACTGTAATGTTTTTACATACCCAATTCTTACCTGATAATCTAAAATCAATTCTGGCGCTTTGATGCGCCTTCCACCTAACCTTACATTGTAGTTCATTTCCATTTGATAAAATTCAGCTGTACCCCAGTCTATTAATTTTAACTGTAAAATTCAAAAAATACAATGAGCATGCAAACACTTTAGGCCTGAAACTTCCAGTTCATCCGAGTCAGAACTCCAAGATGAAAATTATCTTGTTCACTAATTTGTGGTTCAAAGGAAGATGGTCACAACTGAGAACACAAGGGCATTTTAACCCTAAGTACACCGATGCAGAAATATCATAATTTCAACCTGCAATTTTCCCTCATAATAAACTAGGAATTTAACCAATTCAAATTTATCTTTCAAAGCTTATTCATCTCCAGGCCTCCCGTTTTCAGAATTTTGCGTAACCCATTTATGGTCTGAGCTTGGTAACCCATCATGCATTCCCCTGTACCTGATTCGGGTAACCTGTTAGGTAACTTAAATATATATGCATAGCAACTATGCTAATATATGAACTGCTGTATCAGAGCCAAGTTCTTGTTCATATGGGTAATATCCTGATGAATGGAGATGAATCCTTAGGAGCAATAAGGAGGCTGTGTTGCAGCAATTCAGATACAAACTAGAGGTACTGTGAGCAAACTCACAAAGTGATACCCCCCCCGCCTGAAATGTATAAGTTAGATTATCTCCCCTTGGAAATGTCAGAACGGAATTATATTGCTTCATGCACATCTTCATATGGAGTTCTTCCATTGTGTAAAGTTTCGTGAAAATTCTTCAAATGGTTTAGGAGTTGCACTTACAAGGATGGTCAGACGGACAGATTATCTCCCCTTGGAAATGTCAGAAAAGTTTCATGAAAATTCTTCAAATGGTGTAGGAGTTGCGCTTACAAGGATGGACAGACAGTATAAGTTAGATTATCTCCCCTTGGAAATGTCAGAACGGAATTATATTGCTTCATGCACATTGCCATGTGGAGTTCTTCCATTGTGTAAAGTTTCATGAAAATTCTTCAAACGGTTTAGGAGGAGTTGCGCTTACGATGGATGGACAGACGGACGGACAGGGTGATTCCTATATACCCCCCCAAACTTTGTTTGCGGGGGGGGGGGGGGGGGGGGGGGTATAATTAGTTGCAAATATAGCCTAATCTTGGCAAGGGCTGGCATGCTGCAGAATAGCATGGCATCAATCCATATTCACTATTTGTGGCAGAGACATGAATAATTGCGATTTCCTGATTCTGTACCTGTCGAGCCTCAACCAATCATCAGTTGCATAGGTGCTTGCATCTGCCTCAAGTATAGCTGTTCTGTTGACCAATAATTGGCCAACAGAGCAGCTATACTTCAGGCAGATGCAAGCGCTTATGCAACTGATGATTGGTTGATGCTCAACATTATTCCACCATTTATTCGTACTTGATCATTCAACTTGGCAAAAACTTTGTGCGACCGTGAGACAATTTGGCGTTACCCATTTTTCGTTCATGTGTTTTTCATTTTCGGTAACCTTTATGTGACCCAAACGGCCATTCGCCTCAAATCCACAGGCCTGCGTGCGCCTCTATCAACATTGAATAGGTTAAATTATTATAGGAAAAATTTGCCGCTTGAAATTTTGCTATTTTGACATAAATGGAGCAAGTTAAGAGCTAGCATTCAGAAAACTGCTGTTGAGGTCTCATGAAAGTGTCAGTACTATTGGATATGTTTCCAATCCAAACCATGACATGTTTTATATGGATTTGTTGTTAATTTATTGGCGAGAACCTGTGGGCTGCCTCCAATAAATTGAAATAAAACATTTCCTATTGGAAGTTTCAAGCTAAAAAAATTAATCTGGCTTTAAGGATTTGTCTCTTTGAAAAAATAGGCCATTGGATCAGACAGACAAATTTGAAAGAAGAGTGTTTGTAAAATTTCATTGTTGTCTGCAATTAACAGATAAAAGACACAATCTGCTGAAAAATCCAGATATGAAATATAAGGACACAGCTGGTTCGCAGTCTCATTCAAGATATCACCAAAAATATTTTAACCAAATTTAATATATTGCTTTTTTAGTGAAAATATCATGAATGAGATTGTGAACCAGCTGTGTGCAAATATTTCTTCAAAAGTTATTGCTCCTGTTGAACTGAAGCTTTCTTGTCAGCATTCCAAGAATTTTTCCTCCAAATTTAATATCCTGAAACAACTGGCATAGTACTTAATTTAACAGAATAACAGCATTTTGCATCTGCGTCAAAATTAGGTCCTTACGGAAAGGTTAAACGTGTTCTTTAGATGTTAATCTTATCCTCCAATTTTTCTAATTGCTTGATCTAAGTGTAGTATCACAAAAAATGATTGCGAAAACATGGACCCATGTTCACCACTGCCTTTTTGTTGTTGTATGAAATATTTTGCAAAAACTATCATTATCACATTTTTAATCTTTTTCCTAAGAACTGGAATCTTCAAAAATTAAAAAAAAACTCATTTCTTTTCAACGAACCAATGACAAAATCAAGAGACCTCAAATAACAGCAGCTGCAGGGAAAAATTCAACCTGAATCTGTTTTCATTTCAAATTTCTGAATAAATGTGCAAAAGCATGAACTGGATAAAATTTCTTTGGCCCAATTTAAAACTGGATGCACTCACCTGATAATCTAACAAAAGTTCTGGACCTTTGAAGTACCTTGAAGCTACCCTAACATTATACTCCATTCCTGGATGATAAAATTCAGCTAAACCCCAGTCTATTAGTCTTAACTGCAAAAATGTTTCAAAAAAGTTGCATTACTCAACAAACGCATTTTGACAATCTCCATCAATAGCAATTTTTAACAATCTGTTAAAAGTCAATACAGTGGAGCCCACTTAATTGTATACCTCTTAACTGAATAACCCTGTTAATTGAATATAATTTCCCAACACAAAACCATTTACCATACCTCCAGTTGGTTGGTTTGTTGGTGGTTAACGTCACATATTTATGCACCATGGCTAATCGTGACACAACATGGAGATGAAGTCAAGTTTAGGCAATCGTTGATCTACATGTTGCCCATTTTAGAGGACTTTCACCCCAAGCATTGGTGACTGGGTCCTATTTTACTAGTAAAGTGGAACTGGTTTACCACAGTAAACAAGTGCTGCTTCCATACCTCCAGTACAAACTTCACCTGTTAATTGAATATAGGTTAGAGTAAACTCCTGTTAATTGAACAAGAGGCCCGAAGGAGCCTCAATTGCTCACCGGCCAAAGTGGTTCAAAGAAGTATTTGGGGTCACATTCAGTTAGACATGGTTCATACAAAGGAATGAAGTCATGAGAGACAAATTTTATGAAACTAGGGACATGGCTTGAACAAACTTGAATCTTTCCCCCTTAAGGATGCTGCATACCAAATATCAAAAGCATTAATCTGCTGGATCTGAAGAAGATGATTTTTAAAGAAAATTCGTCATTTTGAACTAAGTTGTAATTCGGGCTACCACAGTGAGCCCAAATATGAACCCAGCGACTTGGCTTGAACAAACTTGAATCTCACCCCCTAAGCATGCTGCATACCCAATATCAAAAGATTCTGCCTGCTGGATCTGGAGAAGAAGATTTTTTAAGAAATTTGCCTGAAATGCACTAAGTTCGAATTCAGGCTTCTATACTGAGCCCAAATGTGAATCCAGGGGGCCAATTTGAACAAACTTGAATCAGATCCACCCCACAATGTTGCATACCAAATATCAAAGATTCTGCCTGCTGGATCTGGAGAAGATTTTTTAAGAAATTTGCTTGAAATGCAAATGGGCTTCTATACTCTATAGTGAGCCCAAATATGAATCCAAGAGGCCGATTTGAACAAACTTGAATCAGATCCACCCCACAATGTTGCATACCAAATATCAAAGATTCTGCCTGCTGGATCTGGAGAAGAAGATTTTTTAAGAAATTTGCCTGAAATGCAAATGGGCTTCTATAGTGAGCCCAAATATGAATCCAGGGGGCCGATTTGAACAAACTTGAATCAGATCCATCCCGAAATGTTGCATACCAAATATCAAAAGATTCTGCCTGCTGGATCTGGAGAAGAAGATTTTTTAAGAAATTTGCCTGAAATGCAAATGGGCTTCTATAGTGAGCCCAAATATGAATCCAGGGGGCCGATTTGAACAAACTTGAATCAGATCCACCCCATAATGCTGTATACCAAATATCAAATGATTCTGCCCACTTGTGCGGGAGAAGAAGATTTTTTTAGTAATTTCTCTAATATACATAGGGTGCTATCGGAGTTATGCCCCCTATGGAGCCCCAAGTTGGCATGTCCATTTCATCTGAACAAACTTGAATTGACATATGGTATTGAACATCCATAGCAGGTTTCGAGCAAATCGACCTAGCGGTTTCAGAGAAGAAGTCGTTTGAAAAATGTTCACGACGTAGGATGGACGACGACCACGGACGGCAAGTGATAAGTTTAGCTCCCTTCGGTGAGCCAATTAAAAATCTTGTAACCTGTTGAGAAATTACTCTGACTCTTCCAGTTTTCTCGTTTATAGACCTATTTGGCCTCAGTACATCCAATACAGGCATTTAATCTATTATATCTTGTCATTTAATCTATTATATCTTGTTTGATAGAGCTCATGGAGCTCAAGTCAAACAAGATATAATAGCATAAATGCTAAGTTTATCTCTTGAATACAGGAAAGTGGCACAATCCCTTTAATTGAATACTTGCCGAGGGTCTGGTTCAAATATCTTGCCCCAAGGGTGAAATTTCCCCATTCCCACCTTCAGACTCATCGGGGATGATTTTTCTCCCCCACCATGCAGCGATTACGTTAGCCAGAGGTAATCGGGAGTCACGTGATGATTCAATCATCTCATTTTGTATTCGGTTTTTTTGAGAAACTGATGACATCAGAAAGAGCATGCGCAAGTTATGTATATCCCAAAGGTATATACCACAAAATCGATTAGGAACGGTGGCAGCTTGAGGGTTGAAGAGTTTTAGAGCATTGAACTTTGATCACATTGCATTCCGATGACGTCAACATGAATTAGTTGGTAGCAAAAAACTGATACGATATCCACAACATCATAATAACGTTATAAATGTATAACGTCACGTGGGTGGGGTGGGATACATCTGTCTCTCCCTGCTATCCCACCCGGGACACACGTATTTTACACATGCAGTGGGGGGAGAAACATTGTGTTCCCATTGTCACATTTCCTTCCTTATTGACTCATCAACCAGACAAGTCAATAAGTGATAAAAAGGTGACAATAGTTTAGATGCCTATTGTTCATTTGTTATCCTAATTTGTCTTTTCTGACTGAATAGGCTTAGTTACTGACCCCCATAGAATGCCTAAGAATGACCAAAGAGAAGTTAAGATGAACCAAATGGAGATACTTGCCAACAGGGCTTATTGTGCAGAGTGGCGTCAAACAAACTATTGCAGAATTTTTCCACGTTAACTCTTTACACAATGCAAATAGTATTTTAAATAACATTTTTTTGAATTTTAAAATTTGTCAAGCTCTTTCCAATGAGGGGGTCACATGATATGGTTTTGTTGAAATTACATGAATTTGCACATTACGCGGGCAGATACGGCCGATTCGTGGGTCAAGGAGCCTGAAGTGTTATTTTTTGTATGCTCTTAACCATATAAATATCCCGATACGATCACCAATCCAATGTCGAGTTGCGATAGCACCAAAGGGGGTTTAATCATTATCAACTTATCATACGGAAACCAATTGTTTACAACTTACTATGTGAAGGGTCACTGTGACCTTGACCTTTTACCTAGTGATTGCAAAATAAATAGGGCTCTTTCTTGCACCAATGCCAACCAAGCTATAAAGTTTCATGAACATGGATGGAACCATTGTCAAATTATCATCTGGAAACCAATTGTTTACACTTTACTATGTTCAGGGCCACTGTGACCTTGACCTTTGGCCTAGTGAGTCCAAAATAAATAGGGTTCTTCTCATGAAAGGCCAACCTACATATGAAGTTTCATGAATGAGGGAAGAACCATAGTCAAGTTATCATGCGGAAACAAACTGTTTACAGCTTACTATGTTCAATGATCCTAACTAAAGTTATCATCCGGACAACACAAAAACTGTATTTTTCAAGTCGAAAAAGGGGACAAATGATCCAAAGTAAAGTTATCATCCGGACAACACAAAAACCGTATTTTCTAAGTCGAAAAAGGGGAATAGATCCAGTAAAAATCAGTGGAGCGTGCCCATTTTCGAACTTGACCTGCATTTCCAACCAAATAAGCGGCATACTAAATTTCGTTTCAATCAAATGATCCTAACTAAAGTTATCATCCGGACAACACAAAAACTGTATTTTTTAAGTCGAAAAAGGGGAATAAATCCAGTAGAAATCAGTGGAGCGTGCCCATTTTCGAACTTGACCTGCATTTCCACCCAAGTAAGACACATACCAAATTTAGTTTCAGTAAAATCATCCAAACTAAAGTTATCATCCGGACAAGGGTGTGACAGACGGACGCACGGACAGACACTGCTGATTACAATAGTCCCCCGAAGGGTCGGGGGACAAAAATCAACACCTCCCAGCTCTCTCAATTTGACATCTTTTCAAGGAATAACCCCATGAACATCAATCCATGTACTATACCATTTATTGAAAGTTCACATGTTAATTGCATACAGATTGGAGAAAACACCTGTTAATTGAAAGAAAAAAATATAAATTAAAAATTAGTTTGACAAATTCCTCAGCTTATGGACCTTTGTGTTTAATAGAGGCATTTGACCTATTGTATTGTTGAAACTAGAAGTCCTGTCACAATTTGCGCAGAAAATTCCCGTTAGCTAATTAGCTCCTCACTCCAGAAGAATGAAGTGGTCTGAAATACACAAGAACGTTTGCGCTGTACTATGCAAAATATGATGTGCTATTAGCGAGGTCGGTATTTAACTCTTTGAAGCCGGGGACTCAGAATGAATTTATTGAACATGACATAGCGTGAAAGATTTACAGTAAAGTGGGTGCTTCTATGACACTTGACTAGAAGCACCTGCTTAGTGTTTAATTCTCCCCCAGCCCAAAGATAGCCGAACCGTAACAGCCAGATTACCTGCCATATTACATCACAGGCAAGAAAACTCGACTCCCGGCTTCTAAGAGTTAAATCACAAACTGAACTGATTAAAGAAAATATTGAGACTACAAAATGAGGAGGGTGGATTACTACTCAGTCGTTGTGGGATAGATTTTGCACTCAGTAATTATTTACAAGTTCTGAGGACAAGACACAAGAAGAACTTGCAGACTTTCATCACATGGACCACCGGGTTGGGCCTGGTGGTCCATGTAATGAAAGTTTGCAAGTGTTTCACGTGCTGTTATTCAAACAATTTTAAATACTTTTAGAGTGGAGAATATATGGCACTGTGATTAAGTCGTAATCAACTCTCTTCATTCTGTATATGCAGTCCATGGGTAAATTTCACAATAAAATACAGCTAAGACAGTAGAATTTCAATATATATTTACGCCATTACATATACATGTATCCCAGCAGAGGTTAGGGATGATGTTAATGATTTCTATTTACTAGTATAGAATTGTTGGGCACATTGCTCATACAGGAATTGAGCTACGCTAATGGGGCAGTTTGAATCTGATAGGCACAAAAAGTGCACTTACTCAGTGCGCTGTTGCTTCAAAATAGTGTAGAATTCAGTGTCAGGACTTCTAGTTTTAACTGTATCTTGATTGACAGCATTCTATTTATTGGTGTTTAAGGTCACGTAATTCTGCACAATCGTGGCCACAACATGGATATGAAGTCAAGTCCAGATAATCGTTTATATCCATGTTGCCAATTTTAGAAGATTTGCACCTCAGGCATTGGTGACCAGGTCCTATTTTACCAGTATAAATATGCTTCTGTACCTGTTTCTGAAATTAAAAAAGTAACAAGAGCACACTGAAAAACTCATCAGTCAATGTCAAGAGAATTAGGTGTGGTAAAAAAAAAAAGAAGATTTTCGCTAAAACCACTGTGCTGAAAACATTTTCATCCAATTTTTTACACTGTCAAGACAAATATGTAGGCTTGCCGTGATTATGCAAAAAGTCGGCTAATCGTTGGTCTTGCTGATTGATCGACTTCAAATTTGAAAGTCAACTTTTTCGACTTTTTTTACCCCAGCATGTATAATGACACCACTGCCTTGCCAAAACGTGATCACGCTGTATATACATGATGGGAACTTTTCTGGATGTATAAATGACAGTGGTAGACCATATGGAGGTAAAGGTAGCGGCCTCAGGCCCCTCCCCCACCTCAAATAAATCGTCATTTTTCTAAGTCCAATTCGGAAATGACTTTAATGATTTTTTTTTTTGGAAAATATGAAAGTTATTTTCAAGTATTACTGCTCTCGTCATGTCAATAACATGTCCATATTTTAAACATCGTTTCAATAACCATTCTTTGCTCATAAATCTTTTATTTTGAACAACACGAAATGAAACTCGCTGCGTTTGATGAAATTTCAGTATTTTGCATCGCAAAACTAGAGTTAGCTCCCTTGGGTCACTCTTTCGTGTTGGAAATCCGAAAATCACAACGTTTCCCACCATTGATAAATTATCGTGAGTGTGTGTGACTTTTTACATTGTTAGTGCCCTTACAGGGTCCAGCAGAATAGTCCTTGTAAGTTGTAAAATCCCTCTCCCTCGGATCAGGCCTAGTTCCTTCTGGCTGCTCACTGTTATGTTTCATCTGAATTTCGGGTGTCAGGGTGTATTGCTGTTTAACAGTATGGCAGGCGATTGACCAACTTAACAGAATATGGTCAACGAAACGTTCATTCCGACGTTCACCAAGCCTTATAATGTGGGAATGATGGATCGTTGACTATGTCACCATGTTATTTGAAATGTACACGGCCACACGCCGGGTTATACCTACCTTTAGGACCATTCAGCCATCTTGTTTTTGTCGACCCTTTGTTAAAAAAACGTGGTCAAAAATTTGACTAATCGTCGATTTTGACCTCTGATTAATCGACTATGGAATTTCATAATTGCGGCAAGCCTACAAATATGGATAAGTTGTGATAAAAAAAAGAGGGAAGATTTCTGAGCAGGTTATCTTTAGAAATGGGTGGTATTGAAATTTTGAGGTCAGTATTTTTAGGGAAGTATACCTCGGGATCGGTTAGGTATTTGACCTGACTGAGAATTACTGGTAGTTGCAACACATCAGGAAAAAAAAACAATAAGTTGTTCTTGTATCATTCTACCACAATGCTATAAATGCCACTGCCAAATGAGCTTAACAGTGGCATTCTTTTATGAACACAGATCATATCTACAGTTATGTAGTGACTCGTTCCAAACGCACCCCAACATTTAAAGATATTTCAGTCTTTTCTGCGATCTCAGAGCATGTGCCCTGACCACGCCTTCTCTAGGAGGTCCTGCTGACAATAGACAAATCACTTGAGCGGTGATTTCTAGTCAAAACTTGACTAGAAATCACTGCTAAGGAACTGGACATGTACAAGTTGTAGCCTTATGTGAATTCTGGAGAATTGCCCACAAGTCATTGAGGGTCAACAAAACAGGAAAAGAAAATCAGGCACTTCTGTTGTGAAAATGAACCGTTCAGTCGTTATCAAGCCACAACCGGGCCTTATAAATAGCGAATGTAGGAAAATTTAAAAATTCCAGTACTTTCGGTATTCAACGATTGGTTCGGTTTGTTTTTTCGGAATCCTCATGATATCGGTATCAGTTCATTTTTTCGGTATATTGCCCATCTCTAGTTATCTCACACTTCCAACCTGAACTGAAAATCGGGCTTTGTTTTTTTCTGTTCAAACCACAAGCATGAAGAGAATTTCATATCCATACCTCACTTTCCAAGATTCATAAGTATAAGTTTACTGTAAAAAAAAAGAACAAATGTTTCTGGGAGATGGGCGGGATAAAAAAGATCCCCCCCCTCCCCAAAGCCAAAAGTGAAGTTTTTTATGCTCAAACCACAATTCTGAATAAGAATTCATCTTTATTTTACATTTCCAGGATAAATATTAGTCGGTTGGCCAGACCACAGTTTTGGACGAAAGCTCAACTTTGTGTACAAATGCCATTTTTTGAAAATGCATCTTCAGTTTCTGTCCTTTCAAATTAAAAACCATGCCACCTCGACACATTTGGGCAGTTTTTTTTAATTTTTACAAGTGCTGTCAATAGGCAGGGTATTTACTTAAAAGTACTTCAAAAGTTTTAATCTGGAAAAATTTATTAGAAATATGTCCACGTATCCATGAATTGATGTCGACATCACCTATCAAGCAATTTTGCTGTTTATTTTCTATAGATCACCAATGAAAAAAAAATGGAAATTTCTAAATAATTTCTGTATTTATCATGAGAACCACTGGCTCAGACATGCTGGAATGGGGTGTAAAAATACATATATGAACTTCTGTAAAGCATTCGGTAGCCATAAAATGCCATTTCCAGCAATGACCAATTTTTAAAACACTCCTAGGGACACACCCAATACCCCAAGAAAATATGGACAGCCAAGTATTAGTGATTGTCTACCTGTATTCCAAAGGGCAGCCTCAGGAAGATTTGTATTTGAGTTATTGTGTGGACAAGGAAGTGGGGAAACAGCAGAAGACCAGAAGAGTTATAGATAATTGTGTGCAGCCAAACAGGACCAACATCAGATGTCTTCATCTACTAATCAAACTAAGTCATCCTCTCAAATTTCCAAGAAATTTACTGCATAAACACAACCTGCAGGGTGTTCTGTAGAAATTCAAGATGACTGCCCTGGTGGCAAATAGAGATGGTCTGGGTCTGTCGCCCGCTATGCCCCCACCATGGCATACCACCTAGTGTGGGTGACTGAAAGAGGCATTCAAATTTTGTAAGAAAAACAAAATCCAACATGGCCGCCGGTCAGCCATCTTGAATCCGCTCGAGAAAAAAAATTATGTCACGCACTGCTCCTCATGTCGATCATTTGTATTGAATTTCATGACAATGCAGCAAAAACTGTAGAAGTAGTTTGCTCCACAAGTATTTTGCAAAATCCAATTTGACCACCAGTCGGCCATCTTGAATCCAATCGGGAAAAAAATTATGTCACGCACTGCTCTTCATCATGAATGTCTATCACTTATATTGAGTTTCATGACAATGCAGTAAAAACCGTAGAAGTAGTTTGCTCAACAAGTATTTTGCAAAATCCAATAAGGCCACCAGTCGGCCATCTTGAAACCGAGCGGGAAGAAAATTGTTGTGAACTTCCATCATGTTGATAATTTTTGTGAAGTTTCATGAAAATGAGGCTAAAACTGTGGAAGTAGTTCGCTCCACAAATTTAGATGTGCAACTGACCGACCGACAAGTTGACTCCTATATATCCCTCCTAAACTTCGTTTTGTGGGGTATAACAAGGCCCACAACTCGTGTGCTTGCATATACATTTTGTGGGGGTATAATTATGGGCAACCCAAATAGGTTGTTATCTACTACTCTCAAGTGCCTAATAATAGTACAGGGTGAAATAATAGTACAGGGTGAAATAATAGTACAGGGTGGAAAATTTCTGAAAATTAATAATAGTATAGGGTCGAATAATAGTATTGGGTGGAAAATTCCAAGATGTGAGCCAGCCGCTATGCTCAGAGCAGTTTTTATAACACAGATGTCTGATGCTCTTGAAGTGGTGAAGGGCTAAATTACTTTCGGTTATAGGCACTCTCCCATAAATTGCACCAAGGTAAAACCTTATCGACTAATTAACTCTGTTTCAGCGATGGTATGAAGCACATCCACTGAGTACTAGGTCTTGAAAGTTATGGTAACAGTACTTCAGAATACAGCCCGAATATATGCTTCCAGATCTCTACCAGTTAACATTTCCATTGCATCATGTGTTTGCTTGTACATGTACGTTACTAGTTTGTTTTGGTGAACTTCTTGAGATAAGCGGCTGCTCTGCACATTCGATTGCTGAAAATTATTAATCATACAGGGCCAAATAAGGATCATACAGGCGGGAATTTTGTTCGAAAAAGAATAATCATACTTGTATGATTTTGAGGCACTCAAGAGTAGTCATATTAAGTCGCCCTGCCAAGTTTCAAGAAATTGGATGCATAAATGTGACCTGCACGATGTGTTGAAGACATGCAGTTTTCGAACTCACTTGAGATATTGACTAATTAAGGCTCATCACTCTTAACCCTTTACCTAATGAATCACCCACACCCGCCCGCGTAATTTGCAAACTGAGCAGTTGAAAAAAATAAATTTTTAAAAATATTTCAACAAATCCATATCATATGATCCCTCATTGGAACGAGCTCAATCAGGGTTCATACAAAAATTTGCTCACAAAGTTCAAGGGTTTTTCAAGGGCTTTTTTTTTTTCAAGGGCTACATATACTATTCAGCTTGTTGTATGAGCTCTAGAAATCTAAGATTCATGTGACACGGATCTGACTTTGGAAGTCATAAAGTTCTGGTACCCAAAGTGTGATCAGTGTTACAGTAATCTTGGTAAAACGTTCCATACTTTTTTATGTTTTTTTTTAACTGAGCGACACGAGCGCAACAAACAAGTAAAAGGTGAGAACACATATATTTACAATGCCCAAGAAATAGCTTGGTATTCAAGGGTTTTTCAAGAGATTTCTGAAAGTTCAAGGGTTTCTCAAGGGCTAATTTCAAATTCCAGGGTTTTTCAAGAAAAAACTCATTTTCAAGGGTTTTTCAAAAGCTGTATGAACCCTGTCAATGAGCCCGTTCCAATGAGGGGTTACATGATATGGTTTTGTTGAATTTTTTTTTTTAAATTTAAAAAAAATAGTAATCATAATAATAAATTTTGATATTCTCTGCGTGGGGTAAAAGGGTTAATGAAAAATCAGGCCAGGCCAGTTTTCGAACTTGCTTGAGATATTATTGCAAAAGGCCTAGGGGGTGCGGTAAGCGGTTCTTGTCTGATCACTGACGTTAAGCAACATCGAGCGCAGTTAGAAGTTGGATGGGTGACCATTTCAGCGACTGATTCGTGCTTCCACATGGTGTCCCTGGGCAAGGCACTTGACCCCGATTGCCTACATGGAAGCACGACGACACTGTGTACTAAGGTGTACTGCACATCAATGGTGCGCATGTCTTCAACCAATCTAACACTGCCTATGCCACAGTGCCGAGTTCAGAGTTACGATGCTGGAGAGCTAACAGCTGCTCGGCGTTGCATGGTGGTTCTCTCCTGGTACTCCGACTTCCTCCACCTGTAAAACTGTCACCAACACGATATGACCCTGGCTGTTAAAGTGTCATTAAACCCTAATAAATAAATAAATTGCAAAAGACCTGTATGGAAAATATTAGTCAAATCGGAGAATGTTCAAGTTATTGTGCTAATAGTGTGAGGACACCGGATACCTGTATGGATGCACAACACCCCATGCCAAACCACAGGTCTTGGTTGTTAACACAACTCAACCAAAAAGACATCAAAATCAAACAACCAATGCTCGAGTTATAACGCAAAACATCTGTACGGAATGTTTTTCAAGCACTCTGGTATGAATGTATGGATAAAGCCTGCAATATATGTGGATATCCTTCCCCGCTCATTCTGGTCACACACCACATCAAAGGACATCAAAATGTTGCACACGTTGATTGAGTTATTATGCAAAATGTTTCTACAGAACTTTTTTTAAGAGTAACTGGAGATGGCCTGTCGCCCGGTATACTCCCACCATGGCACACTGCCTCGTGTGGGTGACTGAAAAGGGGGATTAAATTTTTCTGAGTGAAAAAAAAATCCAATATGGCCACCAGTTGGCCATCTTGAAGATCGGGAAAAAGATTTTGTCACGCACTGCTCCTCATCATGTTGATCATTTGGGTGAAGTTTCATGAAAATGCGACTAAAAAAGTGGAAGTCGTTCGCTTCAAAAGTATTTTGAAAAATCCAAAATGGCCTCCAATTGGCCATCTTGAATCTGATCTGGAAAAAATTTAGGTCACACACTGCTCCTCATCATGTTGATCATTTAGGTGATGTTTCATGAAAATGCAACTAAAACTGGAAGTAGTTCGCTTCACAAGTATTTTGAAAAATCCAATATGGCCTCCAGTTGGCCATCTTGAATCGGATCTAGAAAAAATTTAGGTCACGCACTGCTCATCATGTCGATCAATTTATATTGAGTTTCATGAAAATGCAGCAAAAACTGTAGAAGTAGTTCGCTCCACAAGTATTTTGCAAAATCCAATATGGCCACCAGTCGGCCATCTTGAATCCGATCTGAAAAAAAAAATTATGTCACGCACTTCCCCTCATCATGTTCATCATTTTTTGTGAAGTTTCAAGAAAATGCGCAAAAATCTATGGAAGTATTTCACTCCATAAGTTTAAATGTGCAACAGACCGACGACGACAGACCAACCGACCGACCGACCGACCGACGGACAAGTAGACTCCTATATACCCCCCTAAACTTGGTTTTGTGGGGGTATTACAAGGCCCATAACTTTTGTGTGCTTGCATGTACGAAAAACCCCAATATGTAGATATTCTTTCCCCATGCCGGTCTGTCACCATACCAAAGGTCACCAAAATCTGACAACTGATGCTAGACTTATAATGCAGAACGTTAACATGAAGTTTTATGTGTAATGAGGATCATAACTCTGGTATGTGCAGATGAAACCCGCTGTATGTGGATATCCTTTCCACCCTGCTGGATTGACACCATACTAAAGGACATCAAAATCCAACAATCGGTGCTTGTGTCATACTGCAAAATGTGTGTACGGAATTACAGAGCCCTCGACTATCAGCCCATGAAAACCTCTGAAGGTAGGGGCTGAATAAGATGCCAGTAAGGCTACACAAAGTATATCTTCTGTATCTCAGGCCATTATCTGAAAAATTGCATGAGGCAAGTGTTTTTTTATTTTGTTTTTTTTTTGTTAATTATTTCTTTGCCATCAAAAGTTCAAGTTCTTGGTTTATGTTTTAGGCCTCATAATTAATCTACTGAATAGCATGGGTGGTGGTGTATTTGGCCCCTTGAGAGCAAGAAGGCTTTGCAATGCTGAAGCATTGCAAAGTCTTCTTGCACTCAAGGGACAAACTTATCAATTTTTTTAACTTGGTGAAAATATCAGACACAAACCTTTGAGGGTGGGCTAGAGAAACAGATTTTAAAATTTTCATGCCTAAAATATTTTTCATTTTACAATTCTGAATATTCATTTATTGGTGTCTAGGGTCACCACCTTTAGCTGTATCATAACTGCAACATAGTTATGAAGTCAGGTTTGGCCAATTGTTTATAGCTATGCTGCCCACTCTGGAGGACTTCCATCCCAGACATTGGTTCTGGGTATTATTTTACCAGTATTTTATTTATTTATTTATTTATTGATGTTTAAGATCATATACTTATGCACAATGGCTAATCATGACTGTATTTACCAGTAAAGCAGATCTTAATTTACTGCAGTAAACGAGTTCTGCTCCACCCCCAGGTACAAATTTGAATGACAATAATGATAAATACCTTTCGACTTTCATGATCTATCATAACATTATGGGGTTTAACATCTCGATGCATTATTCCCATACTGTGACAATAATCTAATGCCTGAAAAATGAAAAACATATTGAACATACAGACCGACATTGCCACATATGGAGCTGCTTGTTGCAGCTAAAAATTAAAAAATAATAATTAAAATTGAATCGCAATTTTTGTGAATAGCGCTGGCAGATTTTGGTCGTTACAATGGGTAAAAGGGTTAAAATTTTGACTTCTCATAAGGAAACAAAAGGCCTGCATTGCAAAGCGCTGCTAATACCCCCGACCACAAATAATTTTCTAAGCCGAAAGATTGAAAAGGGGCCATAACTCACACTACACAGGTACCGTTGCTCTATCACAACACCAAATATCATTCAAATCGGAGTTGTAGTGGCAGAGATACAAGGGAAAATGTTGGGATGGATGGATAGGATGAATGGATGGACTGACAGACGGACGGACAGTCTCCACTACATACCCCTTCGACTTTTCAAGTCAGGGGCATAACAAGCACTGCTCCACTTCTCAGGGTTACCCCGCAAAGAATTTATTTATTGGTGTTTAAGGTCACATACTTCTGCACAATGGCTAACCATGACTGCAACATGGAGATAATGTCAAGTCCAGCCAATCATTTCTACCCTATTGCCCAGTTCAGAGAACTTCCACAACAAGCATTGGTGACAAGGCCCTATTTTACCAGTAAAACATATACTACTCAAAGTTTGCTAAGCACCAAATATTTGACACATCATAATTGATCGTGAAATTTGCTTGTGACATATTTGCGATATTTTTGGTGGATATGATAGAGGAATGTACTGAGATGGTCCCCAGTGTTTTCATTAGCTCTCTTGTTAGGCACACTTTTCGTGACAGTCATGGAAAGCATGTACCTCTTGATGTTCATGATGTTTTCGTGTCTACATGTACATGACAGGGTATTCAATCTCCATTTCAACATAAACCCTTTTGATTTAATGATTGAATATGGCAAATGCAAATGTAAGACAAGAGGTCCCAGGATGCCTGAGGGTGCTCACCTGACATGGTAGTCTAAATATCAAACCAGGGACTTGACTTGAATAAGCTGCATATGCCCCGCCTAAGAAAAGCATATACCAACTACATGAAGTGATTGTGCCCACACAGTACACAGGATTTTCCTTCTATTTTCAGTTCCTGCACTTTTACGTCCCAAAATTGAGATAAACGCATAAAAACAGATTTATTTTTATTTTTGTTCGGAAATTTTTCGAAGTCCCAAACAAAATATTTTCAGACTAAAATTTTTTTTTCTTCTTAAAATTGACCAAAACGCAGAAAAAAACAAAAAACAAATTTCCGGATTTTGGTCAAAATTTCTAAGTCCCAATAGGACCCCAAATTTTCAGCGTAAAAAATTTTTTTTTTACTTCAATATCACCCTCCTAAGCATGCTGCATAACAAATATCAAAAGATTCTTATTGGTAGATCTGAAGAAGAAGATTTTTAAAGAATATTCCTCAAACTGCACTAATTTGGGCTCCCATAGGGAACCCAAATATGGACTGAGGGATTTGATTTCAACAAATATGTGAATCAATGTTCCAAAGATGTTATATGTAAAATATGAAAGTCTTTGGAGCAGTGGTTTGGAAGCAAATGATTCTTTAATTTTTTCCCATTGCCCACAGTGTTAAAAAATGCTAACTCAGCATTTTTTCAAAAGTCCCGAAAAAATACCTCATGACAAAACCGATGGCAATTTTTTTTTACCAGTCCTTTCTGTTGGTCCCAAGGAAGCCTCACACCAAATAAAAACTTTCAGTGCCGTGCAGTTTTGGAGATATGGACATTTTCATTTTTTCCTATTTTTGGCTCCTGAGGTTTCCATGGGGCTGCAGGAAAAAGTTTTTTGGCATAAATCAAGTACTTATAACCCAATAATACCTCATATTAAATTTGGTTCAAATTGGCCTCTCGGTTCAGAAAATAGAAATTCTGGGTGGGGCAAAAATTCTTGCCCCTCTCAGAACAAAGGCAAATATTGCCCGTCAAACTTCTCTTGAACAAACTTAAGTCTACGCCTCAAATGGAAGCTGCATACCAAATATCAAGTCTCTGCTACGGCTGGTTCATGAGAAGATTTTTTAAAATTTTGTGCATTTTGGCCCCACCCCCTCCACAATATGAACAGAAACACAATTTGAAGAAAAACCCAAAGGCCCCTACATAACCGCTACTCATGTGAATTTTCATTGAACTGCAGCCAGAGAAAATGACCCAAACACCACCTTCACGACGTACGACAGACAAAAAGTGATCAGAAAAGCTCACCCTGACTTTTAGTCAGGTGAGCTAAAAAGGGGCTTCCCATCGTCATGTTGGTGAAGCCTTTGGTGTGCACCATAAGGTGATCACCAGAGCCTGGGCAAGATTTCAGCAGTTTGGCACACTAGTAAGACAGCATGGTGGTGTCAGAGACAGGGCAACATCTGCAGCTGAAGACCGGTTTTTGATCATTCAGGCCCATAGGAACTGCGTTGCCACAGCAACCCAGCTTCACAGTGACCTTCAGAATGCATCCGGGGGTAAATGTTTCGACGCAGACTACGCAGGTTACATGAATGTGGTCTCCGATTGAGAAGACCATGTATTCGCATTCCGCTGTCCCAGAACCACCGCCAGGCACGATATGAATGGGCCATGGACCATGTTGGATGGACCAGAGATGATTGGCGACCTGTCCTTTTTACAGATGAGTCAAGGTACTGCCTAGACCACACAGATAGGCTTCTAGGGTATGGAGAAGACCAGGAGAGCGATTCCATGCACCTAACATTGCTGAGCATGACCGCTATGGTGGAGGGTTAATCAGGGTCTGGGGCGGCCTCAGCAGGGATGGACGTACAGAGCTCTGTGTCCTTGAACGTGGTACATTGACTGCACAGCAGTATATTGATGAGATCCTGGATGGCCACGTCAGATTGTATGCAGGTGCAGTGGGTGATAGATTCATTCTGATGGACGATAATGCTGTCCTCATGTTGCTCATGCTGTTGGGGAGTACCAACAGAGGGAGGGGATTGAGCGTATGGACTGGCCAGCAAGATCCCCTGACCTCAATCCAATAGAACATGTCTGGAATGAGTTGCAGCTTGCAATTTCAGGCCGTCCAGTCCAGCCAAGAAGTGTCCAGGAGCTTGGTGCCAATCTGGTCCAAGAAAGGAACAACATCCCACAAAGGACCACAAGGAACCTGATTGGGAGCACGAGAAGGCATTGTCAAGCTGTAATTAACAGAAATGGGTCTCCTACTCGATATTGATTCCATACCAGTTTGCTCCATCAACTTTTTGGCAAATTGAAGAATTTCCTCTTTTACCAATAATATCCATTTTCCATGGTTATCGTATTCAAAAGCTAAAAAATAATGTCAAACACAACTAAAATTTTAATTTCTGTACTTAAATCTTTAAAGATATAATTAAATAAAAAATATATACACTTTTCATTACAATGTTTCAACTAAAACGTAAAACAGGTAGTTGGATATACTTGGTGCTTAGCAAACTTTGAGTAGTATAGATTGTTTACAACAGTAAACAAGCACTGCTTTACTTCCCGGTGTTCCACGGGGGCCCCACAGGGACTTCTGATTTGAAAAAGTACATAATTTATGCAACATCTATAGGTTTTAACCCTTTACCCAACGCAGACGATATCAAAATTTATTATTTTAAATATCATTTTTTTAAATTTTTCAAAGAATTTCAACAAAACCAAATCATGTGACCCCTCGTTGGAACGAGCTCGATGAGCTAGTTCCAACGAGGGGTCACATATGGTTTTTATTGAATTTTTTTGAAAAATATTTATTCAACTGCTGAATTTGCATATTATGCGGGCGGATGCGGCCGATTCATTGGGTAAAGGGTGAATTCAAGTTTTAACCCACAAACAAATTTGTGCTCAAACAATTTTTAGTTTCAGGAATCCTAAACTTTGACCTTCTGACCTGAAATATACAGAACATCTAACACCTACAGGCTACATGCATGTCAAGATACATAACAGGCCAGAGAAAACTCAAATTCTAATCTAGAAACAGAATACAGATGGATGGAAAGACAACTTGATAACTTGAGGGCTTATCATCAGAGCCACGGTGAACATTTATACCAAGGCTCTTACAATGATCGACTACCGGTAACAAAGGTTGCTATTTTGATATTTAAATAAGATGGGGGATGTGTGCCAGTGAGACTGGGAGAAGGACGATGCAGAACCGTTTTTTCATGTCTTTAATACATAAAACAATGTGTTCCAACTGACTGAATCTGATGACATAGGGTGGAACAAACAGGCCTCAAAAACTAGCAATTACTCAGAAAAACCATTTCACTGCATTGTTTTGATTAGGAAAACTTAAAGAGTGAGCCGAGTTGAATTTCATCACTGGTAATTCCCTGTCAATGAGTTTGAAATTTTGAAAAATTTCACAAAAATCCTAAATTAAGTTAGTGGAGCCTCTTAAGTGAATAATCCAAACTGAATGGATATATATAATTGAATATAACATTCAAACACAAAACCATTTAACATACCTTTAGTACAAATTTGACCTGTTAATTGCATATGGGTTATAGCGTAAATTCCTGCTGATTGAACAAGCAGTGGGCCACCGCCCCGATGCATACCCCCAACAATGGCAATAGAAGAAAAAATAAAAAAAAACAAGAGCTTGCGCATCGCTGAAGCAATACAATGTCCCCTACCGGACTAATGAGCATTAATAATTATACAAATGTTATAACCTAGATGTGATCAGCATGAATTCTGTTGAGGCGTTTCCAAAAAAGTCCGGAAAACTGATATTTTGGCACTTTTCCATATTTCCAAGGGCCATAACTCACACAAGAATAATGCAATCAGCATGAAACTCAAACTTGATCTGTAAGTCATCATTCTATAGTAGGTTACCAAGAATGAAATCATTCGGTCGATGCATTCCAAAAAAAAATCCAGAAAACTAAAGTGTGTGCAATCAGCATGAAACTCAAACTTGATCTGTAAGTCATCATTGTGTAGTAGGTTACCAAGAATAAAATTCGGTTGAAGCATTCCGAAAAAAAAAATCCGGAAAACTAAAGTGTGACTGACAGACTGACTTACAGACTGACGGATGGACAGAGTGAAAATGAAACTTGATCTGTAAGACATTGTTCTATAGTAGGTTACCAAAAATGAAATCATTCTGTTGAAGCGTTTCCAAAAAAAGACCGGAAAACTGATATTTTGGCGCTTTTCCATATTTCCAAGGGCCAAAACTCACACAAGAATAATGCAATCAGCATGAAACTCAAACTTGATCTGTAAGTCATCATTCTATAGTAGGTTACCAAGAATGAAATCATTCGGTCGATGCATTCCAAAAAAAAATCCAGAAAACTAAAGTGTGACCGACAGACTGATGGATGGACAGAGTACAAATGAAACTTGATCTGTAAATCATCGATCTATAGTAGGTTACCAAAAATAAAATCATTCCGTTCAAGCGTTTCCAAAAAAAGTCTGGAAAACTGATATTTTGGTGCTTTTCCATATTTCCAAGGGCCATCACTCACACAGAAACAAGTGTTTGACCACCGAGGTGGTATTAGTCCCCTACGGCGCTTTTGTGACATAAGGTGTTTTTGTCACAGAAGACACTAGAGTATATAAGCATCTTGGATTTTTAAAAAAAGTTAAAAAATTTATAGTAATTTATATATTTTTTATACTTACCAATGACCCAGACATAGCTGGTGCTAACTCTTAAAATATAGGGCCAAACACAAATTTTGCCCCCCAATCCCCAAAATTTGCATCTAAAACTAAAGAAAACATGTCCTGAGAGGCCCTCCACACTTCGCCCCTACTGCGCATGCGCAGTGTCAAGGACGTTCCGAAATTGGCGCCATTTATCATTCTAATAACCAGTGCCTGGTAAGCGCTATGTACTCAGCGGGGAGGCAAGAGTTCCCAACTCCTGGGAGGGCCATCCCCGTCTGGGTCATTGGTAAGTATAAAAAATATATAAATTACTATAAATTTTTTAACATTTTTATACTGTACCAATGACCCAGACATAGCTGAATAGTAAAAAGGCTGGAGGGCCAAGGACATAGAGCAAAATGGAATACGCTCAATAAAATAAAATAGAGTCATCCCCTGTAGGGAATAGAAGTAATAGGCCTTACATGTATCTTTCTTATTTATGATAAATTAGAAAGATACAACACCTTCCAAAAATTGAGCTTCATACATCCATGTACTCTATTAATATCCAATAATCCTTATACTAATAATTTTTAAAGTAAGCCAATAATAAAGTAAGTCTAGAGAATAGAGACTCTTATACTCCTAAAAGTGTGTGAGAATTGCATAATCATGTCCGTTGACATATGCAATATTCAAAAGCTATACTTTAAAAACTAAGACTTAAACTTCTCACTAAACAACCATCCCAATAACAGCTTAGAATTACTAACTCCGGAGGAGGTATCCCCTTGTTTTCATAGTAAAAACAGGTGACCCAAGGGAACACCCTCCCCCACCCCCCCCCCCCCCCCTTTTCTTGCCCTGGGACAAATAGCCCAGAGCGAAGAGGGCAGCCGAACGGAGACACTGCCGAAACAGACAGCCTACCTAGCTATAGTAGCAACTGTTAAGTGAATGACATTCTGAGCAGTAGATAATAGACCTAACAATAGAGGCCTCCAGAAATGGACTCGATATTTCTGAGATAAAATTCATGAATGGATGGCTGAGCGCAATGAGCAGCCTTCAAAAATCTATAATAGCAACACTATTAATGTAAGCCCAAGAAGTAGAACTCTTACTTCATGAGCCGAAATCTTAAGCACAACTGCTAAGCCAATAATATACCATAAGCAGTACGCTAGTTAATAGAATCCATTAACAATAAAATGGAGCGTAACGTCCTTCTACTAGACATCAAAAACAGAAGAAGCTTACACCCTTGTAATAAACAGATATCTGTTTATAAATACATAAACTGTACCCGGAAAGAGTAAAGGCCTATGCCCATACGAAGACGGAAGGACCTTAAAATAATAGGTTCCGGATAATAGGAGCCTAACTCTTATGAAACAATCCAACCTAAATAGTAACGGAAGTATTGATTCCGAAACTATGAAAGTGAAAATCATGCATCGATAGTGCATGAAACTCACTGACTCTACAGTAAAAGAGAAACCAACAGAATTAGTGTCTAAAAGGTCAGAATTTGAAAACTACTGTTTCCAGAGGCTCAAATGATTACTTAGCTAAATAAGAACCTGAAGTTAAAATCCGTATAGGAATTTAATCTAAAGATTCTAAGTCTATCTATCAAAAAGTTACTAACTGACTTAGATAAAGAGACAAAAGACTCAATTGTAAACTATCGTAGAGTGCATAGGTATGAGGTAACATAAACCTATAACCTAAATAACCACAGGCTGCAGTAGATCTTGTGAAACAAGTATACTAAAAAATAGCAATGAGTAGTATGGAGGGATCAACCATATGAACATAATGATCCCTACACCACAACGGAAGAGCCTCCACATTAGTCGCATAGAATAGCGAAGAAGAGGATCTCCTATAGTAAGAAATCGCGCCCAAAGCTCGTCCAGTACAGTGCTTACAATGCAATACGGACCACACAACGGAATACATGAAGGTTGCGACCTTGCTGGTTGTGATAAAGATGACACGATTTACCCAGTGAAAAAAGATCCTCACATAGAGGAGGATTTCACGTTAAGATCCACAGTAGACAAGAGAGTAAATTACTCATGATCTCTGTGAAGATAGAGATGCTATCAACAGAAATGTATTGTGGTTGTTTATCTTAGCAATACCTGCTAAAAACAACAGCGCCGGAGGATACGCGTATCCTATCATTCCGTCCTATAGATCAATAGAGCGTTAACAGTATTAGCTCAGAGATCTGGACAAGCCAACACATACGTCTGCAATTGATTAGCAAGCTGTGTCATAAATAAAACATCATTGGGCGTTCCCATAGATAGCAAATCTGATAGAATACTTGTTTGTTGAGAGTCCATTCTGACAGCAACAAGCGACCCGTAAGAGAACGGGAGTGCGATAAAACAATCAGACGACCCGGAATATGACGGACCAAAACTGAACTTGGTGTACTATAACCAACAGACGGATTCTTTCCATTAAATTGAATAACGGAAACGAAAGAGTGCCTCCCTGGTTCCGGAGATACGCCACTACTGTCGAATTAAAGGACAGGAATTTGGGCATGCGTTTCTGAATAATGTTCATGCAATGACATAAAGCAAGCCTAAAAAACATTATTCCGTGGAAGTTAAACTAATAGCTAAAAGACTGCGGAACCCAAAGACCCTGGCACTTCGAATCCGTAGGGATCAGTATATATCCCAATCTGTTTGACTGGCAACCGTCATAACAGCCACACTCGGGTCCGGCAACTGCGGCGGCACTCTCTGAGTCAACCACCGAATGTTTGCCCCAGTCTGAATCTCTTGTAACACTAGATAGACAAGAGAATGTATAAATCAAGCAATTCATGGATTGCCGGAGAGTTGCCGTCGAAGAGAAGCTCCTCCGAGAACGAAGCGACTCTGAGAGAGTTCTTAACCTACTATCCACGCGTGGATGTAGCTAGGGCTGCATCACGTCTAACCAACTCCAATCAGCCACTGAAGGGCGGAGTTATACGTGAACAAACTACTGCCCTCAAAAGAAATTACATTGAGAATAATATCCCGTAAATCTTTTCTAGAAGACGTAATGATAACGCCTCAGTAAGGCAGATTACGTTTTATAAAGCGTCTAAGTTAAGTCTACTATACATAATGTCGTTCCCAACATTGAAATTGGAAAAGACATAAACGGCGAAAAAGAATATATGCAGTCTTTAATCACACCGTCTAGACGCATATGAACTCTCGGTATGCCCTGCTCTGCAAAAATAAACTATATGTAAAAAAGATAAAATGGCAGAAATGAGCCACGCGGACAAGAAACTAAACTATCATGCTTAGTAGCAGGCTTGTATATATATATAAATATATAGCGTCGAAAAATAAAACACATGTTGTAATGACAATATTGGACTGCGTCGGTAAGTCAGGGACAAAGTCCCTGTACCGATCGAAAAATCCGAGTCCAATGACGCTATAAGTCTCTTATCCAAGATCGCAGCAATGAAGTCCGAAAAATAATCACTGGAAGAAATGCCAGAAGATATGAAAGGCATCTTCCGATACTACTAAAGGGAAAACTCGAAATCTTTCGAATCCCTTTCGCCATCCTGTCGGACCCTATAAAGCGTTCGGTCGTCCGTAGCTTGATGCAACCGCGGACCGCACCGACCCAGCGCCGTCGGATAATTCCTGATTCGACCGAGAAACCGTCAATTGCTGGGATGCTGCGAAACAACTGTGCTAACTCGGATAGCACGTCCGTCACTGAGGCCTGAGGAGCAGCGGTCTTACGATGCATTGCCGCAGGAAGCTCCGAGATCGTTACCCCGTGCATACTTCCAATATGCGAGCGAACGGAGTGTATAGGCCTCGTGTCCCTTGGCTACCGGATGGCGCGACCTATTCGCTGTGGAATCACTGAATGCCGAAACTGATCGGATACTCGAGGTCACGTAGCCAATGTGCGGTCGTGTGCCCTGCTGTGAGGATGAGGAAGCATTAAAGACAGTCTCTCGGACTGTCAATATAACGGAGCGTCCCGAGCAACGGACATATGCTCCGAATGTAAAATATCTGAACCACAACATGCGGTCCCCTATGTTGTTGGCTTCCTCCGATCTGTCCTCAATCTGCCGTCACTGGGTGAGTACTAAAGTAATTAAAGTGCTCGCATCACCCAAATCTCCTTCCTAGACCGCAACGGACGAACCCGGCAGCCGAACCATTCGATGAATGTACGCTACACCGGGTGAGCTAGCGAATGTCACTCCGTAAGCGATAGACATATCCATGAGCACTTATTGCCGCTAACTCTTCATTAACTATGACGACAGAGGCACACTTTTGAAAGACATCTCCATAACTCTTCGAACAAGAAACCAGAAATGCTTGGATAGCAAGCATAAAATAATAATATATATAGCGTCGTTCAATAATTCGAAAGTTTGTGTGACATTATTGGACCATGTCGGAACTGAGGGACGATGTCCCTGAACCGAACCAAAAATTTCTAAGTCCACCGACGCTATCAGTTTCTTATCCGGCATCGCAGCATATGTTGTTCCGAAAGGGAAAGCTTGGAATCCACCAAATCCCTTTCGGTATCCCGTCGGACCGGATGAAACTTTCGGACGTCCGTACCCGCTTCCGCGGAGCGTCCCGACCCAGCATCGTCGGATAAAATATATGCGACAGATTCAGTTGATGCTGGGATGCTGCGATAAACTGTGTTATCAAGGAAAGCACGTCCGTTCCCGAGGCCTGTGCAGTAGCGGACTTACGATGCATTGCCGCTGGAAGCTCCGTGTACGTTGACTCCCGCATACTTCCTATGCGAACGTCCGGAGTCTGCAGGCCTCGAGTCCCCGGCTACCGACCCAGCGCTGTCGGATAATTCTCGATCCGACACCGTTTCTGTCGGCTGCTGGGATGCTGCGATAAGCTGTGCTATGTGCACAAGAATGTCCGGCGTCGAGACCTGCGGAGGCGCAGTCTATCGCTGCTTCGCCGAGGGCAGCTCCGCATCAGATGGCTCCCGCATACTTTTCCTATGCGAACGTCCGGAGTCCATCGGTCTCGAATCCCTGGCTGCCGGATGGTGTGACCTGGTCGCCGAAGAATCCTTGATCGGCGAAGCTGGTAATATATCGGCGGTCACGCAGCCAAGGTGCGGTCGTGTGCGCTGACGAGAAGAGGAAGCCTTAGCAGTCACAGCGGACTGCCTATACAACGGAGCGTCCCGAGCGACGGACGTATGCTCCGCTAACGACACATTTGTACCACAACATCTGGGGCCAGATGTTGTTGAACGAGAGAGGGGCCTCTCTCGCTTGCCGTCCGGATGGACCGGAACGAGCTATGAACCGGACTAAAAGGCTTCCTCCGTTCTCCCTCCGATCCGCCGTCACTGGGTGTGCATTAAGTTAATTTTATAGTGCTCGCATCACCCCAAAATTCCTTCTAGACCGCAACGGACGAACCCGGCTGCCGAACCATTCGGTGAATGGACGCTACACCGGGCGAGCTAGCGGACGTCAAAGGCCGTCGAACCTACTAGGGTCCTCTTAGGCAATTGGCGTATTACATGAGCACTTTTCCGCTAGCCCTTCATTAATTGTGACGACGGAGGCACACTGTTGGAAGACATCACAGATACATCACCCTAATCTTGATCGTCTGAAATAGAAATTGATAAAGTAGAGTGACCCTGCGGGGAAAGGACCGGAGTGTCCAAATCCCCAACAACATACCGTGACATACGCTTCCCATATTGTCATCGAAATCATACGATACAGAACCGGAGTTAATGCGAGTACACTGACCACATATAGAATGATAATAAGGTCAGAGGAAGACTTCCTCTTAAAACAATTGATCAATATCCTTTCAATGTGAAAAGAAAACAAGTCCTGGTACTCGCACTAACCCCTGGCAATCAAAATACATAATAATAATATGATCCATTAATATAGAAAAAATAATTGAAATCAAAATATTTTGAAAAAATATTTTTTCAGAACAGCCCAAGTTTCTGAAAAGTAATGTTGAGCCCCAATGGATCCCAAGCCTAAGTGTGGACAAAAATTTTAAAAATATTTTAAACAATTTATTCAACACTTACGAACAATAATAATGTATCTAGTTATGATTGAAATAACATAAAGATATTATTATTTAGAAATCCCCCCCTCACACAGAGGGCTGTTGTAAATGTAAACAATGAGTGTAAAAACACTAAAATAAGACTCCAGGCACCCAGGCCCGAAATCAGTTACCAAAAATACACCATCTGATGCAAAACAGAGACTTCCAGGGAAGAAACTGCAGAACATCAGATGGTAGATGCAGAACACAACGCCTAACCACCCGTAGGTGAAGACGTAAACATGGGGAAAGAACAGAATTCATTCTGTTATTCAGCTAAACTCCCAAGAAATTTTAGTAATAATAATTACAGAAATTATGCCAAAAGCATGGGAGAATAGCAAGGGGGAACTTAAAGGACAGGGAGAGAGGAAAAACACTTGAAAAAACAGTGTAACTAAATAATCAGAATGACAACAAAATGGCTGCTGCCTTGAAAATAGGTAACTTAACATAATTTCATTAAAAAATTTTAAGTTACAGCCCTGATAATATTCTGTCACACATTCTTTTCCTCTCCTCCTTTTCTATCCTCCTTAGAATCACCATTTCACTAATATTTATGTGTCTGGCATCATTTAAACTGAGATTTAAAAGCACAAAGATCAGTCAGATGTTAACTGATGAAGGGCCAAACTTAGAATGATAAATGGCGCCAATTTCGGAACGTCCTTGACACTGCGCATGCGCAGTAGGGGCGAAGTGTGGAGGGCCTCTCAGGACATGTTTTCTTTAGTTTTAGATGCAAATTTTGGGGATTGGGGGGCAAAATTTGTGTTTGGCCCTATATTTTAAGAGTTAGCACCAGCTATGTCATTGGTACAGTATAAAAATATATTAAGCGTGCATAATCCCCTCACAACCCTTTATCCATGTACCATATATGAAAGGCGTAGCTTGAACCATGTTGGAGGGAGGGGTGGTAACATAAAATAGAGAAAAAAACTTAAAAAACACAACAAAAATGGCCGCCATTCTGCCATCTTGGATTTTGAAAAATAAATATTGACTGTGCATCATCCCCTCAGAACCATTTATCCATGTACCAAATATGAAAGGTGTAGCCTGAAGCATATTAGAGGGAGAGGTGGTAAAAACAGACAGACAGACAGACGGACAGACAGACAGATGTTAGATTTTGAAAAAAAATATTGAGCGTGCATAATCCCCGCACAACATCCTTATTCCATGTACCATATATGAAAAGTGCAGCTTGAACCATGTTGGAGGGAGTAGTGGTAACATAAACTAGAGAAAAAAGCTTAAAAAACACAACAGAAATGGTTGCCATGGCGCCATCTTGAATTTTGGAAAAAAAATATTGAATGTGAAACATCCCATTACAACCCTCTATCCATGTGCCAGATATAAAAAAGTGTAGCTTGAACCATGTTGGAGTGAGGGGTGGTAACATAAAATAGAGAAAAAAAGCTTAAAAAACACAACAAAATGGCCACCATGCCGCCATCTTGGATTTTGAAGAAAAAATATTGAACGTGCATCATCCCCTCCCAACCCTCTATCCATGTGCCATATATGCAAAGTGTAGCTTGAACCATGTTGGTGGGAGGGGTGGTAACATGAAAATAGAGAAATAAAAGCTTAAAAAACACAACAAAAATGGCCGCCATTCCGCCATCTTGGATTTTGAAAAAATATTTTTGAGCGTGCATCATCCCCTCAGAACCATTTATCCATGTACCAAATATGAAAGGTGTAGCTTGAACCATGTTGGTGGGAGAGGTGGTAACATCAAAATAGAGAAAAAAAAGCTTAAACACAACAAAAATGGCCGCCATTCCGCCATCTTGGACTTAGAAAAAAAATTTTTGTGCGTGCATCATCCCCTCAGAACCATTTATCCATGTACCAAATACGAAAGGTGTAGCTTGAACCATGTTGGTGGGAGGGGTGGTAACATCAAAATAGAGAAAAAAAAGCTTAAAAAACAACAAAAATGGCCGCCATTCCGCCATCTTGGATTTTGAAAAAAAAATTTCGAGCGTGCATCATCAGCTCAGAACCATTTATCCATGTACCAAATATGAAAGGTGTAGCTTGAACCATGTTGGTGGGAGGGGTGGTAACATCAAAATAGAGAAAAAAAGCTTAAAAAACACAACAAAAATGGCCGCCATGCCGCCATCTTGGATTTTGAAGAAAAAATATTGAACGTGCATCATCCCCTCCCAACCCTCTATCCATGTGCCATATATGCAAAGTGTAGCTTGAACCATGTTGGTGGGAGGGGTGGTAACATGAAAATAGAGAAAAAAAGCTTAAAAAACACAACAAAAATGGCTGCCATTCCGCCATCTTGGATTTCGAAAAAAAAATTTTGAGCGTGCATCATCCCCTCAGAACCATTTATCCATGTACCAAATATGAAATGTGTAGCTTGAACCATGTTGGTGGGAGGGTTGGTAACATCAAAATAGAGAAAAAAAAGCTTAAAAAACACAACAAAACTGGCCGCCTTTCCGCCATCTTGGATTTTGAAAAAAAAATTTCGAGCGTGCATCATCAGCTCAGAACCATTTATCCATGTACCAAATATGAAAGGTGTAGCTTGAACCATGTTGGTGGGAGGGGTGGTAACATCAAAATAGAGAAAAAAAGCTTAAAAAACAACAAAAATGGCCGCCATTCCGCCATCTTGGATTTTGAAAAAAAAAATTTGAGCGTGCATCATCCCCTCAGAACCATTTATCCATGTACCAAATATGAAAGGTGTAGCTTGAACCATGTTGGTGGGAGGGGTGGTAACATGAAAATAGAGAAAAAAAAGCTGAAAAAACACAACAAAAATGGCCGCCATTCCGCCATCTTGGATTTTGAAGAAAAAAATTTTGAGCGTGCATCATCCCCTCAGAACCATTTATCCATGTACCAAATATGAAAGGTGTAGCTTAAAGCATGTTGGAGGAAGAGGTGGAAACATAAAAAACAGACAGACAGACAGACAGACGGACAGAGTGCAATCCTATAGTCCCCTTACATTTCCCGTAGGGGACTAATAATGCAAACAGCATGAAACTCAAACCTTATCTGTAAGTCATCGTTCTATAGTAGTTTACCAAAGTGAAATCATTCTGTTGAAGCATTTCCAAAACAAGAGGCCCCGAGGGGCCTTAATCGCTCACCGGGCAAAGTGATTCAAAGTGGTTCAAAGAAGTATTTGGGGTCACATTCAGTTAGACATGGTTCATCAACACTATAAAGGAATGAAATCATGAGAGACAAATTTTATGGAACTAGGGGCATGGCTTGAACAAACTTGAATCTTACCCCCCTGAGGATGCTGCATACCAAATATCAAAAGCATTCATCTGCTGGATCTGAAGAAGATTTTTGAAGAAAATTCCTCATTTTGAACTAAGTTATCATTCGGGCTCCCACAGTGAGCCCAAATATGAATCCAGGGACTTGGCTTGAACAAACTTGAATCTCACCCCCTAAGGATGCTGCATGCCAAATATCAAAACATTCCGACTGCTGAATCTGAAGAAGACTTTTGAAGAAAAATTCCTCATATTGACCAAGTCATAATTTCGGGCTCCCACAGGGAGCCCAAATATGGACCCACGGACTTGGCTTTAACAAACTTGAATCTCACCCCCTTAAGGATGCTACACACCACATATCAAAACATTCCGACTGCTGGATCTGAAGAAGATTTTTAAAGAAAATTCCTCACTTGGAACCAAGTTATCATTCGGGCTCCACAGCGAGCTCAAATATGGATCAAGGGACCTGGTTTGAACAAACTTGAATCTCACCCCCCTAAAGATGCTGCATACCAAATATCAAACATTCTGACTGCTGGATCTGAAGAAGATTTTTAAAGAAAATTCCTCATTTTTAACGAAGTTATAATTCGGGCTACCACATTGAGCCCAAATATGAATCCAGGGACTTGGCTTGAACAAACTTGAATCTCATGCCCTTAAGCATGCTGCATACTCAATATCAGAAGATTCTACCTGCTGGATCCTGAGAAGAAGATTTTTAAAGAAATTTGCCTGAAATGCACTAAGTTCAAATTTAGACTTCTATACTAAGCACAAATATGAACCCAGGGGGCCGATTTGAACTTGAATCAGATCCACTCCACAATGTTGCATACCAAATATCAAAAGATTCTGCCTGCTGGATCTGGAGAAGGAAGTTTTTTTAAGAAATTTGCCTGAAATGCACTAAGTTCGAATTCGAGCTTCTATACTGAGCCCAAATATGAATATAGGGGGCCGATTTGAACAAACTTAAATCAGATCCACCCCACAATGTTGCATACCAAATATCAAAAGATTCTGCCTGCTGGATCTGGAGAAGGAAGTTTTTTTAAGAAATTTGCCTGAAATGCACTAAGTTCGAATTCAAGCTTCTATACTGAGCCCAAATGTGAATCCAGGGGGCCGATTTGAACAAACTTGAATCAGATCCACCCCAAAATGTTGCATACCAAATATCAAAAGATTCTGCCTGCTGGATCTGGAGAAGATTTTTTAAGAAATTTGCCTGAAATGCACTAAGTTCGAATTCGAGCTTCTACAGTGAGCCCAAATATGAATTTAGGGAGCCGATTTGAACAAACTTCAATCAGATCCACCCTACAATGTTGCATACCAAATATCAAAAGATTCTGCCTGCTGGATCTGGAGAAGAAGATTTTTTAATGTGTTTCGCATTGCCTACAGTGTTAAAAAGTGCTGACTCAGCACTTTTTCAAAAGTCCTGAAAAAAGTACCTTGTGATCAAACCGATAGGAATTTTTTTTTAACCATTCTATTCTACTGAATAAAAGTAAGCTTTATACAACATAAGAATTCTCTGTGCCGTGTAGTTTTGGAGATCTGGCAGTTTTAAGGTTTTTCCTATTTTTAGCTCCCGAGGTTCCCACGGGGCAATGAGAAAATTTTTTTTTTGCATCAATCAACTACTTATGACCCATTAGAAATTTTAGGCGGGGCCAAAATTTTTGCCCCTCCCATAACGAAGGCAAATAATTCCCGACAAACTTCTCTTGAACAAACTTGATTCTACACCTCAAAAGGAAGCGGCATACCAAATATCAAGTCTCTGCTACTGCTGGTTCATGAGAAGAAAATTTTCAAAGATTTTGGTGCCCCTTGCGGGCGTGGCACCACCCAGGAGGGGCAACTTCATTTGAACAAATCTGAATTGACATTAGGTAATAAACATTTACCCAACATTTGAAAAATATGGGGCCAGTGGTTTCTTCGGAAGAAGTTGGTTTTGTAAAGTTTACGCCGGACGACGATGGGCGGCGACGGACAGAAAGCGATTTGTAAAGCTCCCCTTGAGCTTCGCTCAGGTGAGCTAAAAAGTCAGGGAAAACTAAAGTGTGACTGACAGACTGACGGACTGACGGAGGACAGAGTGCAAACCTATAGTCCCCTCCAGCAATGCCAGTAGGGGACTGAAAAATAGTGATCTGACATTGAAAATCATTCTATTCTTGGGAAATGTTACAATTTAATTACATACCAAGTTCCATAATAATTTACTTCAGTTATACTCACACAAGGATGGACGGATGTATGCACGGACACACAGACGGATGGATGCATGTAATCCAGTATACCCCCTCATTTTCTTTGAAAGTGGGGGTATAATAAACTAGAGCTGACCAACGGGTGGCTACTTCACGCCCCAAAAATGTCCTGATATGAGAGGAAACCAGGTAAATTTTTAAGTTAAAGGTAAGGCCATAAAAAAAAGAACCTCTGTTTCTCAGGCCCGCACGCATGGTCATTTTTGGTGCGCATGCAACCTTTTTATGACACCAAAAAAAATTGGAGATATTGTGCTCATTTCGATAAATCGATATCGATGCGTTCGCAAATTTTAAATTAATACACTTCAAGCTTTTTCTACATCATACCTTAATAAAGTGGGTGGGTTTTAGCAATATTCACGACAGAAAGTGTTTTATTCTGTAAAAGGTAAGTCATAATGACCGCATGAAGGAAGGTGTCTTTCAGTCTGACAACAAACAGTCATTTGTATTGTAAATGGCCGTCATTGGGAATTTGTGTACTGTTATTTGAAACCGTTACGAATTTCCCAGTTAATTTAAATAAATGCATTTGAGATGCAGGGTAATTGGATAACTAATAGTAACCGTTGCTTGATATAAAAGTAACAGTCATAGTTGAAAATAAATTGCATATAAGCAGGTATGTGCGGTTGAATTGGTTAATAAAAACACGCAAACATTCGTTTTGTATTTCATTTTCAGATTTAAAAAAAATATGATTTATGGATGAACTGCCCGTTCAAATGGGTTGTGATAATTTTGAATATAATGGGGAAAAATTGCGATTCACGATTTTATTAGGCAGGTTGTGAAAGGATTTTTTTTTTGGTAAAATAAATCTCTGAAAGTTGGCACTTCGACATTTGATTTATCCCAGAGACGTTTCAACCCGAGACGTTTCACCCACGAGGCGTTTCGTGACTTTTGTCCTCTGTTATAATTTTCACGTTTCACTGAAAAAACAAACATTCAAACCCCACTTCATTTACGACCCAACACCCCTGTGGTGAATAACCAATATATTTGCAAAATTTTGCGTGGTCCACCAGGCATTTGGGTGGGGGTCAAATTACCACAAACAACCTCAGGGGGAGTAAATAAAAATAAAAAAAAACAAAAAAACGCCCGCTCGCATGCTTTTTTGGAAAAAAATGGCCTGAGAAACAGACAATCAAATTGTATGGCCTAAGTGACCTTGACATTTGGCACGACCCCAAAATGATTAAGGTTAGTCCTTTCATCATACCAAATTTACATGTGGAATTGTTGAACTGAATACAAAATGCCTGTTCGTTGATGATAAAGGGCATGAAATTTATTCACCATTCCCGAAATGAACGGATCAATCCAGGATATCCAAGTCATGATCCAGTCAAAATTCTATCAACTTTCCATCCAGCAAAGTAAGTGAACCTCGCATATCAAATACACACAAGATTTTATCGTAGAAGCTTTTTTCTTGGTTTTTCGGTCCCGATTTTGCAGTATTTTATAAATTAGTAATAATGTGACAAGATAATCAAGACCACCTTTGTGATCACAGTACTGTATGGCTATACAGGGTTCATACACTATTTTTTCTACAAAATTTCATATCATCACCAGAATTTCAACAGTCCTGGAAATGAGACAGGTGCAAGCGCAATTGCTCCCGTCAGCACCCATGAATTCTGTTTTACGGAAGCTAAAAAATGCACTTGTTGAAAAATATTGTGGAGCTTTAATATACTGTAAGGGCATATAAATGTGTACTGTTTTGAGAAAGCAGCACTCTGTGGCCAGGGGCAAGTTACTGTCATAATTCAGCAATTCCTTATACATTTAACCCTTTGAATACTGCTCGTATCTACCATGCCAGTTCAATGGCAACAATTTGAAGAGTCCATATTTATTATTTGGGGTAGACCAATCAACATTTTCAACGTGCAGCTTCGGGGCTGATTAATCTTCATTTCTTTACCTCTTTACCAGCCAAGAATTTTCATGATATTTTTCAACAAATCTAGTCAAAGCTGCTTTGAAGCAGCCACAAACCGATTTAATGAAATGCCTCTAAATTTAACTCTACAAATCAGTGGTGAAACAAGAAAATGCACAAGAGGTGCTGGCATACCTCCACAGGTGTCAACTTGAGGAAAGGGGTTGTCTTGATGGACAAAATCACAAATCACTTTAAATTTCACAAACTACAACCATGTGAAAATATTGTGAACAACTCTGTTCAACATGTGGCAGAAGTGGATCATCCTATGGATACCGCATACCAAATTTCATTGAAATTCATGCACTCACTGCTGAAATATGGATCCGGATTTATTTATTATCTCACCTGACTGAAAGTCAGGGTGAGCTATTATGATCACTCACTGTCCGTCATCTGTCGTACGTGAACATGGTGTTTGCATCTCCTCCTCCAAAACCAGTGAAGCAATTTACATGAAATTTGAGACGATTGTTTACGACTTCGCATTTTGATTTTGTTCAAATCAAGTTGCCCCACCCCTCGGTAGGGCCACGTCCAAAAAGTGTGCCTAAATCTAAAAAATTTATTTAATTCTTCTCATGAACCAGCAGTAAGAGATACTTGATATTTTGTGTGCAGCTTCCTTTTGAGGTGTTGACTCAGATTTGTTCAAGACAAGTTTGTGGGGCTATATTTGCCGTTGTTATGGAAGGGACAAGAATTTTCGCCCGGCCCAAAATTTCTATTTTCCAAACAGAGAGGCTGATTTGAACCAAATTTGATATCAGGGCTTATTGGGTCATAAGTACTTAATTTATGCCCCAAAAATTTCCCTGTTGCCCCATGGGAACCGCAGGAGCTAAAAATAGAAAAAATTTAAAACACCCACATCTCCAAAACTACACGGCACAGAGAATTCTTATTTGGTGTGAAGCTTCCTTAGGACCAACAGAATGGAATGGTCCAAAATATTGCTTTTTTCGGGACTTTGAAAAAATGTCGAGTCAGCATTTTTCAACAGAGGGTAATGGGGAAAACATTTAAGATTCTTCTCCCAAAGCTTTCAAATTTCACATATAACATCTTTGGAAGATTGTTTCATATGTTTATTGAAATCAAATCCCTGGGTCCATATTTGGGCTCTCTATGGGAGCCCAAATGTTTGAATTAGTGTAGTATGAGGAATATTCTTTAAAAATCTTCTTCAGACCCAGCAGTCGGAATGTTTTGGTCTTTGGTATGCAACATCCTTAGGGGTGAGAATCAAGTTTTTTCAAGCCAAGTCCCTGGGTTCATATTTGGGCTCCCTGTGGGAGCCCGAATTGAACCAAAATTTCTATCTTCCGAACTGAGAGGCCATTTTGAATCAAATTTCATACGAGGGCTTATTTTTCCCGTCGCCCCATGGGAACCGCAGGAGCTAAAAATAGAAAAAATTTAAAACGCCCATAACTACACGGCAGTGAGAATTTGTATTTTGAGTGAAGGTTCCTTGGAGCAGAAAAGAATGGTCCAAAAAACTGTTTGCCATTGGTTTTCTCACAGGATACTTTTCCAGGACTTTTGAAAAAATGTTGAGTCAGCATTTTTTAACACTTGTGAGTAATGGGAAAAACATTAAAGAATCTTCTCCCCTAAGACTGCTCTAATGGCTTTCATATTTCACATTTAACATGTTTGGAAGATTCAATCACATGTTTGTTGAAAACAAATTCCTGGGTTCATATTTGGGCTCTCTATGGGAGCCTAAATGTCCCGATTAGTGCAATATGAGGAATATTCTTTAAAAATCTTCTTCCGATCCACGAATTAGAAATCTTTTGATATTTGGTATGCAGCATCCTAAGGGGGGTGAGATTCAAGTTTGTTCAAGCCGAATCCCTGGGTTCATATTTGGGCTCCTTGTGGAAGCCCAAATTATAACTTATTATATAACTTAGTTCAATATGAGGAATATTCTTTAAAAATTTTCTTTTTCTTCAGATCCATCAGTCAGAATCTTATGATATTTGGTTTTAAGCTTTTCTTACGAGGAGCAGACGCAACTTGTTCAAATCAATTCCTTGGGTTGATATTTAGGCTACCATGTCAGGTGAGCACCCTCAGGTCCTCTGGGGTCCAGGGACCAGCCGTGAGGGCGACTAGAGCGATTATGTCGCCCTTCTAAGCCCAAAGTAGCCTAGAAAAATAGTCAGAGCGATTACAAGTCGCCCTCTAAAAATTGGCCAAAATGAGGAAAGGCTGATCAGAGTGATACAAAGTTTACATGTAAGCGATTATTTTCAAAAATCGAATGTGCACGAGTGTGATAAATGGGCATTTTGATTCGTCAAATAAATGTCCATTTATTTGAAAACACACAACAATCAATTTCCATTGTCGCTTTTGTTGCGTTTCAGTCGGAGCTTCAAATGTCGAAACGAAAATAGGTGACTAACACAACTCAACAAAATAACCCAGTTTGAAAGTAGGCGCTTATGATGCCAAAAATGTATACACAACGCACGTATTTTATAACACAGTATTTTTATTTCGTTTTGCTGACGACTGTTAACTGTTGGGCCATCTATTCCCAGAAAACCACGAATGGAATTGAAACACATCAAAAAAGCTTAAGTGATGACAAGAAACGCTTTGTACAGGACACAAGAGTTTAAGGTCATATACTTCTGCACAATGGCCATCATGACCGCAACGTGGAGATAAAGTCAACTGTTTATACCCATGCTGCCCATTTTAGAAGATTTCCACCCCAAGCATTGGTAACTGGTCCCTATTTTATCAGTAAAGCAGAATGTTAACTTCTTCACTTCACTGCACTGGGTTCTCACAGAGGATGCATGGACAGAGACAGACAGATGGATGAAAATAAGCCGGTATAGCTCCATTCTCTTCGAGAGTGGGGATAAAAATCCAGTGAGTTTACAGGAGTAAAATTTAATTAAATGAAACAAAATTTAAACATTTTAGTGGCAAGAGAAATAAAACAGTTTCATCATAGTCAACAAGCTCCAAGTTCTGAGGTTCCAATGGGGGGTCAAACAAGAGAAAAGAAGGATTATCATTTGAATTGATTTGAATTACTCAGATATAATACTCAGCATCATTTCCTTCACAGAAATTTAGAGAGCTAGGGTTATAATCAACATCACCGTAATTCAATGTTTAATGTCCATTTTGAAAATGCTAATGGCTCGTTTCAAACAATTTAAAATCAAAACTAGAAAATACAAGCATAGCAAAACATTATCCGATGTCAGAACAGTTTTACAGGTGGAGGAAGTCAAAGTTAGTATGTGGAGAGAGGGATCGAGCAACTGTCCGACTCCACAACATACCAACATGCACATGCAGGGTAGCAATGATTGGAGGAAAAGGTACCATTCATGTGCAGGTCCACTGTGTCCTTAAAAGGGCAATCGGGATTACCGTAAAGTGGGGCTACTTTGCCAGATATTTCTTTATTTCATTCCACCATGTTTGCATACTTACAAAGAATTTTGAAATGAATGTATCTGTGAATACAGTGGAAGGAAAGTGATAAGTTATATTATGTAATATTTCAAAATTGTATTATACTCCATCATGCTGAGACGGACTCACACAACGATGGATGGATGTATGCACGGACACACAGACGGATGGATGCATGTAATCCAGTATAACCCCCCATTTTCTTTGAAAGTGGGGGTATAATAAACTAGAGCTGACCAACGGGTGGCTACTTCACGCCCCAAAAATGTCCTGATATGAGAGGAAACCAGGTAAATTTTTAAGTTAAAGGTAAGGCCATAAAAAAAGAACCTCTGTTTCTCAGGCCCGCGCGCATGGTCATTTTTGGTGCGCATGCAACCTTTTTATGACACCAAAAAAATCTTCCAAAAAAATTTGAGATATTGTGCTCATTTCGGTAAATCGATATCGATGCGTTCGCAAATCTTAAATTAACACACTTCAAGCTTTTTCTACATCATACCTTAATAAAGTGGGTGGATTTTAGCAATATTCACGACAGAAAGTGTTTTATTCTGTAAAATGTAAGTCATAATGACCACAAGAAGGAAGGTGTCTTTCAGTCTGACAACAAACAGTCACAAAGGGGAATGGTCGATTCGCACCACGTTTGATTCGCACCAACCCTCAGAAAGTCTGCAAAGTCAGGTGCTATGTTGACTGGAACACAGTCTCCTGGCATTTATTTTTAGTAACATTTGTATTGTAAATGGCCGTCATTGGGAATTTGTGTACTGTTATTTGAAACCGTTACGAGTTTCCCAGTTAATTTAAATAAATGCATTTGAGATGCAGGGTAATTGGATAACTAATAGTAACCGTTGCTTGATATAAAAGTAACAGTCATAGTTGAAAATAAATTGCATATAGGCAGGTAAGTGCGGTTGAATTGGTTAATAAAAACACGCAAACATTCGTTTTGTATTTCATTTTCAGATTTAAAAAAAATATGATTTGTGGATGAACTGCCCGTTCAAATGGGTTGTGATAATTTTGAATATAATGGGGAAAAATTGCGATTCACGATTTTATTACGCAGGTTGTGAAAGGATTTTTTTTTTTTGGTAAAATAATTCCCTGAAAGTTGGCACTTCGACATTTGATTTATCCCAGAGACGTTTCAACCCGTGACGTTTCACCCACGAGGCGTTTCGTGACTTTTGTCCTCTGTTATAATTTTCACGTTTCACTGAAAAAACAAACATTCAAACCCCACTTCATTTATGACCCAACCCCCCTGTGGTGAATAACCAATATATTTGCGAAATTTTGCTTGGTCCACCAGGCGTTTGGGTGGGGGTCAAATTACCACAAACAACTCTTGGGGAGAAAATAAAAATAAAAAAAAAACACCGCCCGCCCGCATGCTTTTTTGGAAAAAAAATGGCCTGAGAAACAGACAATCAACTTTGTATGGCCTAAGTGACCTTGAAATTTGGAACGACCCCAAAATGATTAAGGTTAGTCCTTTCATCATACCAAATTTACATGTGGAATTGTTGAACTGAATACAAAATGCCTGTTCGTTGATGATAAAGGGCATGAAATTTATTCACAATTCCCGAAATGAACGGATCAATCCAGGATATCCAAGTCATGATCCAGTCAAAATTCTATCAACTTTCCATCCAGCAAAGTAAGTGAACCTCGCATACCAAATACACACAAGATTTTATCGTAGAAGCTTTTTTCTTGGTTTTTCGGTCCCGCTTTTGCAGTATTTTATAAATTAGTAATAATGTGACAAGATAATCAAGACCACCTTTGTGATCACAGTACTGTATGGCTATACAGGGTTCATACACTATTTTTTGTACAAAATTTCATATCGTCACCAGAATTTCAACAGTCCTGGAAATGAGACAGGTGCAAGCGCAATTGCTCCCGTCAGCACCCAGGAATTCTGTTTTACGGAAGCTAAAAAATGCACTTGTTGAAAAATATTGTGAAGCTTTAATATACTGTAAGGGCATATAAATGTGTGTTGTTTTGAGAAAGCAGCACTCTGTGGCCAGGGGCAAGTTACTGTCATAATTCAGCAATTCCTTATACATTTAACCCTTTGAATACTGCTCGTATCTACCATTCCAGTTCAATGGCAACAATTTGAAGAGTCCATATTTATTATTTGGGGTAGACCAATCAACATTTTCAACGTGCAGCCTCGGGGCTGATTAATCTTCATTTCTTTACCTCTTTACCAGCCGTCTATTTTCATGATATTTTTCAACAAATCTAGTCAAGGCTGCTTTGAAGCAGCCACAAACCGATTTAATGAAATGCCTCTAAATTTAACTCTACAAATCATTGGTGAAACAAGAAAATGCACAAGAGGTGCTGGCATACCTCCACAGGTGTCAACTTGAGGAAAGGGGTTGTCTTGATGGACAAAATCACAAATCACTTTAAATTTCACAAAGTACAGCCATGTGAAAATATTGTGAGCAACTCTGTTCAACATGTGGCAGAAGTGGGTCATCCTATGGATACCGCATACCAAATTTCATTGAAATTCATGCACTCACTGCTGAAATATGGATCCGGATTTATTTATTATCTCACCTGACTGAAAGTCAGGGTGAGCTATTATGATCACTCACCGTCCGTCATCTGTCGTACGTGAACATGGTGTTTGCATCTCCTCCTCCAAAACCGGTGAAGCAATTTACATTAAATTTGAGACGATTGTTTACGACTTCGCATTTTGATTTTGTTCAAATCAAGTTGCCCCACCCCTCGGTAGGGCCACGCCCAAAAAGTGTGCCTAAATCTAAAAAATTTATTTAATTCTTCTCATGAACCAGCAGTAAGAGATACTTGATATTTTGTGTGCAGCTTCCTTTTGAGGTGTTGACTCAGCTTTGTTCAAGACAAGTTTGTGGGGCTATATTTGCCGTTGTTGTGGAAGGGACAAGAATTTTCGCCCGGCCCAAAATTTCTATTTTCCAAACAGAGAGGCTGATTTGAACCAAATTTGATATCAGGGCTTATTGGGTCATAAGTACTTAATTTATGCCCAAAAAATTTCCCTGTTGCCCCATGGGAACCGCAGGAGCTAAAAATAGAAAAAATTTAAAACACCCACATCTCCAAAACTACACGGCACAGAGAATTCTTATTTGGTGTGAAGCTTCCTTAAGACCAACAGAATGGAATGGTCCAAAATATTGCTTTTTTCGGGACTTTGAAAAAATGTCGAGTCAGCATTTTTCAACAGAGGGTAATGGGGAAAACATTTAAGATTCTTCTCTCAAAGCTTTCAAATTTCACATATAACATCTTTGGAAGATTGTTTCATATGTTTATTGAAATCAAATCCCTGAGTCCATATTTGGGCTCTCTATGGGAGCCCAAATGTTTGAATTAGTGTAGTATGAGGAATATTCTTTAAAAATCTTCTTCAGACCCAGCAGTCGGAATGTTTTGGTCTTTGGTATGCAACATCCTTAGGGGTGAGAATCAAGTTTTTTCAAGCCAAGTCCCTGGGTTCATATTTGGGCTCCCTGTGGGAGCCCGAATTGAACCAAAATTTCTATCTTCCGAACTGAGAGGCCATTTTGAATCAAATTTCATACGAGGGCTTATTTTTCCCGTCGCCCCATGGGAACCGCAGGAGCTAAAAAAAGAAAAAATTTAAAACGCCCATAACTACACGGCAGTGAGAATTTTTATTTTGAGTGAAGGTTCCTTGGAGCAGAAAAGAATGGTCCAAAAAACTGTTTGCCATTGGTTTTCTCACAGGATACTTTTCCAGGACTTTTGAAAAAATGTTGAGTCAGCATTTTTTAACACTTGTGAGTAATGGGAAAAACATTAAAGAATCTTCTCCCCTAAGACTGCTCGAATGGCTTTCATATTTCACATTTAACATGTTTGGAAGATTCAATCACATGTTTGTTGAAAACAAATTCCTGGGTTCATATTTGGGCTCCTAAATGTCCCGATTAGTGCAATATGAGGAATATTCTTTAAAAATCTCTTCCGATCCACGAATTAGAAATCTTTTGATATTTGGTATGCAGCATCCTTAGGGGGGTGAGATTCAAGTTTGTTCAAGCCGAATCCCTGGGTTCATATTTGGGCTCCTTCTGGAAGCCCAAATTATAACTTATTATATAACTTAGTTCAATATGAGGAATATTCTTTAAAAATCTTCTTTTTCTTCAGATCCACCAGTCAGAATCTTATGATATTTGGTTTTTAAGCTTTTCTTACGAGGAGCAGACGCAACTTGTTCAAATCAATTCCTTGGGTTGATATTTAAGCTACCATGTCAGGTGAGCACCCTCAGGTCCTCTGGGGGCCAGGGACCAGCCGTGAGGGCGACTAGAGTGATTATGTCGCCCTTCTAAGCCCAAAGTAGCCTAGAAAAATAGTCAGAGCGATTACAAGTCGCCCTCTAAAAATTGGCCAAAATGAGGAAAGGCTGATCAGAGTGATGCAAAGTTTACATGTAAGTGATTATTTTCAAAAATCGAATGTGCTCGAGTGTGATAAATGGACATTTTGATTCGTCAAATAAATGTCCATTTATTTGAAAACACACAACAATCAATTTCCATTGTCGCTTTTGTTGCGTTTCAGTCGGAGCTTCAAATGTCGAAACGAAAATAGGTGACTAACACAACTCAACAAAATAACCCAGTTTGAAAGTAGGCGCTTATGATGCCAAAAATGTATACACAACGCACGTATTTTATAACACAGTATTTTTATTTCGTTTTGCTGACGACTGTTAACTGTTGGGCCATCTATTCCCAGAAAACCACGAATGGAATTGAAACACATCAAAAAAGCTTAAGTGATGACAAGAAACGCTTTGTACAGGACACAAGAGTTTAAGGTCATATACTTCTGCACAATGGCCATCATGACCGCAACGTGGAGATAAAGTCAACTGTTTATACCCATGCTGCCCATTTTAGAAGATTTCCACCCCAAGCATTGGTAACTGGTCCCTATTTTATCAGTAAAGCAGAATGTTTACTTCTTCACTTCACTGCACTGGGTTCTCACAGAGGATGCATGGACAGAGACAGACAGATGGATGAAAATAAGCCGGTATAGCTCCATTCTCTTCGAGAGTGGGGATAAAAATCCAGTGAGTTTACAGGAGTAAAATTTAATTAAATGAAACAAAATTTAAACATTTTAGTGGCAAGAGAAATAAAACAGTTTCATCATAGTCAACAAGCTCCAAGTTCTGAGGTTCCAATGGGGGGTCAAACAAGAGAAAAGAAGGATTATCATTTGAATTGATTTGAATTACTCAGATATAATACTCAGCATCATTTCCTTCACAGAAATTTAGAGAGCTAGGGTTATAATCAACATCACCGTAATTCAATGTTTAATGTCCATTTTGAAAATGCTAATGGCTCGTTTCAAACAATTTAAAATCAAAACTAGAAAATACAAGCATAGCAAAACATTATCCGATGTCAGAACAGTTTTACAGGTGGAGGAAGTCAAAGTTAGTATGTGGAGAGAGGGATCGAGCAACTGTCCGACTCCACAACATACCAACATGCACATGCAGGGTAGCAATGATTGGAGGAAAAGGTACCATTCATGTGCAGGTCCACTGTGTCCTTAAAAGGGCAATCGGGATTACCGTAAAGTGGGGCTACTTTGCCAGATATTTCTTTATTTCATTCCACCATGTTTGCATACTTACAAAGAATTTTGAAATGAATGTATCTGTGAATACAGTGGAAGGAAAGTGATAAGTTATATTATGTAATATTTCAAAATTGTATTATACTCCATCATGCTGAGACGGACTCACACAACGATGGATGGATGTATGCACGGACACACAGACGGATGGATGCATGTAATCCAGTATAACCCCCCATTTTCTTTGAAAGTGGGGGTATAATAAACTAGAGCTGACCAACGGGTGGCTACTTCACGCCCCAAAAATGTCCTGATATGAGAGGAAAGCAGGTAAATTTTTAAGTTAAAGGTAAGGCCATAAAAAAAAGAACCTCTGTTTCTCAGGCCCGCGCGCATGGTCATTTTTGGTGCGCATGCAACCTTTTTATGACACCAAAAAAATTTGTGATATTGTGCTCATTTCGGTAAATCGATATCGATGCGTTCGCAAATTTTAAATTAATACACTTCAAGCTTTTTCTACATCATACCTTAATAAAGTGGGTGGGTTTTAGCAATATTCACGACAGAAAGTGTTTTATTCTGTAAAATGTAAGTCATAATGACCACAAGAAGGAAGGTGTCTTTCAGTCTGACAACAAACAGTCAGAAAGGGGAATGGTCGATTCGCACCACGTTTGATTCGCACCAACCCTCAGAAAGTCTGCAAAGTCAGGTGCTATGTTGAATGGAACACAGTCTCCTGGCATTTATTTTTAGTAACATTTGTATTGTAAATGGCCGTCATTGGGAATTTGTGTACTGTTATTTGAAACCGTTACGAGTTTCCCAGTTAATTTAAATAAATGCATTTGAGATGCAGGGTAATTGGATAACTAATAGTAACCGTTGCTTGATATAAAAGTAACAGTCATAGTTGAAAATAAATTGCATATAGGCAGGTGTGTGCGGTTGAATTGGTTAATAAAAACACGCAAACATTCGTTTTGTATTTCATTTTCAGATTTAAAAAAAATATGATTTATGGATGAACTGCCCGTTCAAATGGGTTGTGATAATTTTGAATATAATGGGGAAAAATTGCGATTCACGATTTTATTAGGCAGGTTGTGAAAGGATTTTTTTTTTTGGAAAAATAAATCTCTGAAAGTTGGCACTTCGACATTTGATTTATCCCAGAGACGTTTCAACCCGTGACCTTTCACCCACGAGGCGTTTCGTGACTTTTGTCCTCTGTTATAATTTTCACGTTTCACTGAAAAAACAAACATTCAAACCCCACTTCATTTATGACCAAACACCCCTGTGGTGAATAACCAATATATTTGCGAAATTTTGCGTGGTCCACCAGGCGTTTGGGTGGGGGTCAAATTACCACAAACAACTCTTGGGGAGAAAATAAAAATAAAAAAAAAACACCGCCCGCCCGCATGCTTTTTTGGAAAAAAATGGCCTGTGAAACAGACAATCAACCTTGTATGGCCTAAGTGACCTTGACATTTAGCACGACCCCAAAATGATTAAGGTTAGTCCTTTCATCATACCAAATTTATATGTGGAATTGTTGAACTGAATACAAAATGCCTGTTCGTTGATGATAAAGGGCATGAAATTTATTCACCATTCCCGAAATGAACGGATCAATCCAGGATATCCAAGTCATGATCCAGTCAAAATTCTATCAACTTTCCATCCAGCAAAGTAAGTGAACCTCGCATATCAAATACACACAAGATTTTATCTTAGAAGCTTTTTTCTTGGTTTTTCGGTCCCGATTTTGCAGTATTTTATAAATTAGTAATAATGTGACAAGATAATCAAGACCACCTTTGTGATCACAGTACTGTATGGCTATACAGGGTTCATGCACTATTTTTTGTACAAAATTTCATATCGTCACCAGAATTTCAACAGTCCTGGAAATGAGACAGGTGCAAGCGCAATTGCTCACGTCAGCACCCAGGAATTCTGTTTTACGGAAGCTAAAAAATGCACTTGTTGAAAAATATTGTGGAGCTTTAATATGCTGTAAGGGCATATAAATGTGTGTTGTTTTGAGAAAGCAGCACTCTGTGGCCAGGGGCAAGTTACTGTCATAATTCAGCAATTCCTTATACATTTAACCCTTTGAATACTGCTCGTATCTACCATGCCAGTTCAATGGCAACAATTTGAAGAGTCCATATTTATTATTTGGGGTAGACCAATCAACATTTTCAACGTGCAGCCTCGGGGCTGATTAATCTTCATTTCTTTACCTCTTTACCAGCCGAGTATTTTCATGATATTTTTCAACAAATCTAGTCAAGGCTGCTTTGAAGCAGCCACAAACCGATTTAATGAAATGCCTCTAAATTTAACTCTACAAATCATTGGTGAAACAAGAAAATGCACAAGAGGTGCTGGCATACCTCCACAGGTGTCAACTTGAGGAAAGGGGTTGTCTTGATGGACAAAATCACAAATCACTTTAAATTTCACAAAGTACAGCCATGTGAAAATATTGTGAGCAACTCTGTTCAACATGTGGCAGAAGTGGGTCATCCTATGGATACCGCATACCAAATTTCATTGAAATTCATGCACTCACTGCTGAAATATGGATCCGGATTTATTTATTATCTCACCTGACTGAAAGTCAGGGTGAGCTATTATGATCACTCACCATCCGTCATCTGTCGTACGTGAACATGGTGTTTGCATCTCCTCCTCCAAAACCGGTGAAGCAATTTACATGAAATTTGAGACGATTGTTTACGACTTCGCATTTTGATTTTGTTCAAATCAAGTTGCTCCACCCCTCAGTAGGGCCACGCCCAAAAAGTGTGCCTAAATCTAAAAAATTTATTTAATTCTTCTCATGAACCAGCAGTAAGAGATACTTGATATTTTGTGTGCAGCTTCCTTTTGAGGTGTTGACTCAGCTTTGTTCAAGACAAGTTTGTGGGGCTATATTTGTCGTTGTTATGGAAGGGACAAGAATTTTCGTCCGGCCCAAAATTTCTATTTTCCAAACAGAGAGGCTGATTTGAACCAAATTTGATATCAGGGCTTATTGGGTCATAAGTACTTAATTTATGCCCCAAAAATTTCCCTGTTGCCCCATGGGAACCGCAGGAGCTAAAAATAGAAAAAATTTAAAACACCCACATCTCCAAAACTACACGGCACAGAGAATTCTTATTTGGTGTGAAGCTTCCTTAGGACCAACAGAATGGAATGGTCCAAAATATTGCTTTTTTCGGGACTTTGAAAAAATGTCGAGTCAGCATTTTTCAACAGAGGGTAATGGGGAAAACATTTAAGATTCTTCTCCCAAAGCTTTCAAATTTCACATATAACATCTTTGTTTCATATGTTTATTGAAATCAAATCCCTGAGTCCATATTTGGGCTCTCTATGGGAGCCCAAATGTTTGAATTAGTGTAGTATGAGGAATATTCTTTAAAAATCTTCTTCAGACCCAGCAGTCGGAATGTTTTGGTCTTTGGTATGCAACATCCTTAGGGGTGAGAATCAAGTTTTTTCAAGCCAAGTCCCTGGGTTCATATTTGGGCTCCCTGTGGGAGCCCGAATTGAACCAAAATTTCTATCTTCCGAACTGAGAGGCCATTTGAATCAAATTTGATACGAGGGCTTATTTTTCCCGTCGCCCCATGGGAACCGCAGGAGCTAAAAATAGAAAAAATTTAAAACGCCCATAACTACACGGCAGTGAGAATTTTTATTTTGAGTGAAGGTTCCTTGGAGCAGAAAAGAATGGTCCAAAAAAACTGTTTGCCATTGGTTTTCTCACAGGATACTTTTCCAGGACTTTTGAAAAAATGTTGAGTCAGCATTTTTTAACACTTGTGAGTAATAGGAAAAACATTAAAGAATCTTCTCCCCTAAGACTGCTCTAATGGCTTTCATATTTCACATTTAACATGTTTGGAAGATTCAATCACATGTTTGTTGAAAACAAATTCCTGGGTTCATATTTGGGCTCTCTATGGGAGCCTAAATGTCCCGATTAGTGCAATATGAGGAATATTCTTTAAAAATCTTCTTCTGATCCACGAATTAGAAATCTTTTGATATTTGGTATGCAGCATCCTTAGGGGGGTGAGATTCAAGTTTGTTCAAGCCGAATCTCTGGGTTCATATTTGGGCTCCTTGTGGAAGCCCAAATTATAACTTATTATATAACTAAGTTCAATATGAGGAATATTCTTTAAAAATCTTCTTTTTCTTCAGATCCACCAGTCAGAATCTTATGGTATTTGGTTTTTAAGCTTTTCTTACGAGGAGCAGACGCAACTTGTTCAAATCAATTCCTTGGGTTGATATTTAGGCTACCATGTCAGGTGAGCACCCTCAGGTCCTCTGGGGGCCAGGGACCAGCCGTGAGTGCGACTAGAGCGATTATGTCGCCCTTCTAAGCCCAAAGTAGCCTAGAAAAATAGTCAGAGCGATTACAAGTCGCCCTCTAAAAATTGGCCAAAAGCTGATAAGAGTGATGCAAAGTTTACATGTAAGCGATTATTTTCAAAAATCGAATGTGCTCGAGTGTGATAAATGGGCATTTTGATTCGTCATATAATAATTTATGTCGAAACGAAAATAGGTGACTAACACAACTCAACAAAATAACCCAGTTTGAAAGTAGGCGCTTATGATGCCAAAAATGTATACACAACGCACGTATTTTACAACACAGTATTTTTATTTCGTTTTGCTGACGACTGTTAACTGTTGGGCCATCTATTCCCAGAAAACCACGAATGGAATTGAAACACATGAAAAAAGCTTAAGTGATGACAAGAAAAGCTTTGTACAGGACACAAGTATGCATGTGGATGATCTTGAAAGAGGGTCCTCCTAAACAACAGAATGACACGGAATGACACCAGAATGCCATAAAAATGATGCGGAATGACACTTCTTTTACAAAATACTCGACCCCAGAATGTATTTTGTTCATTAACTAACAAAGTACCTCCCAAGCAGCCTTCTTACATCTGGTCCTGTTGACACTTTCACACTTAGGAAATTATTAACTTAATAGACTTTGGTGAAAGGCAACCACAGGAGGGTGCTGGGGGATTGGCACAAAGAAGAGGGGAGGGGTCATGAAGGAGAGGGTAGCAGTGGGGGATTTTCAGTCAATAATTACTTTTTGATTTTTTAACCTGGCATAGATGCATCATAGAGAACTGGACCTGGATTAATTGGACGTTAATGGAGGACCACAAATTGAAAATATGAAGGAGCGACGGGGGTGGTACATGAATAGTCTTAATTTTCCCCACTTGCCTATGAAGTCTCCCTACATGACTCTGCAGTCTCCCTATTTTTTCTGGAGGGAAACATGGAGTCTCCCTAAAATTCCTTCCTAGGCTGGTCCCTGCTGGGGGCCTCTTGTTTATTCATTGGAGTTTAAGGTCATATACTTCTGCACAATGGCCATCATGACCGCAACATGGAGATAAAGTCAACTGTTTATACCCATGCTGCCCATTTTAGAAGATTTCCACCCCAAGCATTGGTAACTGGTCCCTATTTTATCAGTAAAGCAGAATGTTTACTTCTTCACTTCACTGCACTGGGTTCTCACGGAGGATGCATGCACAGAGACAGACAGATGGATGAAAATAAGCCGGTATAGCTCCATTCTCTTCAAGAGTGGGGATAAAAATCCAGTGAGTTTACAGGAGTAAAATTTAATTAAATGAAACAAAATTTAAACATTTTAGTGGCAAGAGAAATAAAACAGTTTCATCATAGTCAACAAGCTCCAAGTTCTGAGGTTCCAATGGGGGGGTCAAAAAAGAGAAAAGAAGGATTATCATTTGAATTGATTTGAATTACTCAGATATAATACTCAGCATCATTTCCTTCACAGAAATTTAGAGAGCTAGGGTTATAATCAACATCACCGTAATTCAATGTTTAATGTCCATTTTGAAAATGCTAATGGCTCGTTTCAAACAATTTAAAATCAAAACTAGAAAATACAAGCATAGCAAAACATTATCCGATGTCAGAACAGTTTTACAGGTGGAGGAAGTCAAAGTTAGTATGTGGAGAGAGGGATCGAGCAACTGTCCGACTCCACAACATACCAACATGCACATGCAGGGTAGCAATGATTGGAGGAAAAGGTACCATTCATGTGCAGGTACACTGTGTCCTTAAAAGGGCAATCGGGATTACCGTAAAGTGGGGCTACTTTGCCAGATATTTCTTTATTTCATTCCACCATGTTTGCATACTTACAAAGAATTTTGAAATGAATGTATCTGTGAATACAGTGGAAGGAAAGTGATAAGTTATATTATGTAATATTTCAAAATTGTATTATACTCCATCATGCTGAGACGGACTCACACAACGATGGATGGATGTATGCACGGACACACAGACGGATGGATGCATGTAATCCAGTATAACCCCTCATTTTCTTTGAAAGTGGGGGTATAATAAACTAGAGCTGACCAACGGGTGGCTACTTCACGCCCCAAAAATGTCCTGATATGAGAGGAAACCAGGTAAATTTTTAAGTTAAAGGTAAGGCCATAAAAAAAAGAACCTCTGTTTCTCAGGCCCGCGCGCATGGTCATTTTTGGTGCGCATGCAACCTTTTTATGACACCAAAAAAATCTTCCAAAAAAATTTGAGATATTGTGCTCATTTCGGTAAATCGATATCGATGCGTTCGCAAATTTTAAATTAACACACTTCAAGCTTTTTCTACATCATACCTTAATAAAGTGGGTGGGTTTTAGCAATATTCACGACAGAAAGTGTTTTATTCTGTAAAATGTAAGTCATAATGACCACAAGAAGGAAGGTGTCTTTCAGTCTGACAACAAACAGTCACAAAGGGGAATGGTCGATTCGCACCAACCCTCAGAAAGTCTGCAAAGTCAGGTGCTATGTTGAATGGAACACAGTCTCCTGGCATTTATTTTTAGTAACATTTGTATTGCAAATGGCCGTCATTGGGAATTTGTGTACTGTTATTTGAAACCGTTACGAGTTTCCCAGTTAATTTAAATAAATGCATTTGAGATGCAGGGTAATTGGATAACTAATAGTAACCATTGCTTGATATAAAAGTAACAGTCATAGTTGAAAATAAATTGCATATAGGCAGGTATGTGCGGTTGAATTGGTTAATAAAAACACGCGAACATTCGTTTTGTATTTCATTTTCAGATTTAAAAAAAATATGATTTATGGATGAACTGCCCGTTCAAATGGGTTGTGATAATTTTGAATATAATGGGGAAAAATTGCGATTCACGATTTTATTAGGCAGGTTGTGAAAGGATTTTTTTTTTTGGTGAAATAAATCTCTGAAAGTTGGCACTTCGGCATTTGATTTATCCCAGAGACGTTTCAACCCGTGACGTTTCACCCACGAGGCGTTTCGTGACTTTTGTCCTCTGTTATAATTTTCACGTTTCACTGAAAAAACAAACATTCAAACCCCACTTCATTTATGACCCAACACCCCTGTGGTGAATAACCAATATATTTGCGACATTTTGTGTGGTCCACCAGGCGTTTGGGTGGGGATCAAATTACCACAAACAACTCTTGGGGAGAAAAAAAAAAATTAAAAAAAAAACACCGCCCGCCCGCATGCTTTTTTGGAAAAAAAATGGCCTGAGAAACAGACAATCAACTTTGTATGGCCTAAGTGACCTTGACATTTGGCACGACCCCAAAATGATTTAGGTTAGTCCTTTCATCATACCAAATTTACATGTGGAATTGTTGAACTGAATACAAAATGCCTGTTCGTTGATGATAAAGGGCATGAAATTTATTCACCATTCCCGAAATGAACTGATCAATCCAGGATATCCAAGTCATGATCCAGTCAAAATTCTATCAACTTTCCATCCAGCAAAGTAAGTGAACCTCGCATATCAAATACACACAAGATTTTATCTTAGAAGCTTTTTTCTTGGTTTTTCGGTCCCGATTTTGCAGTATTTTATAAATTAGTAATAATGTGACAAGATAATCAAGACCACCTTTGTGATCACAGTACTGTATGGCTATACAGGGTCCATACACTATTTTTTGTACAAAATTTCATATCATCACCAGAATTTCAACAGTCCTGGAAATGAGACAGGTGCAAGCGCAATTGCTCCCGTCAGCACCCATGAATTCTGTTTTACGGAAGCTAAAAAATGCACTTGTTGAAAAATATTGTGGAGCTTTAATATACTGTAAGGGCATATAAATGTGTGTTGTTTTGAGAAAGCAGCACTCTGTGGCCAGGGGCAAGTTACTGTCATAATTCAGCAATTCCTTATACATTTAACCCTTTGAATACTGCTCGTATCTACCATGCCAGTTCAATGGCAACAATTTGAAGAGTCCATATTTATTATTTGGGGTAGACCAATCAACATTTTCAACGTGCAGCCTCGGGGCTGATTAATTTTCATTTCTTTACCTCTTTACCAGCCGAGTATTTTCATGATATTTTTCAACAAATCTAGTCAAGGCTGCTTTGAAGCAGCCACAAACCGATTTAATGAAATGCCTCTAAATTTAACTCTACAAATCATTGGTGAAACAAGAAAATGCACAAGAGGTGCTGGCATACCTCCACAGGTGTCAACTTGAGGAAAGGGGTTGTCTTGATGGACAAAATCACAAATCACTTTAAATTTCACAAAGTACAGCCATGTGAAAATATTGTGAGCAACTCCGTTCATCATGTGGCAGAAGTGGGTCATCCTATGGATACCGCATACCAAATTTCATTGAAATTCATGCACTCACTGCTGAAATATGGATCCGGATTTATTTATTATCTCACCTGACTGAAAGTCAGGGTGAGCTATTATGATCACTTACCGTCCGTCGTCTGTCGTACGTGAACATGGTGTTTGCATCTCCTCCTCCAAAACCGGTGAAGCAATTTACATGAAATTTGAGACGATTGTTTACGACTTCACATTTTGATTTTGTTCAAATCAAGTTGCCCCACCCCTCGGTAGGGCCACGCCCAAAAAGTGTGCCTAAATCTAAAAAAATTATTTAATTCTTCTCATGAACCAGCAGTAAGAGATACTTGATATTTTGTGTGCAGCTTCCTTTTGAGGTGTTGACTCAGCTTTGTTCAAGACAAGTTTGTGGGGCTATATTTGCCGTTGTTATGGAAGGGACAAGAATTTTCGCCCTGCCCAAAATTTCTATTTTCCAAACAGAGAGGCTGATTTGAACCAAATTTGATATCAGGGCTTATTGGGTCATAAGTACTTAATTTATCCCCAAAAAATTTCCCTGTTGCCCCATGGGAACCGCAGGAGCTAAAAATAGAAAAAATTTAAAACACCCACATCTCCAAAACTACACGGCACAGAGAATTCTTATTTGGTGTGAAGCTTCCTTAGGGGCAACAGAATGGAATGGTCCAAAATATTGCTTTTTTCGAGACTTTGAAAAAATGTCGAGTCAGCATTTTTCAACAGAGGGTAATGGGGAAAACATTTAAGATTCTTCTCCCAAAGCTTTCAAATTTCACATATAACATCTTTGGAAGATTGTTTCATATGTTTATTGAAATCAAATCCCTGGGTCCATATTTGGGCTCTCTATGGGAGCCCAAATGTTTGAATTAGTGAGGTATGAGGAATATTCTTTAAAAATCTTCTTCAGACCCAGCAGTCGGAATGTTTTGGTATTTGGTATGCAACATCCTTAGGGGTGAGAATCAAGTTTTTTCAAGCCAAGTCCCTGGGTTCATATTTGGGCTCCCTGAGGGAGCTCGAATTGAACCAAAATTTCTATCTTCCAAACTGAGAGGCCATTTTGAATCAAATTTGATACGAGGGCTTATTTTTCCAGTCGCCCCATGGGAACCGCAGGAGCTAAAAATAGAAAAAATTTAAAACGCCCATAACTACACGGCAGTGAGAATTTTTATTTTGAGTGAAGGTTCCTTGGAGCAGAAAAGAATGGTCCAAAAAAACTGTTTGCCATTGGTTTTCTCACAGGATACTTTTCCAGGACTTTTGAAAAAATGTTGAGTCAGCATTTTTTAACACTTGTGAGTAATGGGAAAAACATTAAAGAATCTTCTCCCCTAAGACTGCTCTAATGGCTTTCATATTTCACATTTAACATGTTTGGAAGATTCAATCACATGTTTGTTGAAAACAAATTCCTCGGTTCATATTTGGGCTCTCTATGGGAGCCTAAATGTCCCGATTAGTGCAATATGAGGAATATTCTTTAAAAATCTTCTTCCGATCCACGAATTAGAAATCTTTTGATATTTGGTATGCAGCATCCTTAGGGGGGTGAGATTCAAGTTTGTTCAAGCCGAATCCCTGGGTTCATATTTGGGCTCCTTCTGGAAGCCCAAATTATAACTTATTATATAACTTAGTTCAATATGAGGAATATTCTTTAAAAATCTTCTTTTTCTTCAGATCCACCGGTCAGAATCTTATGATATTTGGTTTTTAAGCTTTTCTTACGAGGAGCAGACGCAACTTGTTCAAATCAATTCCTTGGGTTGATATTTAGGCTACCATGTCAGGTGAGCACCCTCAGGTCCTCTGGGGGCCAGGGACCAGCCGTGAGGGTGACTAGAGCGATTATGTCGCCCTTCTAAGCCCAAAGTAGCCTAGAAAAATAGTCAGAGCGATTACAAGTCGCCCTCTAAAAATTGGCCAAAATGAGGAAAGGCTGATCAGAGTGATGCAAAGTTTACATGTAAGCGATTATTTTCAAAAATCGAATGTGCTCGAGTGTGATAAATGGGCATTTTGATTCGTCAAATAAATGTCCATTTATTTGAAAACACACAACAATCAATTTCCATTGTCGCTTTTGTTGCGTTTCAGTCGGAGCTTCAAATGTCGAAACGAAAGTAGGTGACTAACACAACTCAACAAAATAACCCAGTTTGAAAGTAGGCGCTTATGATGCCAAAAATGTATACACAACGCACGTATTTTATAACACAGTATTTTTATTTCGTTTTGCTGACGACTGTCAACTGTTGGGCCATATATTCCCAGAAAACCACGAATGGAATTGAAACACATGAAAAAAGCTTAAGTGATGACAAGAAAAGCTTTGTACAGGACACAAGTATGCATGTGGATGATCTTGAAAGAGGGTCCTCCTAAACAACAGAATGACACGAAATGACACCAGAATGCCATAAAAATGATGCGGAATGACACTTCTTTTACAAAATACTCGACCCCAGAATGTATTTTGTTCATTAACTAACAAAGTACCTCCCAAGCAGCCTTCTTACATCTGGTCCTGTTGACACTTTCACACTTAGGAAATTATTAGCTTAATAGACTTTGGTGAAAGGCAACCACAGGAGGGTGCTGGGGGATTGGCACAAAGAAGAGGGGAGGGGTCATGAAGGAGAGGGTAGCAGTGGGGGATTTTCAGTCAATAATTACTTTTTGATTTTTTAACCTGGCATAGATGCATCATAGAGAACTGGACCTGGATTAATTGGACGTTAATGGAGGACCACAAATTGAAAATATGAAGGAGCGACGGGGGTGGTACATGAATAGTCTTAATTTTCCCCACTTGCCTATGAAGTCTCCCTACATGACTCTGCAGTCTCCCTATTTTTTCTGGAGGGAGACATGGAGTCTCCCTAAAATTCCTTCCTAGGCTGGTCCCTGCTGGGGGCCTCTTGTTTATTCATTGGAGTTTAAGGTCATATACTTCTGCACAATGGCCATCATGACCGCAACATGGAGATAAAGTCAACTGTTTATACCCATGCTGCCCATTTTGGAAGATTTCCACCCCAAGCATTGGTAACTGGTCCCTATTTTATCAGTAAAGCACAATGTTTACTTCTTCACTTCACTGCACTGGGTTCTCACGGAGGATGCATGGACAGAGACAGACAGATCGATGAAAATAAGCCGGTATAGCTCCATTCTCTTCGAGAGGGGGGATAAAAATCCAGTGAGTTTACAGGAGTAAAATTTAATTAAATGAAACAAAATTTAAACATTTTAGTGGCAAGAGAAATAAAACAGTTTCATCATAGTCAACAAGCTCCAAGTTCTGAGGTTCCAATGGGGGGTCAAACAAGAGAAAAGAAGGATTATCATTTGAATTGATTTGAATTACTCAGATATAATACTCAGCATCATTTCCTTCACAGAAATTTAGAGAGCTAGGGTTATAATCAACATCACTGTAATTCAATGTTTAATGTCCATTTTGAAAATGCTAATGGCTCGTTTCAAACAATTTAAAATCAAAACTAGAAAATACAAGCATAGCAAAACATTATCCGATGTCAGAACAGTCTTACAGGTGGAGGAAGTCAGAGTTAGTATGTGGAGAGAGGGATCGAGCAACTGTCCGACTCCACAACATACCAACATGCACAGGCAGGGTAGCAATGATTGGAGGAAAAGGTACCATTTATGTGCAGGTCCACTGTGTCCTTAAAAGGGCAATCGGGATTACCGTAAAGTGGGGCTACTTTGCCAGATATTTCTTTATTTCATTCCACCATGTTTGCATACTTACAAAGAATTTTGAAATGAATGTATCTGTGAATACAGTGGAAGGAAAGTGATAAGTTATATTATGTAATATTTCAAAATTGTATTATACTCCATCATGCTGAGACGTACTCACACAAGGATGGATGGATGTATGCACGGACACACAGACGGATGGATGCATGTAATCCAGTATAACCCCCCATTTTCTTTGAAAGTGGGGGTATAATAAACTAGAGCTGACCAACGGGTGGCTACTTCACGCCCCCAAAATGTCCTGATATGAGAGGAAACCAGGTAAATTTTTAAGTTAAAGGTAAGGCCATAAAAAAAGAACCTCTGTTTCTCAGACCCGCGTGCATGGTCATTTTTGGTGCGCATGCAACCTTTTTATGACACCAAAAAAATCTTCCAAAAAAATTTGAGATATTGTGCTCATTTCGGTAAATCGATATCGATGCGTTCGCAAATTTTAAATTAACACACTTCAAGCTTTTTCTACATCATACCTTAATAAAGTGGGTGGGTTTTAGCAATATTCACGACAGAAAGTGTTTTATTCTGTAAAATGTAAGTCATAATGACCACAAGAAGGAAGGTGCCTTTCAGTCTGACAACAAACAGTCACAAAGGGGAATGGTCGATTCGCACCACGTTTGATTCGCACCAACCCTCAGAAAGTCTGCAAAGTCAGGTGCTATGTTGAATGGAACACAGTCTCCTGGCATTTATTTTTAGTAACATTTGTATTGTAAATGGCCGTCATTGGGAATTTGTGTACTGTTATTTGAAACCGTTACGAGTTTCCCAGTTAATTTAAATAAATGCATTTGAGATGCAGGGTAATTGGATAACTAATAGTAACCGTTGCTTGATATAAAAGTAACAGTCATAGTTGAACATAAATTGCATATAGGCAGGTATGTGCGGTTGAATTGGTTAATAAAAACACGCAAACATTCGTTTTGTATTTCATTTTCAGATTTAAAAAAAATATGATTTATGGATGAACTGCCCGTTCAAATGGGCTGTGATAATTTTGAATATAATGGGGAAAAATTGCGATTCACGATTTTATTACGCAGGTTGTGAAAGGATTTTTTTTTTGGGTAAAATAAATCTCTGAAAGTTGGCACTTCGACATTTGATTTATCCCAGAGACGTTTCAACCCGTGACGTTTCACCCACGAGGCGTTTCGTGACTTTTGTCCTCTGTTATAATTTTCATGTTTCACTGAAAAAACAAACATTCAAACCCCACTTCATTTATGACCCAACACCCCTGTGGTGAATAACCAATATATTTGCGAAATTTTGCGTGGTCCACCAGGCGTTTGGGTGGGGGTCAAATTACCACAAACAACTCTTGGGGAGAAAATAAAAATAAAAAAAAAACACCGCCCGCCCGCATGCTTTTTTGGAAAAAAATGGCCTGAGAAACAGACAATCAACTTTGTATGGCCTAAGTGACCTTGACATTTGGCACGACCCCAAAATGATTAAGGTTAGTCCTTTCATCATACCAAATTTACATGTGGAATTGTTGAACTGAATACAATATGCTTGTTCGTTGATGATAAAGGACATGAAATTTATTCACCATTCCCGAAATGAACTGATCAATCCAGGATATCCAAGTCATGATCCAGTCAAAATTCTATCAGCTTTCCATCCAGCAAAGTAAGTGAACCTCACATATCAAATACACACATGATTTTATCGTAGAAGCTTTTTTCTTGGTTTTTCGGTCCCGATTTTGCAGTATTTTATAAATTAGTAATAATGTGACAAGATAATCAAGACCACCTTTGTGATCACAGTACTGTATGGCTATACAAGGTTCATACACTATTTTTTGTACAAAATTTCATATCTTCACCAGAATTTCAACAGTCCTGGAAATGAGACAGGTGCGAGCGCAATTGCTCCCGTCAGCCCCCATGAATTCTATTTTACGGAAGCTAAAAAATGCACTCGTTGAAAAATATTGTGGAGCATTAATATACTGTAAGGGCATATAAATGTGTGTTGTTTTGAGAAAGCAGCACTCTGTGGCCAGGGGCAAGTTACTGTCATAATTCAGCAATTCCTTATACATTTAACCCTTTGAATACTGTTGGTATCTACCATGCCAGTTCAATGGCAACAATTTGAAGAGTCCATATTTATTATTTGGGGTAGACCAATCAATATTTTCAACGTGCAGCCTCGGGGCTGCACGTTGAAAATACTGATTGGTCTACCCCACAGATTTACTGAACAGCCATCATATTTAATGACGTCATGACGTATCATGTTCCTGGCTGGAAAGTGGCCGATCGGGTTCAAAGGAAAAGGGTTTCTGGTGTTTGGTGACAGTATTCCCTCGAAAATTCCTATTCTAACATTTTACGGGTGCAATTTACTCTCATGTCTGATTTTGCGGAAGCTTAAAACCAGGCCTTTGCGGGAATATTTTGTAGAGGAGTGAAAAATTGCGTTTGTTATTTTGCACCCAGAGGCACAATCGCGCTTCTAAAAATACTTGCTATGAGCCATGAAGCATGAATTGATAATTGCGATTTAGTTTTCTTAATACTCCCAAACTGGACGGAATAAAAAATTAGGCGTTATTGCCCCAACCAGTCTGCTTGGAGTGGACACACAAGTGCAACACTAGTGTCACGAAAACTGGGTGATTCTGATAACTTGGCATCGTATTTTGATAAATAAACGTTGCTATACCTTGTACCAGTAGGCAGAACAGTAATGGGTCGGGGGGTTGTTTGTCTATGTGAAATAATCCGTCCTCATATTTCACGTTTCATTCGTGAATTTGAAATATAAAATATATCGAGTCATTTTTGTGGAAGAATTCAACGTGGTTTAGAAAGTTGACATTTCGATTTTCCAACATAACCATGTGACAGGGAATTGTTTCAGTTTCTATTGACTGTCCAATCAGATAACCCAAAGCTCAGTGTGCTATGACGCAAACACATTCAGCGTCCTGATTAGCTGAGATATTATAATTTTAGGAGAATTGGATATAATTTATGCGATGTTGAATGAAATAGTTCTCAAAGGAAAATTTCAACAAGAATATCAAATACGCAAATCGGATTTATCTCTTTACCTAACGCAACGGACAAAACAGCCGCCGCTACACACGAAAATCGCCATTCCTTATTTTTAGGATTTTCATTTTTTGCTTCCAAAACATAGGTTGTGGCCCCCTCATCCAAACGAGTGTGTCACGCTTGTTCGAATGACAGGTCGCGACCTATGCTTCAAAGCAAAAAATCATAATGTAATAAAACTGCACCCAACAATTTTGTTCATTTCCAGCAATGTTTCAAGGGAATTTCCCAAAACTTTTAACAGAATTTCAGGGACAAATCTGGAAACAAAGTGGAATTTTTCAAGCCTTTGGGTCATGGAAAAGTCCTAGATTATCCAGGTCTATTCCATGAAAAAGATGTTCTCACTACTGCATTACACAGAATTGTAAGAATCAACAGAATAACATAAAACAATTAATGAATTATAAAGACTTTTGCAATTCTCATTCTTCATTCTGATTCGAACTGTACAACGTTTTGTGGACATATTTTTCCATGTTTGATATTGGATGCTACATTTTGTGAGACTATGCCATGATTTTTCCACACAAGAAGCAAAAATACCCCCAATTTTCCAAATTCCGTGGCTTTTTTCACGTTTCTTGGACCTGTAAAAGCTCTGCTATTTCATAACTGCAATAGAATTATGAAATCAAGTTTAACCAATCACTCATACATATGCTCCTTACTTTAGAGGACTTCCACCACAGGTGCTTGTTACGAGGCAACATTATACCAGTAAAACAGAATTTTTTTTTTACAGTAAAAAAGCTCTGTTCAACCTCCTGTTCCAATGGAAGGGGGGGGGGAAATTGGAACTCATAGGACGATTTGTTCATTAGAATTACTCTGATATTATAATACTCAGCATCATTTCCTTTACGGAAATTTAGAGAGGTAGGATTATAATTAACATCACCGTAATTCATTGTTTAATCTTCATTTCTTTACCTCTTTACCTACCGAGTATTTTCATGATATTTTTAAACAAATCTAGTCAAGGTTGCTTTGAAGCAGTCACAAACCGATTTAATGAAATGCCTCTAAATTTAACTCTACAAATCATTGGTGAAACAAGAAAATGCACAAGAGGTGCTGGCATACCTCCACAGGTGTCAACTTGAGGAAAGGGGTTGTCTTGATGGACAAAATCACAAATCACTTTAAATTTCACAAAGTACAGCCATGTGAAAATATTGTGAGCAACTCTGTTCAACATGTGGCAGAAGTGGGTCATCCTATGGATACCGCATACCAAATTTCATCGAAACTCAAGCACTCACTGCTGAAATATGGATCCGGATTTATTTATTATCTCACCTGACTGAAAGTCAGGGTGAGCTATTATGATCACTTACCGTCCGTCGTCTGTCGTACGTGAACATGGTGTTTGCATCTCCTCCTCCAAAACCGGTGAAGCAATTTACATGAAATTTGAGACGATTGTTTATGACTTCGCATTTTGATTTTGTTCAAATCAAGATGCCCCACCCCTCAAAAAGAGTGCCTAAATCTTAAAAATTTATTTAATTCTTCTCATGAACCAGCAGTAAGAGATACTTGATATTTTGTGTGCAGCTTCCTTTTGAGGTGTTGACTCAGATTTGTTCAAGACAAGTTTGTGGGGCTATATTTGCCGTTGTTATGGAAGGGGCAAGAATTTTCGCCCTGCCCAAAATTTCTATTTTCCAAACAGAGAGGCTGATTTGAACCAAATTTGATATGAGGGCTTATTGGGTCATAAGTACTTAATTTATGCCCAAAAAATTTCCCTGTTGCCCCATGGGAACCGCAGGAACTAAAAATATAAAAAATTTAAAACACCCACATCTCCAAAACTACAAGGCACAGAAAATTCTTATTTGGTGTGAAGCTTCCTTAGGAGCAACAGAATGGAATGGTCCAAAAAATTGCTTTTTTCGGGACTTTGAAAAAATGTCGAGTCAGCACCAAAATTTCTAGTTTCCGAACTGAGAGGCCATTTTGAATCAAATTGGATATGAGGGCTTATTTTTCCCGTCGCCCCATGGGAACCGCAGGAGCTAAAAATAAAAAAAATTTAAAACGCCCATAACTACACGGCAGTGAGAATTTTTATTTTGAGTGAAGGTTCCTTGGGAACAGCAGAAAAGAATGGTCCAAAAAACTGTTTGCCATTGGTTTTCTCACAGGATACTTTTCCAGGACTTTTGAAAAAATGATGAGTCAGCATTTTTTAACACTTGTGAGTAATGGGAAAAACGTTAAAGAATCTTCTCCCCTAAGACTGCTCTAATGGCTTTCATATTTCACATTTAACATCTTTGGAAGATTCATTCACATGTTTGTTGAAATCAAATTCCTGGGACCATATTTGGGCTCTCTATGGGAGCCTAAATGTCCCGATTAGTGCAATATGAGGAATATTCTTGTAAAATCTTCTTCCGATCCACGAATTAGAAATCTTTTGATATTTGGTATGCAGCATCCTTAGGGGGGTGAGATTCAAGTTTGTTCAAGCCGAATCCCTGGGTTCATATTTGGTCTCCTTGTGGAAGCCCATATTATAACTTATTATATAACTTAGTTCAATATGAGGAATATTCTTTAAAAATCTTTTTTTTCTTCAGCTCCACCGGTCAGAATCTTCTGATATTTGGTTTTTAAGCTTTTCTTAGGAGGGGCAGACGCAACTTGTTCAAATCAATTCCTTGGGTTGATATTTAGGCTACCATGTCAGGTGAGCACCCTCAGGTCCTCTGGGGGGCCTCTTGTTTATTCATTGGAGTTTATTTAAGGTCATATACTTCTGCACAATGGCTATCATGACCGCAACATGGAGATAAAGTCAACTGTTTATACCCATGCTGCCCATTTTAGAAGATTTCCACCCCAAGCATTGGTAACTGGTCCCTATTTTATCAGTAAAGCAGAATGTTTACTTCTTCACTTCACTGCACTGGGTTCTCACAGAGGATGCATGGACAGAGATAGACATATGGATGAAAATAAGCCGGTATAGCTCCATTCTCTTCGAGAGTGGGGATAAAAATCCAGTGAGTTTACAGGAGTAAAATTTAATTAAATGAAACAAAATTTAAACATTTTAGTGGCAAGAGAAATAAAACAGTTTCATCATAGTCAACAAGCTCCAAGTTCTGAGCTTCCAATGGGGGTCAAACAAGAGAAAAGATGGATTATCATTTGAATTGATTTGAATTACTCAGAAAAAATACTCAGCATCATTTCCTTCACAGAAATTTAGAGAGCTAGGGTTATAATCAACAGCACCGTAATTCAATGTTTAATGTCCATTTTGAAAATGCTAATGGCTCGTTTCAAACAATTTAAAATCAAAACTAGAAAATACAAGCATAGCAAAACATTATCCGATGTCAGAACAGTTTTACAGGTGGAGGAAGTCAAAGTTAGTATGTGGAGAGAGGGATCGAGCAACTGTCTGACTCCACAACATACTAACATGCACATGCAGGGTAGCAATGATTGGAGGGAAGGGTACCATTCATGTGCAGGTCCACTGTGTCCTTGAAAGGGCAATCGGGATTAAGTGCCTTACTCAAGGGCACAACGCAGTTACTGCTGGTGAGGATCAAGTGGTGGACTTCAAGTTTAATGCCCTAACCACCGAGCCCCTACTCTCCCGTAAGACCCTGTAAGAACTCAAAATACCTCAATATACTATAAAATAAAAGATGGAGAACTTTAAACTTGACACATCACAATATTAAATATATATAAGGAACATTTTTTTCCAAACAACTGACAATATCAGACTACTGTTCAACCGATTACCAAAATTGGTCACTGACTGATTACCAGTTATTTGAGCTCACAATCTGCCAATTCCGATTGTAATACCATGCACTAGTAGACAAGCCGAGGCTCGAAAGAACTACATCAAACTGAATATTTTTCAGTGTTAAACTTTGTTGACAGGGGTCGCAGTAAAATTACCAGTTGCACACACTTGGGTGGTCAGAGCCACATTTACCACCCAAGTGCATGCGACTGGTACCGTAATTTTACAGTGACAGGTAATTTTACAACGACCAGACTCAATGGAGTGCAAACTTCACTTTTCCGGTATGAACTGGCGATTGCCGCAAAGTATGCTCAATTGTAAGCTTTACATGTCGTTTAACTTGTATATCCCGTAAAGGAGCGTCCAGAGAAATTAATAATACACATTGAGGTTGCTTCTCAACTTTATTGAATGGTACCACTGACATTATTTTACATTAACAATTGAACAACTGCAGAAGATAATAAACTGCGGTGAATGAATCATCACAATATGCTTGTCAACAATCGGCTGAACCGATGTTCCAGGAGCTGTTGCTGTTGTCATCCGATTGCCGACAATCGGCCGATTGTGGTGGCCGGTTCCGATCATCGGTTGAACACTATATCAGACTTTAAAACTCTGATGATGATCTCTGATTGCAAGAGAGCTGGATTATTCTTCACCAGTTACTGCAAAAAATGAAATAAATGCCGGACATGTTTAGCAAAATGGTTAAAGAAAGCATCAGGTTTAATACACTTTTTAACCATTTGATCACGTCCATCTTCCAATAACTTTATCAACATGCTGAATGTTGAATCATTGCATCCTGATAAACAATCCTACCTTATCACAAATGTAATGTATCTTACCTTAAGTAGTTCAAACAAATAAAATCGTATATCAAAGTCTGTGAATGTTTGGTACAATTGCTGAAAACAAACAAAGCATAGAACTAACAAACGGTTAAATTACCTGTATATCCAAGCCTGAAAATAAGTAGACTGTTATCTGCAGAATGAAGTCTCCAGAGGGTGAATTTGGTAATGCTGCCCTGCTCAGCAGGGTAGCATTACCAAATTTACCCTCTGTGAACCTCTACCTAAATCAAGGTTTCAGATCTAAACAGAAAGAGGTACGCAGAGGATAAATTGGGGGATTTAGCCCACTGTATAGGTTATCATCAGCAAATTCACCCTCTGGGGCCCTCATTCAGCAAATGTCTGATTGCTGATTTCCAGGCTTGTGTATATCTCAAAACAGCATTATTTTCTTTTTAACCAAATGTACTATTATTAGGGTTCGTATATTTTCAGAGAATCAATTTCCATGACTTTTCCAAAGCTTTTCAAAAACAAGAGGCCCCACGGGGCCTGAAGCGCTCATCTTGTACAGAACACAATTTAAACAGAGTCCAAGAATGAGTCTACATTAAGCAAGCCATCTCCATAGGCTACACTGTCAATCCTTGAGTCCCTCAGGAGTGACAAAAATAATCTGGGCATCATGCCTTTTCTTCAGTTGATCATAAGTAAAATGCAGAGCTCCCCTATGAAGCCCCTTGATACAACCTATGTGGATTAATCTTAGTACCTCTAGAGGGTACTGAATACAAAATTTTTAATTCTTCAGCAAAATGGCCAATTCCGGCTCCCATAGAGAGCCCAAATATTAACCCAGGCTCTTGATTTGAACACAGTTAAATCTGACTTCCCTAGAGATGTTGTGTACCGAATATGAAAGCATTCTGACTGTTGGATCGGAAGAGGAGAAATTGTAAAGAAATTTCTTCGAATTGCACTAAGTTCAAATTTGGGCTACCATAGCGAGCCCAAATATTGACCTATGGATCCGATTTGAACAAACTTGAATCTGACCCCCCTAGAGATGTTGAATACCAAATGTGAAAGCATTCTGACAAGTGAATCTGAAGAAGAAGATTTTTGAAGAAATTCCCTCATATTGTACTAAGTTAAATTTCATGTTCCCACATGGAGCCCAAATATTAACCTAGGCACTCGAATTGAACAACCTGGAATCTGAGCCCCCTAGAGATGTTGTATACCAAATATAAAAGCATTCCGACTGGTGGATCTGAAGAAGATTTTTAAAGAAATTTTCTCATATTGCACTAAGTAAAAATTTGGGCTACCATAGTGAGCCCAAATATATACCTAGGGATTTGATTTGAACAAACTTGAATCTGACCCCCATAGAGATGTTGCATACCAAATATCAAAGCATTCTGACTGATGGATCTGAAGAAGAAGATTTTTTTAAATTACCCTCCATATTGAACAAAGATAAAATTTGGGCTTCCATAGGAAGCCCAAATATTAACATAGGGACTTGGTTTGAAAAATCTAGAATCTGACCCTCATAACAATGATGTATACCAAATATTAAAAGATTCTGACTGGTGGTTCTGAAGAAGAAGATTTTTAAAGAATATTACCCATATTACCCTATGTTAAAACTTCGGGCTCCTGTATTTAGCCCAAATATGAACCAATGAGCTTTATTTGAACAAACTTTTATCTGACCCCCCTATGAATGCTGTATACCAAATATCAAAAGATTCTGATGATTGGTTCTGGAGAAAAGATTTTTTTTTAATTTTTGCAAATATGCTGACTCAGCATTTTTTCGATGCCCATTACAGAACACCCTAACATAACCGATGGCAATTTTTTTTTACCATTCAATTCTACTGGTCATAAGGATACTTCATACCAAATAAAAGCTCTCTGTTCCGTGGGGTTTGGGAAATATGGGCGTTTGAAAATATTTCTATTTTTAGCTCCCAGGGTTCCCATGGGGATGCGGGAATTTTTTTTTTTGCATGGGTCAAGTACTTATGACCCAATACTACCACAAACCAAATTTGGTTCATACCGGACCATCGATACAGAAAATAGAAATTTTGGGCGGGGCCAAAAATCTTACCCCTCCTATTACAAAGCCAAATATTACTTTACGAACTTCGTTTGAACAAACTTGATTCTACACCTCATATGGAAGCTCCATAGCAAATATCAAGTCATTGCACACACTGGTTCTTGAGAAGAAGATTTTTAAAATATTTTGGAGCATTTTCCCCCACTCCCTCCCTATGGGGCCGGGCATACTGAGTTGAACAAAAATGAAATGCCCCTTTGGGACCATCACTCACACAAACTTTCACTTGAATTGGCCCAGTGGCTTTGGAGAAGGCCAAAACATGGTGTTGACGGACGACGGACGGGAAGCGATTAGATTAGCTCAGCTTGACTTTGTCAAGATGAGCTAAAAATTCCATGACCACATAAATGATGTGGCAAATGATTTTTGGAATATCCATTCTTTTATTGAGCTAGAGATATTTATTTATTTATTGGTGTTTAAGGTCACATATTTATGCACAATGGCTAATCATGACGTGACAGTTTTAAGGGTGGAGGAAGCCGGAGTACAAAGAGAGAACCACCGAGCAACAGCGAGCAATTGTCAGCTCCCCAACATACTAACTCCACACAAGCAGGGTTAGCATTGGTTGAAGACAAGTGCACCATCGACATGCAGTATGCCTTAGTACACAACGCCACCGTGCCCCCACGTGGGTAATGGAGATGAAGTGTCTTGCCCAAGGACACAACGCGGTTGCCGCAGGTGGGATTCGAACCGAGGACCTCTCGGCTTGCAGCCTTCACCTCTACCTACAGAGCCACCGCGCTCCCATTGAGCTGGAGATACCTCAATACTAACAGTACTGTGGGTATTCCAATAACATGAGAGAATGTATTACATTGTCTCGTGCTATTGTAATGATCACTTTTTAATTATATGAAATAAAGCACCCACACAATAAAGTTCTATTGTATATTGTCATTTTTGTATGCACTACAAAGTTCAATGACTCAAGTTACTCGAAAAAGAGAAACTTACTATGTACATATCTGTTAAAGAGCACTAATATGTGAGTTATCTCAATGTTAACAATTCTTAAGCTCCTTAAGCTTTTCATCTATATCCTCATCTAATGTTTTAAATTTTTTAACAATATCACTGTCAGGGAACATCGACTGTAATGTCTGACTGATGTTTTCACAACTTTTGAATGAATAGTGGGCCGTTGTACATTTCAGTGCCCAAAGAATTTCTGCTTTTAAAGTCTTTTCCGTAGTTGATAAAAAGTCTTTGAGTTCAATTTCATTTTTCTTACACGTTTAAACTTTTGGCGAAGCAGGACAAAAAAGCTTCAATACTAGAGGAAACAGTCTCTTTCTTGATACTAATTCGTTCACAGTGTTTCTTGCCCTTCATGTGGCTCACAAGTGCCACCTCACCCATGTTCGATATGTCTAGGAATTTATCGTACAGACGACACTTAGCGTTACTTTTAATCACAACCACGCATCACCCATTCAGTGAAACTCTCATCATTCAACCATTTATTGATGAAAGAACACACCCGTCAAGTTGTTTTCTGCATATGTTTTGTGCAAGTAACGCGTTATTTTTTACACAAAATCAACACCTTTTAAACCTGTTTACAAACACACTATCTTGACAGTTTTTCAGGGAAATTCCATGACTTTTCCAAAACTTTAACCCTTCCAGCCCATTTTCAAAAACTTTTCAAGGCCCTTGATTTTTAAAAAAAAATTCCATGATTTTTCCAGGATTCTATGACCCATACAAACCCTGTAGTATCTTCCAACATGGTTCACATACCTTGTTAGAAAAAATTTCATTAAGTTCCATGACTTTCAATGACTTTTTTAACAAAACACAAGAGCAACGCAAAGTATGGCTTATGCCCCACGACTGTGACATAAAAGGGAAGGTAGGTCTCTTGGGGGCATAACCAAATCAAAAGGAAGTTTCCTCTAGGTACCAATAATGCATAAAAAAAAGAAGATTGATTTATTTGAGTCAGCATTCATTATATAATGGGATGAAAATCAGCTTCAATATGGCCATCATGCAGTCCTTCCCATATAGCGGGCGCATATGCGCTTGCGCCCGTAAGCGCTCGCATTTTCCAATGAACAAGCGCTAAAAATTGCGCCCGTCAATTTTTGGCTCGAACTGTACAACTGTATTCGCTCGATCATCGTTCTGAATGAATTGTGTTTTACTCCAAGCTTCTCATTCGACAGACCTTTGATTTTGGAAAACAATGCGTGCATAGTGTTTAGCGCTAATAATTTACCCTACGTGTGCTTTTTTTCCGAAGGCAGTGGGTTTTACAGTGTGATTATTTCGGGGCGATGGTTTTCATTTGTGTTGTTTTTGACCTTGACCATGTTCTCTCCGAGGTCGGTATTCTATTTGGCAATAATCATTCAGTGATGATGTTGCACATCAAGGGAACTAATTTCATTAGCAGCGAGGTCGGTGCTTCTTATAAATCACGATATCGATTGTTAGGTTCCGTTCACACCTGAAATCCTGTCGGATAACCTGTATTTTATCTAAACCGTCCCCCAGATACCGTCAGAGACGTCTGATACTTCTGCTGACTGATGTCATGAAACAAATTGTCCCCAGACCGAATCGTCCCGAATTAAACTTTATTTCACCCAAACCATCCACCAGGTCTGATACTCCTGCTGGGTTCTGACTGACTGTTAACCCTATCTATTCACGATGATTCACGGGGATATACATTGCCTTGGAAGATTTTCCTGTGGGAACCCCGGAAAATGAGGTAGTGCTTTCTTTACTATGGTAAACAAGTTCTGCTTTACTACCCAGTCACTGATGCTTGGGGTGGAAGTCCTCTAAAATGGGCAACATGGGGATAAACGATTGACTAAACTTGACTTTATGTCCTGTTGTGTCAAGCTCAGCTTTTGTGCATAAATAGGTGACATTAAACACCACTAAATAAATACAAATTGTTTTGATGTTGGACAACATGGTTGGCAGGCTCAAGTTGAGCTCGCAAGTGATTTCACAAGCTCATATTATTGCTCTCGCAACATTTTCCATAAGGAAAGCACTGCATCATGGCGCCCACATTGAATCAGCTAGCTGATCCAAAATCAAAAGGAAGCTTACTCTAGACACCAATAATGCATAACCAATAAACAGCTGCGCCATCAGCGCATGATATACCCGTTATTAATTACAAGAGGAAAGCACACAATATGAGTATTCATGTGTACTTGTCAGGTTTTTTTTATATTTGCAACTAAAAAATCATGAAAATTACTATAAGCATTTTCAAGTTATTGTTCGACATGTAGAAAATTGCTTATGTTTTGACGAATAAAGTCCCATAACTCTGGAATGACATATCGGACAGCGACACAAATAGAAAGGAAGTCCCTCCATCAACATATACTTGCCACCAAAAAATCATGAAAATTGCTCAAAGTCCCACATGTGGAAAATTGCTTACATTTTGACGAATAAAGTCCCATAACTCTGGAATGACAAATCGGACAGCGACACAAATCGAAAGGGAGATTCCTTCTATCAACATATACTTGCAACCTAAAAATCATGAAAATTGCTCTAAGCATTTTCAAGTTATTGTTCAACATGTGGAAAATTGCTTATATTTTGACGAATAAAGTCCAATAACTCTGGAATGACATATGGGACTGCGACACAAACAGAAAGGGAGATTCCTTCCATCAACATATACTTGCCACCAAAAAATCATGAAAATTGCTCAAAGCATTTTCTAGTTATTGTCCGACGTGGGAAAATTGCCTGTATTTTGACGAATAAAATCCCATAACTCTGGAGTGGCAAATCGGACAGAGACACAAATCGAAAGGGAGCTTCCTTCCATCAACATATACTTTCCACAAAAAATGAAAGTGTCAATGACACTGTAGCTCAACTTGTCAAGACAAAGACATGTACATGTATAGTATGTGACACAGCAATGACAAACATCTAGGTAATGACCTGATAACAAAGGTACATATAAAGTATTGTAACGGTCTGTACTTAAATACTGACCGTTGCCTGTAACAAATGTATACGTAAAGTATTGTAAAGGTGGGTGACAGTCAGATGCTAAACTAGAAAAAAATCTTTGAGTCCCACAGTGGGTCTGACTGAACCAAAATATTTGTTCTCATAGCACAGTGATAACAAAGGCACCCCAAAACACACTCATTCCTGTCCCAAGGTGAAAACAAAGGTACCCAAGAAGTTTCGTGAAGATCAGTTCACAAATATGAGCTGTGTAGAAGTTGTGACAAAAAACTGATTGGACCTAATTTCGGTACAAAATGGCCACTGGCAGCCATCTTGAATTCTGGACTGCACCCAGAAACACTCGTTCTCGTCCCAAGGAGATAACAAAGGTACCCAAGAAGTTTTGTGAAGATCGGTTCATAAATACAGCCTCTAGCCCGAGCCGTATTGACATGTGCACTTACAGTGTATAAGTAGCACTGAATAAATCAAAGTTCATCTAATTTCTATAATTTCTGCACGAGAAAAAAACACGTATTATATGTGATGTATTCCATGTTACTAAACATTCATACAAAAATATATTCAAATCAGAACTTTCATACAGAAGTTCTGTACAAAAGACTGATTGCACTAATTTTGGTACAAAATGGCTGCTGGTGGCCATCTTGAAATTCAGACCACACCCAAAAACACTCGTTCTCATCCCACGGTGATAACAAAGGTACCCAAGAAGTTTCGTAAAGATCGGTTCATAAATACGGCCTCTAGCCTGAGCCGTATATAGAAGTTGTGTACAAAAAACTGATTAGACCTAATTTCGGTACAAAATGGCCACTGGCAGCCATCTTGAATTTTGGACCGCACCCAGAAACACTCGTTCTCGTCCCAAGGTGATAACAAAGGTACCCAAGACGTTTCGTGAAGATCAGTTCATAAATACAGACTCTAGCCCGAGCCGTATTGACATGTGTACTTACTGTGTGTAAGTAGTACTGAAAAAATCAAAGTTCATCTAATTTGCATAATTTCTGCACGAGAAAAAAACCCGTATTATATGTAATGTATCCCATGGTACTAAACATTCACACAAAAAATTATTCAAATCAGCGCTTTCATATGGAAGTTCTGTGCAAAAAGCTGATTGCACCAAATTTTGTACAAAATGGCTGCCAACGGCCATCTTGAATTTCGGAGCGGACCCAAAAACACTCGTTCTCGTCCCACGGTGATAACAAAGGTACCCAAGGAATTTCGTAAAAATCAGTTCATAAATACTGCCTCTAGCCCGAGCCGTATTGGCATTTGCACTAACAGTGCTGAAAGTAACACCAAAAAACATCAAAGTTAGTCTAATTTGCATAATTTACGCACGAGAAAAAAACCCGTATTATATGTGATGTATCCCATGGTACTAAACATTCATACAAAAAATTATTCAAATCATAGCTTTCATATGGAAGTTCTGTACAAAAACAGATTTCTGCATCGTCGGTACAAAATGGCGGCTGGCAGTCATCTTGAATTTCGGACCAAACCCCAAAACACTCGTTCTCGTCCCACGGTCATAACAAAGGTACCCAAGAAGTTTCGTAAAGATCGGTTCATAAATACGGCCTCTAGCCCAAGCCGTATCCAATTGTTGACGGACAGACGGCCAGACGGACGACGGGCCATGGCATAAGCTCAAATTTGGCTTCGCCAAAGTTGAGCTAAAAATCACAATGAAAGAGTCAAGGACTCTGTAGCTCAACTTGGATATGACAGGAATTAGTACTTGCTGTGACCAAGACAACTGAATAATGAATATGACAGGAATTAGTATTTGTTTTTGGCCCAGTCAACAATAATAAAAGAATTACAAGGTGACTGTAATGGACTACAGATTAAGACCAATCATTGTAGATTATTATTTTTGTGTGGAAATTTTCAGTCCCAAACAAAATATTTTCAGACTAAAATTTTTTCTTCTTCTTCTTAAAATTGACCAAAATGCATCAAAACACAAAAAACTAATTTCCGGATTTTGGTCCAAAATTTTCTAAGTCCCACCCGGACCCCAAATTTTCAGTGTAAAAAAAATTTTTTTTTTTTGTCTTAAAATTGACCAAAACGCATAAAAAACCAAAAAACTAATTTCCGGACCCCTAATTTGCATAATTTATTCACGAGAAAAACTCTGTATTATATGTAATGTATCCCATGGTACTAAACATTCATACAAAAATTTATTCAAATCAGATCTTTCATTTGGAAGTTCTGCGCAAAAATCTGATTGCCCTTAATTTTGAACAAAATGGCTGCTAGCGGCCATCTTGAATTTCAGACTGGACCCAAAAACACTCCTTCTCGTCCCACAGTGATAACAAAGGTACCCAAGAAGTTTCGTGAAGATCGGTTCATAAATACGGCCTCTAGCCCGAGCCGTATTGGGATTTGCACTCACAGTGCTGAAAGTAACACTAAATAAATCAAAGTTAGCCTAATTTGCATAATTTACGCACAAGAAAAAACCCTGTAATATATGTAATGTATCCCATGGTACTAAACATTCATACGAAAAATTATTCAAATCAGAGTTTTCATATGGAAGTTCTGTACAAAAAACAGATTTCGGCATTGTCGGTACAAAATGGCTGCTGGCAGCCATCTGGAAATTGGGACTGCACCCCAAAACACTTGATCTCGTCCCACGGTCATAACAAAGGTACCCAATAAGTTTCGTAAAGATTGGTTCATAAATACGGCCTCTAGCCCGAGCCATAGCAACTTGGCACTTACAGCTCTGAAAGTAACACTAAATAAATCAAAGTCAGTCTAATTTGCATAATTTACGCACGAGAAAAAAACCCGTATTATATGTGATGTATCCCATTGTACTATACATTTATACAGAACTTTATTCAAATCAGAACTTTCATACAGAAGTTCTGTACAAAAAACTGATTTTTGCATCATTGGTACAAAATGGCCACTGGCAGCCATCTTGAATTTCGGACCACACCCAAAAACACTCGTTCCCGTCCCAGGGTCATAACAAAGGTACACAAGAAGTTTCGTAAAGATCAGTTCATAAATACGACCTCTAGCCCGAGCCATAGCCAATTGTTGACATACGGACAGACGGACCACGGGCCATGACAATAGCTCAAATTTGACTTCGTCAAAGTTGAGCTAAAAATTGCTCAAAGAGTTTTCGAGTTATTGTACGTGTGGATGGAAGGACGGACAAACGGACAGCAGTGTACCATATTACGATCGTTTTTTCAAAACGGGCGTATAAAAATTTAAATTGATTCGAGTCAGTATTTATTTATTTATTGATGTTTTAAGGTCACATATTTATGCACAATGGCTAATCATGACCGTGACAGTTTTACGGGTGGAGGAAGCCGGAGTACCCGGAGAGAACCACCGAGCAACGACGAGCAGCTGCCAGCGCCCCAACATCGTAACTCCGCACTGCAGCACAGGCAGGGTTAAATTGGTTGAAGACATGCGTACCATCGACGTGCAGTACGCCTTAGTAGATGGCGTCGTCGTGCCCCCACATGGGCAATGGGGGTGAAGTGTCTTGCCCAAGGACACAACGCGGTTGCCGCAGGTGGGATTCGAACCGAGGACCTCTCGGCTTGCAGCCTGCACCTCTACCTACTGAGCCACCGCGCCCCCTCGAGTCAGTATTCATTAGTTATAGGACGGAAACCAAATTCAAGATAGGAGCCATGGAAGCCTTAATGAATTGGGTATTGGCGGCCATCTTAGTTCAGCTGACTAGTCCCAAAAGCGAAAGGAAGCTTCCTCTAGACATCAACAATGCTTAATTAAAAAATAATGAAAGTGTCAATGACACTGTAGTTTAACTTGTCTGTGTGTTGTGTTTGATGAAAAGGATAATGTTCAATGTTTTTGAAAGGATTAAGAAATAAGACAAGAATTGTGATAATTCGCAATATGTTACTTTTTGTTCCCTGAATGCTATGTTTTTAATAAAAATAATATGAGGTGTAAACTGTACTAAAGAACTGATGGGTGGGTTAATGTGGCCTTCACAGTTAATGTATGTGGCCCTCACAGTTAATGTATGTCAACATAAGTTACCAAGTTACAGTGAAATTATTCCAAAACGAGTCATCCTATCAAGTTACAATGAAATTCCTTCATAAATATGACCTGTAGACTGTGCTAAACGTTTTTGGGCTTCAGGTCTGTGTAGCCATCACAGTTGACTGATTGCAACTAAAAGGGGACGTCCTCATCTCGACATTATACTGAGTCATTCTACCAAGTCCCTTCACAAATATGACCTGTACTCAAGTTTTTCAGGTTTTGGGCTCGGGCAGCTATCATGGTTGAATGATCATGACCAAAAGGGGACAATCTCATCTGGGCATTATCTGGTGTGATCCTACGAAGTTACAATGAAATCCCTCCATATTAAAAATGACCTGCAGACTGTGCTAAAAGTTTTTGGGTTTCGGGATTGGGCAGCCATCACGGTTGACAGATCATGACCAAAAGGGGACGTTCTCATCTAGACATTATACTGAGGCATCCTACCAAATTACAATGAAATCCCTTCATAAATACGACCTGTAGACTGTGCTAATGGTTTTTGGGTTTTGGGCTCGGGCAGCCATACCAGTTGACTGATCGCGACCAAAAGGGGACGTTCTCATCTAGACATGACCCCAAACCTGCTTATGAAATTTTGTGACGATCAGACAAGAACTACGAGGTGTAGCCTGTGCTAAAGGAAAATGTGAACAGACTCACAGACTGGCAGACTTTGTCAATTAAGCTAGAAATGATTCGAGTCAGCGTTCATTAGTTATTCGACGGAAACCAAATTCAATATGGCCACCATATTGAATTGGCCAGCTGGACCAAAATTGAAGTGAAGCTTCTTCTATACACCAATAAAGCACAACACAAAACTGAAATTGATTCGAGTCAGTATCCATTAGTTATTGGACAGAAACCAAATTCAAGATGGACACCATAATGAATTGGCCACTGGTGGCCATCTTGGATCATCTCACTTGTCCAAAAGAAGCTTCCTTAGACACCAACAATGCATAATTGAAAAATAGGCCGATGAAATCGTCAGATGAGTACCCATACGCGCAACTAGTAGAAAGCTGTATGACAGAGGGCCACCACGGATGCTGACATTATGTACACCATACAAGGTATGGGTACATATAGAAATGAATTGGAGGAGAGTCTAATTTGATGGATAAAGGGTTAATATCTCCGGAGCAAATTATCAGATTTACATAAAAAACTATACAGCACAACACATCAGTAACCTGAATAAATATATAAAGTAACATGACAATCGGATTGATATTTTTTGAGTTATCTCATGCCAAACGGATTGGAGGAATTTTCAATTTGAAGGATGAAGGGGGTTACTTTAATATCTCCGGATCAAATTATCAGATTTACACCAAAAACTATACAGCTCAGCACATCAGTAACCTGAACACAATTATAAAGTAACTTGACAATCCAAGCAATATTTTTCAAGTTATCAAATGCCAAAGGGATTGGAGGAATTTTCAATTTGAAGGATAACAGGTTAATATCTCAGGATCAAAATAACAGATTTACACCAAAAACTATACAGCTCGGTACATCAGTAATCTGAAGACAAATATAAAGTAACTTGACAATCCAAGCAATATTTTTCAAGTTATCGAATGCCAAAGGGATTGGAGGAATTTTCAATTTGAAGGATAAAGGGTTAATATCTCAGGATCAAAATAACAGATTTACACCAAAAACTATACAGCTCGGCACATCAGTAACCTGAACACAAATATAAAGTAACTTGACAATCCAAGTAATATTTTTCAAGTTATTGAATGCCAAATGGATTGGAGGAATTTTCAATTTGAAGGATAAAGGGTTAATATCTCGGAATCGAATCATCAGATTTACACTAAAATCTATACAGCTCGGCACATCAGTAACCTGAACACAAATATAAAGTAACTAGACAATCCAAGCAATATTTTTCAAGTTATCGAATGCCAAAGGGATTGGAGGAATTTTCAATTTGAAGGATAAAGGGTTAATATCTCAGGACTAAATTATTCGCTTTACACCAAAAACTATACAGCTTGGCACATCATTAACCTGAACACAAATATAAAGTAACTTGACAATCCAAGTAATATTTTTCAAGTTATCGAATGCCAAAGGGATTGAAGGAATTTTCAATTTGAAGGATAAAGGGTTAATATCTCAGGATCAAAATAACAGATTTACACCAAAAACTATACAGCTCTGTACATCAGTAACCTGAACACAAATATAAAGTAACTTGACAATCCAAGCAATATTTTTCAAGTTATCGAATGCCAAAGGGATTGTAGGAATTTTCAATTTGAAGGATAAAGGGTTAATATCTCAGGATTAAATTATCAGATTTACACCAAAAACTATACAGCTCGGCACATCAGTAACCTGAACACAAATATAAAGTAACTTGACAATCCAAGCAATATTTTTCAAGTTATCGAATACCAAATGGATTGGAGGAATTTTCAATTTGAAGGATAAAGGGATAATATCTCAGGATCAAAATAACAGATTTACACCAAAAACTATATAGCTTGGCACATCAGTAACCTGAACACAAATATAAAGTAACTTGACAATCCAAGCAATATTTTTCAAGTTATCGAATGCCAAAGGGATTGTAGGAATTTTCAATTTGAAGGATAAAGGGATAATATCTCAGGATCAAAATAACAGATTTACACCAAAAACTATATAGCTTGGCACATCAGTAACCTGAACACAAATATAAAGTAACTTGACAATCCAAGCAATATTTTTCAAGTTATCGAATGCCAAAGAAATGGATACGGATGCCGGACGGACAGACGGACGGACAAAGGATGGACGAACGACGGATGGTCACCCCAGATGCCAGCATTATGTGTACCATACATAGTATGGGTACACATAAAAATAATGAAAGTGTCAATGACACTGTAGCTCAACTTGTCAAGACATGTACATGTATAGTATGTAACACAGCAATGACAAACATCTAGGTAATGACCTCATAACAAAGGTAAATGTAAAGTATTGTAACGGTCTGTACATAAATGCTGACCATAGCCTGTAACAAATATATAGGTAAAGTATTGTAAAAGTGGGGTGACAGTTTGATGCAAAACTAGAAAAGAAATTTTGAGTCCCAGGGTGGGTCTGACCGAACCCAAAAATATTTGTTCTCATAGCACAGTGATAACAAAGGCACCCAAAAACAATCGTTCCTATCACAAGATGATAACAAGAGGCCTGTCACGCCTAGAGAGCTCCGCTGAGGGCCACTGATCGCATGGGCATGTTTTCTAATACTAATATTGTTACAAACTTAAGCCGAAAAAAATATCAAAAATATCTTAAGATTTTCTTGATCCTGTGACCTGTGACCTTGACCCTGTGGATTTACAGACCGCAGAATAATTGATGACGCACCGTCTATTGATAATACATATTGTTATGAAGTTTGGTGGAAAAATATTCAGCAGTTTAGAAATTATGGCTCGGACAAATAAAATGTTGATGACGGACGGATGGACGGACAGACGGATGACAGACGACGGACGAATCAGTATAAGAAAAGCTCTGCTGACTTTGTCAGCGGAGCTAACAAAGGTACCCCAAGAAGTTTCCTGAAGATCAGTTCATAAATACAGACTCTAGCCCAGGCCGTATTGACATGTGCACTTACAGTGTACAAGTAGCACTGAATAAATCAAAGTTCATCTAATTTGCAAAATTTCTGCATGAGAAAAAAACAGTATTATATGTGATGTATTCCATATTACTAAACATTCCTACAAAAATTTATTCAAATCAGAACTTTCAAACAGAAGTTCTGTGCAAAAAACTGATTGCACTAATTTTGGCACAAAAAGGCTGCTAGAGGTCATCTTGAATTTTGGACAGCACCCAAAAACTCATTTTCATTCAACGGTGATAACAAAGGTACCCAAGAAGTTTCGTCAAGATCAGTTCATAAATACGGCCTCTAGCCCGAGCCGTATTGGCATTTGCAGTTACAGTGCTGAAAGTAACATTAAATAGAATCAAGTTAGTCTAATTGGCATAATTAATGCACAAGAAAAAAACCCATATTGTATGTGATGTATCCCATGGTACTAAACATTCATGCAGAAAATTATTCAAATCAGAGCTTTCATGTGGAAGTTCTGCGCAAAAATCTGATTGCCCCTAATTTTGAACAAAATGGCTGCCAGCGGCCATCTTGAATTTCGACCGGACCCCAAAACACTCTTTCTCGTCCCATGGTGATAACAAAGGTACCCAAGAAGTTTTGTAAAGATCGGTTCATAAATGCGGCCTCTAGCCCGAGCCGTATTGGCATTTGCAGTTACAGTGCTGAAAGTAACACTAAATAGATCAAAGTTAGTCTAATTTTCATAATTTAAGCACGAGAAAAAAAACCTGTATTATATGTGATGTATCCCATGATACTAAACATTCATAAAAAAATTATTCAAATCAGAGCTTTCATATGGAAGTTCGGCGCAAAAATCTGATTGCACCTAATTTTGGTACAAAATGGCTGCCTGCGGCCGTCTTAAATTTCGGACCGGACCCAAAAACACTCTTTCTCGTTTCAAGGTGATAACAAAGGTACCCAAGAAGTTTCGTAAAGATCAGTTCATAAATACGGCCTCTAGCCCGTGCCGTGTGTACGGTGCATCGGACGGACAGACGGACGACGGGCCATGACAATACCTCAAATTTGGCTTCGCCAAAGTTGAGCTAAAAATAATTCGAGTCAGCATTCACTAGTTATTGGACGGAAATGAAATTCAATATGGCTGTCATGGCAGCCATATTGAATTGGCAAGCTGGACCAAAATCGAAAGGAAGCATTGTCTAGGCATCCACAAGTTACCTTTAAAATTATGATTTGATCAAATAAGTGGTTCTTTAATTATCTGATGGAAACCAAAAGTTAACGGACGTACGTCGGACGTAAAGACATGGTGAAAACGATGCTCCTGAGAGAATCTCTCAGGGGCATAAAAGGAGCAATGAAATACACTGTATATGCCTCCCTAATGCAACACCACAGATAGCATAGCATATGATGCTCACTGGAGTAGAGGGCATTTCACACCGCTAACAAATTTGTGAAACTATTTAGAAGTATTTTAAACAAAACAAGAGGCCCCAAGTGGCCTTAATCGCTCACCTGCCCAAGTGGTTCAAAGAAGTATGTGGGGTCACATTCAGTTAGACATGGATCATCAACACTACAACACTACAAAGGAATGAAGTCATGAAAGGCAAATTTTACGGAAAAACCCAAAGGAATGGATTTGAACAAACCTGAACCTAACATGCACCCCTTCACCCCACCCATAGAAAGCCCCAATATTAAGCCGGGGACTCAAATTGAACAAACTTGAATCTCACCCCCTTATGGATGCTGCATACCAAATATCAAAAGCTTCTGATTGGTGGATTAGAAGAAGACGATTTTAAAAGAATATTCCTCATATTTAACTAATCTGAACATTTGGGCTCCCCTAGAGAGCCCAAATGTGGACCCAGGGATTTGATTTCAACAAACATGTGAATGAATCTTCCATAGATGTTATATGTGAAATATGAAAGCCTTTGGAGCAGTGGTATGGGAGAAGAAGATTCTTTAATGTTTTTCCCATTTATCACAGTGTTAAAAAAAAAAGTGATGACTCTGCATTTTTTCAAAGTCCTGGTCCATTCCTTTCTGCTGTTCCAAAGGAAGCTTCACACAAAATAAAAATTCTAAGTGCAGTGTAGTTTTGGAGATATGGGCGTTTTAAATTTTTTCTATTTTTAGCTCCTGCATTTCCAATGGGGTGACGGGAAAATTGTTTTGGGCATAAATTAGGTACTCATGACCCAATAAGCCCTCATATCAAATTTGGTTTAAATTGGCCTCTCAGTTTGGAAAATAGAAATTTTGGTACAATTCGGGCTCCCACAGGAAGCCCAGATATGAACCCACTTGGCTTTAACAAACTTATATCTCACCTCCCTAAGGATACTGGATACCAAATATCAAAAGATTCTGACTGGTGAATCTGAAGAAGATTTTTGAAAAATATTCCTCACAACTGAACTAAGTTATAATTCGGAGCCCAAATATGAACCCCGGGACTTGATTGAACAATCTTGAATCTCACAACCCTAAGGATGCTGCATACCAAATATAAAAAAAATCTGGCTGCTGAATCTGAAGAAGATTTTTAAAGAAAATTCCTCATATTGAACCAAGTTATAATTCGGGCTCCCACAGTGAGCCCAAATATGAACCCAGGGTCTTGGCTTGAACAAACTTGAATCTTACCCCCGTAAGGATGCTGCATACCAAATATCAAAAGATACTGATTGGTGGATGTGAAGAAGAAGATTTTTAAAGAATATTCCTCATATTGCACTAATTTGAACATTTGGGCTCCCATAGAGAGTCGAAATAGGGACCCATGGAATTGATTTCAAAAATATGTGAATCAATCTTCCAATGATGTTATATGTGAAATATGAAAGCCTTTGGATCAGTGGTTTGGGAGAAGAAGATTCTTTAATGTTTTCCCCATTACCCAAAGTGTTAAAAAATGCTGACTCAGCACTTTTTCAAAGTCCCGAAAAAGTACTCTAACATAAAACTGATAGAAATTTTTATTTACCATTCCATTCTGTTGGTCCTAAGGAAGCTTCACACCAAATAAAAATTCTCAGTGCAGTGCAGTTTTGGAGATATGGGAGTTTTAAATTTTTTCTATTGTTAGCTCCTACGGTTCCCATGGGGCGACGGGAAAATTTGGGGGGGCATAAATTAACTACTTATGTCTCAATAAAACCTCTTATCAAATTTGGTTCAAATCAGCCCCTCGGTTTGGAAAACAGAAATTTTGGGCGGGGCAAAAATTCTTGCCCCTCCCATAACGATGGCAAATATAGCCCCTAGGACTTCTCTTGAACAAATCGGAGTCTACACCTCAAAAGGAAGCTGCACACCTAATATCAAGTCTCTGCTACTGCTGCTTCATGAGAAGATTTTTTAAAATTTAGGCTCACTTTTTGGGCATGGCCCTACTAAGGGGCCGGTCAACTTGATTTGAACAAACTTGAATTGACATTTGATATGAAACATGCACACCAGATTTGGTTCAATTTGGTTGAGTAGTTTGTGAGAAGAAGTCGATAATGTAAAGTTAACGCCGGACGGATGGACGACGGATGGAAAGTGATTAGTAAAGCTCCCCTTGAGCTTTGCTCAGGTGAGCTAAAAAGACAAGTTCAATTGAAAATAACAGAATTGCTCTAACATTCAATATTCAGGAAATTCTCATCAATAAGCAAATTAACCAATTTGGTGGCCTCAAAAAACAAATTTCATTTTTTACAAATGTATACATGCCATAAAATGAATTTCATATTTCAGCTGCAGTTTCCAAATTTATCTATTTATTGGTGTTTAAGGTTACATATTTCTGCTCAATGTTTAATCGTGAACACAAGTTTAGTCAATCGTTTATACCCATGTTGACCATTTTAGATTGATAACTGGGTCCTATTTTACCAGTAAAACAGAGCTTGTTTACTAGAGTAAACAAGCACTGCTTCACTTCCCAGGGTTCAGACAGGGGACAGGCATTGGTTCAATGCTAAAAACAAATATTTGGGCATTGTATCAGCATGCATCTACTTGTTTTTTACTTGACCAGACCAAAATTTGTTCTTAAAAATTACTTTCCTATAATGTATCTGTCTGTTTGAACTCTCCAACAAAATACAGTGAAAAACCTCAAACCAGCCTCTCTATAAACCGAACCTACCTCTAAAACGAAAACGATTTCAAAGGCTCCAAATTTAAGCCTATATAAAGTCATTACTCAAAATATCTATAAACCGTATACTAACTATTCCAAATACCGAACACCCCAAGAGGATTTATCAAGTCGTTTTAATATACTTCCATACTCGCTAATCTGAACACATATTACTTAATGAACTCGAACACCTGATTGAGAATCCCTCCCATAACTAACAATAGAAAAGTATAACTCTGTTGTTTTCTTATTGCGACAGATTAATTAACTGATATTGTGATATTTTTTTTGAAGAATATAAGTCCACTCACTGCTTTCTGAAATCAAAACGATTCTGAACTCTTACAAAGATAGCTGAACCACTAAAAAGTTCCAACATATGGAACTAGATTTAAATAAGTTTACATTATTAAAGCCCTCCAGAAAAAGCCCAAACCATATTATAAAGATCTGAAAAACCCTGATCAAAGAAACAATTGTCAATTAATCATGTGCATTCAAATAGGGGACATTGGTCAATTTTTTTTTAAAATCATAATCATTCTGCTGTGTATATGTTATTTAATCTGCGAAATGTTTAAAAATAAATTTTACAGTTTTACATGCAACTTCAAATAATTAATTTGTCACAAAAAACTAGATGCGTCATTTGACATGAATTCATGCCCCCATGTGGTAGCATAATTGAGCACTGGATATAAATGCCTGTAGCAAAATTAACCGTTTACAGTATCTCCAAATATAGGAGAAACAAGAGCTGGACTTTCATCCGGTGCATACCCCCACGTGGTGTACCGCCTAGTGTGGGCATACCTGTGACCAACAAATATTATTTATGAATATTCACATACGGACTGACGGACGGATGCATAGATGGACGGATGCAATCCAGTATACCACCCCCCCCCCCCCTGCATTTTCTTCGAAAGTTTTCAACAATTTCTAAGTCAAAATGTATGGTAAATTGTTTGGTGTTTGGAAGTTTTATGCAATGAGGCAGAAGCCTTTGTCATATGCAAACTGCATGCCATATTTCACTGAAAACCGACAACCCCAATCCAGTATGCCCCCCTCCCATTTTCTTTGAAAGTTTTCAACAATTTCCAACAATTTCTACGTCAAAATGTATGGTAAATTGTTTGGTGTTTGGAAGTTTTATGCAATGAGGCAGAAGCCTTTGTCATAGGTAAACTGCATGCCATATTTCACTGAAATCCGATAACCCATACCTGAGATACGGCTGAACAGACAAATAATGTCTATTTCCTACAATTACTAAGTCAAAAAAGGAGGATAACTTTAAGAAGGAGAACGTGAGAAATATCGCCGAATCCTTTTTTTTAAAGCCTATACCATAAGCAGTGTTCATGGCAAATTTTATTGCAATAGAACATTCGATACCCGAGATACAGGCTGAACAGACAAAATTTGGCTCGGACGGACACACTTTCTAAGTGAACAAGTAATAAAAAAAAAAAAATAACTAGTGTGGGCATACCTATGACCAACAAATATTATAAACAAGTACATAGAATGTCGACTTGTCAAGTGTGAGAAGTTGCTAACGTGATCTGTAATTTCGTTGGAGGGGGGGGGGGGGGGAGGGGGGGGGCGTGGAGCTGGCGTTCTGAAAAATCTGCGAGGGTGAAAAATCCCCCTCGCCAGACTGCTTTACAATAAAGTGACGCTAATATATACCAAGCATACTCAAGCCTTGATCCGCCCATATTCCATTTTTAAAAGTTCCCTTTAAATGTCCATGCTAGTCAACAGCCGTTTGAAAACTTTATCAAGAGTTTCTGGCACATACAGAACAATTGCGCACGTGCTCTCCTGATAAGTCATCAACCATTCATTGCATGCTGATTACCTCAAAACAATAACTCTCGCCATAGTATCGCATTTCAGGCACACTGCCCACACATTCCAATGACATCAAACGGAATCATAGAGACAACGTTATCAGGATAAAACACATGCCGACTTCACTGATGTTATAAGTTTTAACAACATCACAGCGAGTACTGCATGCATTTGAAACTGACAATTCGCCGACGAGTGAGTGTGGCAATGTCTACGTAAGTCGGGGAATGTTTTTTACAGTGTTAACACTTGAAATGCGGTAGTTCAAAGGTAACGGTTAATCGATCAAGGACTTTTTTGATCGATCATGCTGTTGATCGTCGGTTAATCGATCAACCGGTTAATCGTTTCAGCTCTAAACTTGTCTCCTTATAACAGTGTTGGTGTTCCGGTAGAGTGCTGAAGGTCCAAATTTGGCTTCACTTGGGCATTCATATACAGCAACTTACTGGAAAACTATTCTGTTAATGTGCTTCTAATTATGCTAAGAGTGAAATTATACACTCTTATTTAATTTGCTTTGTTGTGATTTATGGGATAGTGCCTATAGGCACTCTCCCATAAATTGCAACAAGGCAAATTAATAACATATCCTGATAGCCCAAAATAATTCAGCACTCTACTAGTACCAGTTAAAACAAACTACTGTCACTACTATTAGATGGCAATAGATGTATACATTGATTGCCCAATATTGCTGTTCAAACTGGCTGACAGTGGCAGAGAGGTGATACTATTTACCTAAAAGCTTGAAATCCTCTGACTAGTTGACTGTACAATTGAGAGTCGACTACTGGCTTGCCCAGAGTCGACATCGACTAGTCGACTAATCGTTTGAGTACTGGTTTCAGCAGACTGCCCGATTATTGTTTTGAGAATTAAAAGCAACAACAGCGGAATGCCGATAGAAATTTACGTCTCGTTGTGTGTATCAAATGAATAAAATCCCCACTCGGTTGAAAATACCACACATAAGTAATTCACTAATCGAAAACAATTGATATAAAACCCATTTTCGCATTCAGACATCGGCTATATCTCCCGGTGATAGCACCGGGGGAAACTGTCACTGATTTCACTGTACTGAATATGAATGTAGTGGGCAGCCACAATGTTCGGATAGCTGAACTATGGCACTGGACTTATGATCTGTTACTCTTTTTAATTTTTCAATTTTCAAAGAAAGATAAGTTTTAAGGCGCCATCAAACAAAACATCTGTGCTACAAAACTCCATATTTCCCCCGTAGATTTCTTGATTAAAACTGCCTGTGTTTAAGTTTTTTTCCCGATACTCTCCCTGTGAACTTTTCCAGGGACTACAGCAGAAAAACTTTTAAATTTGTGGCTGATTTCATGGAACAAAGTTGAATTTAAAATTGTGTATTTATCTAAAACAAGTTTTGTTGGATGACACCTTAATTTTGTCTCGAAGAAGTGCGACGTTTCGGCCTTTTTGTCTCGGGTGTTTCGAGGAGGCCGAAACGTCCCATGTTGAAACGTCTAAAGCCTAGTAAAGCCTAAAGGCCGAAACGTCTCGGAAACGTATGGACGTGGGATGCAAAACGATAAAGCTGTTTTCTGTTGTCTTCAGAATCATTTGTCGTTTTCATCCGTCTGTTGAACAAAACCAAGCATTTTCATCATGTTCCACACGATTGAAGTTCTGGACGAGAAACAAAGCAAATAAAGTGATCGCAGATCAATTGTTAACATGATGTTACCTTTTTCTCTAAAACACAATAACATGTGATACTCGATTTCATAAGAGCTAACGAAGAGGTACACTCGATTGATGATTTAGAACAGGTGTCGCTAAAAAGCGCCTACTGCAAACCACACATATCCGGCTTTATGATTTAGAACAGGTGTCACTAAAAAGTGCATAGTACAAACCACAAATATCCGGCGCACGTCAGGTATTACAACCCATGTTCCAAAAGCACAAAATGAGAATGTGAAAAATTCTGAATAGCAAATTTTTGGTTGAAGCCCTAGGCTTGCTCATGTTAGTTATTTGTCTACAATTTTGAAGCACAAAACCATACACCAGTCAAACTAAGTCTCTCCATTTGTTTGACCAACTATTCCTCAAGGTGCCCAGGCAATTCTGTCAAACTTGCACGTTGTCTGAATGGTTGACCCAGATTGTCCTTCTGTTGTATTTGCCTATAATTTTGAAACATGAAACCATTTACCATACTTCAGTTATTCTTTTCTCAATGGTGCTTAGGTTGATCTCCACAAAACTTGCAGAGTGGAATTGCCTTTGGGGGTGTCTGCCCATAATTTTGAAACACAAAACCATTTACCATACTCCATCTCCATTTGCTGACAGGAAATTCTTATTTCTGTACCAACAACTTAACCTCTTCCAATGAGGTAAACCATGGTCACCCTCATTCCGCCCTGTTGACCAAGGTACTTAAACCCAGACCCCTTTATAAAATCTCCCCCACTATTTTTGATTTTTTTTTTTTGTACAGCTCTATTCGGCTGGTCATGAGGAAGCTCAGTGCTTAAAAAAATGTTCTGAGCCGTGCAATTTTTGAGATATGGCCATTTTTATTTTTTTTACTTTACTGTTTCTGGAGAAGATTTTTAATGGTTTTTGCACCTTTCCGCCCCTTCTGGGGTCCCCATTGGGCGCGGTAACTTTAGTCACACAATTTCTAAATGACACATGCTAAGGAAGATACCAACCAAATTTGGTTCAATTTGGACCAGTGATTTAGGAGAAGTTGTTTGAAAAGTGTTCACGACGACGGACGACGACGGACAACGGATGGAAAGTGATAAAGTTGAGCTCCCTTCAGTGAGATAAAAATAGCAATTTAGGGGTGGGCCGTTAGCTAATCAGAAGCTGTGGCAGCCATGTTGGATGGTGGGCGGACATACCGAACACAATTCTGAAAGAGGACCACCCACTGGTTAACCTCTGCAAATTTTATTCAAATTGATCCAGCAGTTCTGAAGAAGAAGATTTTAATGTGTTTTCCTAATCACCAGCCATGGCAGCCATGTTAGATGGGCGACAGAGATTTCAAACACAATTCTTTGAGTGTTCCACCTAATGATCAATCCCAGAAAATTTTATGTGGCCCAGTGGTTTGGGAGGAGATGATTGTTGACGCGAGAAAAAGATTTTTTAATGTTTTTCCATTACCTTCAGTGTTAAAAAGTGCCGTGTCAGCACTTTTTCAGAGTCCCGAAAAAGTACCTTAGAAAAAAACCGTTAGCGATTTTTTTCTACCATCCCTTTCCATTGGTCATAAGCAAGCTGCACAGCAAATAAAAAGTTTCTGAGCCGTGCAGTTTTGGAGATATGATCGATTTTAATTTTTTCTATTTTTAGCTCCTGGGGTTCCCACGGGGCTACGGGAAAAGTTTCTTCGGCATAAATTAGATACTTATGACCCAATAAGTCCTCAAAAAAAATTTGGTTCAAATCGATCTCTTGATTCAAAAAATAGAAATTTAGGGGTGGAGCGTCAGCCAATCAGAAGCTGTGGCTGCCATGTTGGATGGCGGGCAGACAAACCGAACATAATTCTGAAAGAGGACCACCCACTGGTTATCTGCAGCAAATTTTATTCAAATTTATGCGGCGGTTCTGAAGAAGAAGATTTTAATGTGTTTTGCCAATCAGCAGCCAAGGCAGCCATATTAGATGGGCGACAGAGATTTCGAACACAATTCTTCGAGTGTTCCACCCAATGATCAAGCCCACAAAATTTTATTGAAACTGGCCCATTGGTTTTGAAGGAGATGATTGTTGACGTGAGAATAAGAGTTTTTAATGTTTTTGCATTACCTTCAGTGTTAAAAAGTGCCGAGTCAGCACTTTTTCAGAGTCCCGAAAAAGTACCTTAGAAAAAGACCGTTAGCGATTTTTTTCTACCATTCCTTTCCATTGGTCATAAGCAAGCTGCACAGTAAATAAAAAGTTTCTGAGCCGTGCAGTTTTGGAGATATGAGCGATTTTAATTTTTTCTATTTTTAGCTCCTGAGGTTCCCACGGGGATATGGGAAAAAATTTTTCAGCATAAATTAGATACTTATGACCCAATAAGTCCTCAAAAAAAATTTGGTTCAAATCGATCTCTTGATTCAAAAAATAGAAATTTAGGGGTGGAGCGTCAGCCAATCAGAAGCTGTGGCAGCCATGTTGGATGGCGGGCGGACAAACCAAACACAATTCTGAGAGAGGACCACCCACTGGTTATCCCCAACAAATTTTATTCAAATTGATCCAGCGGTTCTGAAGAAGATTTTAATGTGTTTTGCCAATCAGCAGCCAAGGCAGCCATATTAGATGGGCGACGGAGATTTCGAACACAATTCTTCGAGTGTTCCACCTAATGATCAATCCCACAAAATTTTATTAAAATTGGCCTAGTGGTTTGGGAGGAGATGATTGTTGACGCGAGAATAAGAGTTTTTAATGTTTTTGCATTACCTTCAGTGTTAAAAAGTGCCGAGTCAGCACTTTTTCAGAGTCCCAAGAAAGTACCTTAGAAAAAAAACGTTAGCGATTTTTTTCTACCATTCCTTTCCATTGCTCATAAGCAAGCTGCACAGCAAAAAAAAAGTTTCTGAGCCGTGCAGTTTTGGAGATATGAGCAATTTTAATTTTTTCTATTTTTAGCTCCTGAGGTTCCATGGGGCTACGTGAAAATTTTTTTCGGCATAAATTAGATACTTATGACCCAATAAGTCCTCAAAAAAAATTTGGTTCAAATCGATCTCTTGATTCAAAAAATAGAAATTTAGGGGTGGAGCGTCAGCCAATCAGAAGCTGTGGCAGCCATGTTGGATGGCGGGCGGACAAACCGAACACAATTCTGAGAGAGGACCACCCACTGGTTATCCCCAGCAAATTTTATTCAAATTGATCCAGCGGTTCTGAAGAAGAAGATTTTAATGTGTTTTTGCCAATCAGCAGCCAAGGCAGCCATATTAGATAGGCGACGGAGATTTCGAACACAATTCTTCGAGTGTTCCACCCAATGATCAATCCCACAAAATTTTATTAAAATTGGCCTAGTGGTTTGGGAGGAGATGATTGTTGACGCCCAAAGACGACGGACGACGACGACGGACGGAAAGTGATCAGTAAAGCTCATCCTGAGCTTTGCTCAGGTGAGCTAAAAATGTGTGATATAGTCAGTATTTAAAACGCATAGCATAAATGTCTGGCATTTTTAACCAAGGTACAAACAGACTAACTTGGTTAAACTCCTCCTGGATACCCCACTCATGACAAATTTGGTTCAATCAGCCTATTGGTTCTGGAAATAGTAATTTTGGGTGGAGGCACAAATAATGACCTACAAATTTCCCTTGAACAAACTTTAATCTATACCACGAAAGGAAGTTCCATACCAAATACCAAGGCATTATCTCGGGTGGTTTGTGAAAGATGTTTAGGTTTTGGGGCATTAACTCCAGCCGAAAGATGGCAGCAGCTTCATTAGAACAAAGTTGAAAGGGTATACTCCTCAGATGGTCTGTGCCATGTATGTTTGAATTTGGCCCAGAGGTTTTGAAGAAGACAAGTTTCAAAAGTCAATCGATGCATGACGGACGCCAATAGCTCCCACTGACCTTCAGTCAGGCAAGCAAAAAAGAGGCCCCCAAGGGGCCTTAATCGCTCACATGATAAAGTGGTTCAAAGAAGACGATCACACTCAGTTAGTCATGGTTCATCAACACCACAGAGGAATGAAGTCATGAAATTATTCCTAACTCTAGTGTCAATTTCAGATGATTATTATCATAGATCTTCCTGACTGCTTCCAAGTCTATCAGCAGTAGACAAGCACTGCCAAACTTCCAAGGGTTATGTCACTACAGTCTGAAATGCAAATTTTATGGAAAACAAGAGGCCCCACGGGGCATGAAGCGCTCATCTTGAACAGAACACAATATAAACAGAGTCCAAGAATGAGTCCACATTAAGCAATCCATATCCATAGGCTCCACTGTCAATCCTGGAGTCCCTCAGGAGTGACAAAAATAATCCAGGCATCATGCCTTTTCTTAAGTTGGTCATAATGTAAAATGTAGAGCTCCCCTATGAAGACCCTTGATACAACCTATGTGGATTAATCTTAGTAACACACCTCTAAAGGGTGCTGAATACAAAATTTTTAATTCTTCAGCAAAATGGCCAATTCCGGCCAATTCCAATTCCAATTGGGAGCCCAAATATTAACCCAGGCTCTCGATCTGAACACAGTTGGATCTGACTTCCCTAGAGATGTTGTGTACCAAATATGAACGCATTCTGACTGTTGGATCTGAAGAAGAGAAATTTTAAAGAAATTTCTTCATATTGCACTAAGTTAAAATTTGGGGTACCATAGTGAACCCAAATATTAACCTATGGAACTGATTTGAACAAACTTGAATCTGCCCCCCCCCCCCCCCCTCCCCCCCCCCTAGAGATATTGTATACCAAATATGAAAGGATTCTGACTAGTGGATCTGAAGAAGATTTTTAAAGAAATTTCCTCATATCGCACCAAGTAAAAATTTGGGCTACCATAGCGAGCCCAAATACAAACCTAGGGATCTGATTTGAACAAACTTGAATCTGACCCCCCTAGAGATGTTGCATTCTAAATATGAAAGCATTCTGACTGGTGGAATTGAAGAATAAGATTTTTTAAAATTATCCCCCATATTGAACAAAGTTAAAATTTGGGCTCCTGTAGGAAGCCCAAATATGAACCTACGGGCTTGGTTTGAACAATCTAGAATCTGACCCTCATAACAAAGATGTATATCAAACATTAAAAGATTCTGACTGGTGGTTCTGAAGAAGATTTTTAAAAGAATATTCCCCATATTACCCTATGTTAAAAATTTGGGCCCCTGTATTGAGCCCAGAAATGAACCAATGGGCTTTATTTTAACAAACTTGTATCTGACCCTTACAATATGTGATGTATTCCATGTTACTAAACATTCATACAAAAATTTATTCAAATCAGAACTTTCATACAGAAGTTCTGTACAAAAAACTGATTAGACCTAATTTCGGTACAAAATGGCCACTGGCAGCCATCTTGAATTTTAGACCGCACCCAGAAACACTCGTTCTCGTCCCAAGGTGATAACAAAGGTACCCAAGACATTTCGTGAAGATCAGTTCATAAATACAGACTCTAGCCCGAGCCGTATTGACATGTGTACTTACTGTGTGTAAGTCGCACTGAAAAAATCAAAGTTCATCTAATTTGCATAATTTCTGCACGAGAAAAAAACCTGTATTATATGTGATGTATCCCATGGTACTAAACATTCACACAAAAAATTATTCAAATCAGCGCTTTCATATGGAAGTTCTGTGCAAAAATCTGATTGCACCTAATTTTGTACAAAATGGCTGCCATCGGCCATCTTGAATTTCGGACCAGACCCAAAAACACTCGTTCTCGTCCCACGGTGATACCAAAGGTACCCAAGAAGTTTTGTAAAGATCAGTTCATAAATACGGCCTCTAGCCCGAGCCGTATTGGCGTTTGCACTTACAGTGCTGAAAGTAACCCAAAAAAACATCAAAATTAGTGTAATTGGCACAATTTACGCACGAGAAAAAAAACCCGTATTATATGTGATGTATCCCAGGGTACTAAACATTCATACAAAAAATTATTCAAATCAGAGCTTTCATATGGAAGTTCTGTACAAAAAAACAGATTTCTGCATCGTCGGTACAAAATGGCGGCTGGTTGCCATCTTGAATTTTGGACCGCACCCAAAAACACCCGTTCTCGTCCCACGGTCATAACAAAGGTACCCAAGAAGTTTCGTAAAGATCGGTTCATAAATACGCCTCTAGCCCGAGCCGTATCCAATTGTTGACGTACGGACAGACGGCCCGACGGACGACAGGCCATGACAAAAGCTCAAATTTGGCTTCGCCAAAGTTGAGCTAATAAGGAATCTGTCATGAATGCTGTATGCCAAATATCAGAAGATTCTGATCAGTGGTTCTGGAGAATTTTTTTTTAATATTTGCAAATATGCCGACTCAGCATTTTTCGATGCTGCCTCCTCCCTCCCCCCCCCCCCCCCACCCACAACACACTAACAAAACCAATGGCAATCTTTTTTAATCATTCGATTCTACAGGACCTAAGGATGCTTCATACCAAAAGTTGAAATTTTGGGGAGGGCCAAAATAACATATCTATTTTTAGTAACAATGAATTTGAACCTAGTAGCGGGGTTTTGATAATGACATATCAGTTCAAGGTGGGCTATAATCCTGTCAATTACCATGGAAATGTCTTAATCAGTTCAAAAGTTATAACCAATTGTTGACAGCGGTCAGCTGCCGGCATTCTGAATTAGCAATGTCATGTCTTGACTCTGCTAAAGTGTGTGTAAATCAACATATGTGACTGAAAAACTATCAATTCATTCATTAAATATAAATGCATCAAACCTTTAACGCTTAGTTGAAAAAACATTCTAATGAAATTTAACTTAATACTTATCATTTTCAATTCAATACTGTACCCTGAGACAAGTCTTATCGAGTTACGGAAGTATTTATTTATTTATTTATTTATTGTGGTTTAACGACACTTTTGCCAGCCAGGGTCACCTTGCGACGGATAGTTTTTATGGTGGAGGAAGCCAGAGAATCCAGAGAGAACCACCAAGCAACTGCAAGCAACTGTCAGACTCCCTAACATACTAACTACATCCAAGCAGGGTTATAGCTCTCGGTTAGTCGGTTGTGAAAATGAGCCAAATGTTTCAGCCCTAGTTAAAGACCCTGGTTGAAGACAAGGCCACCAGCGAGGTGGAGTATGCCTTAGTGCACAGCACTACAGTGCCCCAACGTGGGCAATCTGGATGAAGTGCCTTGTCCAAGGACACAATGCAGTTACCCCCTTGCGGGAACGAACCATGGACCTTTTGGTTTGACGTTCAATGCCGTAACCACTGAGACACCACACTTCCAGTTATGGACAGTAGAAATTTTCAAGACTGTGTCTGTCAAAAACATGTGAATAGGAAACCCCATTTGTTACTCAATTGAATAACTGATTAGTCAATCGTTCATTCAATCAGTCTACTGCTTGCATTGCTGACAATCAGTCAACACCAGCACATTCATTTGAGGGCAGCTGTTCTTATTACCTATTATCAATTATTGGACATCAGCCAAACTACAGAATTTGAAAGTGCCGTCGCAGGTACAAATTTGTCAACTTAAAGTGAGCAAGCGACAGCAATTTTGTGCAGTCACAAAATTTTCCCAATTCCAGGGACTGTTGTTAACAATCAACTTCCATTTACTTATTTTGATTTCTTAAGCGCCCGTAGAAAAGACAAGAACACAACTGAATATGCTAGTTGAGAAATATTTGCGAGAATGAGAAATGTAATCTAGTGCGAAGGACACAGTCACACATTACTCCATTGGAGCAGCTGAAAGCAACAATTATTTTCCAAATTGAGAGCCGGAGATTTTGAATGCAAAGATATATATTTACCTTAAAATCTGTATTATTCACATGTTCAAATATTAATGCTGGGGTACGAGACTGAAAATAGAAGAAAAGAATAGATTTCAAGCTGAAAAAATATGACAAGAACTGGATTTCAACATAAATGGCCATGCTTATAGGTCAAACAATTGTTTTTGTTCATATAATGTTCACCTCAAAAGAAACAAGTTTACCAATTTTTCGCCTTCTTTAATTATTTCACCACTGAGGGCTTCAAATTGATGCAAGAATCAAAAGAGATACTTGCAAGGAAAATTTAGAAGCAACTTTGATTTTCACAAAAATTGCATTTGATTCTTGTCAATAGATTCTGAAAGTGTACTTTTTTGCTCCCTCATACTAAGATAACACCTTGATTTAGCAATGGCTTGTAGTGAAGTCTTGGTTACCTATAAAGTCAGCCAAGACTTCACAAGAAACTACTGCCAGGGTACTGTAACTTCTGTTAGCAAGACTTCCAAAAGTCGGTAAGCTGGAAAGTTTCGAACATGTACATACGTTGAGAAAAGACTCACCAAAATTGGAACCAGGACTTTAAGGGGTATAGTAAATGTATAAATATGATTTTTTTATTATGGAATATTGTGCTGGTTCAATCACAATGGTATAATATCAGTCTCACATTCTAAATTATTTAAGAACTGAAAACCGATCATTGCCATAGGAGTTCACGAGAATCAATACAAATTCTTGTAAATCAGTACAAATTTTAAAACATGCCTTTAACAAAAACCAAATTTATTTACTATTCAAATGATCCCCGATATTCTTTTTCCACAACGATCAGCTGTTTTAATGAAAGTGTCAATGACACTGTAGCTCAACTTGACAAACTTGAACTTGGTAAGTTATAAATGAAATGGCAAATTTGAAGATCATTGGTACCAATGTTATTTGATGAAATTTCAACATAACAGCATTGTGTGTGCACAACATCAGAGTAATCCATGCAATTTTTAAATGTAAACAGTAAGACTGGCTAAAGGAAGAATGTTGATACACAAATGCAGTATGTTCAGAGGTTATTGTAAATGGCAACTTTTTTTCACTTTTTTTGCTAATCAATAGCTTTTATCTGAAGGTCTTGCCTAATGAGCACGCCAAGTTCAAAAACAATCCTATGATAAATGTGACCTGTAGCGATGTCAAAGAAGAATGTTGATGCACAAATGCAATAAATTCAAAGACTGTTGCTAATAGCAACAGTTTTTGATGGAAATGAAAATAAAATCAATATCTCCTATCTTTGTCACCCTGAATAAGCATACAAAGTTTCAAAAAACCTGATAATGAATGTGCCCTCTGAGGCATGCCAAAGGAAAATGTTAATGCACAAATGCATTAAGTAGAAGGTCAATCTTGTGGCAATGGGGAGGGAGGGGGGGGGGGGGGGGGGGGTATAGAAATTCATAAATATACCCTACAGAGAGTGCAAAAGGGATAAGTTGATACAGAAATGCAGTAAGTTCAAAGGCTGGTGATAACAATAATTTTTTATGGAAATGAAAAAATGTAATAGCTCACATCTAGAGGTCACCCCAAACACACATAGCAAGTTTCAAAGTGATCCGATCATAAATAAGCCCTGAAGGGTGTGTTAAAGGGAAATATTGAGGTCTGCCTAAACTAAGTCCAAAGGTCAACGGCAACATTTTTTGACAGAAATGGAAAAAAATCGATAGCTTCCACCTGGAGATCACCCCAAACAAGCATGCCAGGTTTCAAAGCAATCCGATCATAAAGGTGCCCTGTAGGGTGTGCCAATGGGAAATATTGAGGTCTGACTAAACTAAGTTCTAAGAACATTGGCCGTGGCAAACAAGCGTACCAAGTTTCAAAGCGATCTGGTCATAAATGCGACCTGTGAGGTGTGCCAAAGGAAATTGTGGACGTACGTATGACGATGGACAAGAAGTGATGGCAATAGCTCAGCTTGACTTTGTCAAGTTGAGCTAAAAATGAAAGTGTCAATGACACTGTAGCTCAACTTGTCAAGACATGTACATGTATAGTATGTGACACAGCAATGACAAACATCTAGGTAATGACCTGATAACAAATGTACATATAAAGTATTGTAACAGTCTGTACATAAATACTGGCCATAGCCTGTAACAAATGTATAGGTAAAGTATTGTAAAGGTGGGTGACAGTCAGATGCTAAATAGAAAAGAAATCTTTGAGTCCCAGAGTGGGTCTAATTGAACCCCAAAATATTTGTTCTCATAGCACAGTGATAACAAAGGCACCCCAAAACACACTCATTCCTGTCCCAAGGTGAAAACAAAGGTACCCAAGAAGTTTCGTGAAGATCAGTTCATAAATACGAGCTGAAAAGAAGTTGTGACAAAAAACTGATTGGACCTAATTTCGGTACAAAATGGCCACTGGCAGCCATCTTGAATTTTGAACCACACTCAGAAACACTCGTTCTCGTCCCAAGGTGATAACAAAGGTACCCAAGAAGTTTCGTGAAGATCGGTTGATAAATACAGCCTCTAGCCCGAGCCGTATTGACATGTGCACTTACAGTGTATAAGTAGCACTGAATAAATCAAAGTCATCTAATTTGCATAATTTCTGAACGAGAAAAAAACACGTACTATATGTGATGTATTCCATGTTACTAAACATTCATACAAAAATTTATTCAAATCAGAACTTTCATACAGAAGTTCTGTACAAAAGACTGATTGCACTAATTTTGGTACACAATGGTTGCTGGGCTGGTGGTCATCTTGAATTTTGGACCACACCCCAAAACACTCGTTCTCATCCCACGGTAATAACAAAGGTACCCAAGACGTTTCGTAAAGATCGGTTCATAAATACGGCCTCTAGCCTGAGCCGTATAGAAGTTGTGTACAAAAAACTGATTGGACCTAATTTCAGTACGAAATGGCCACTGGCAGCCATTTTGGACCGCACTCAGAAACACTCGTTCTCATCCCAAGGTGATAACAGAGGTACCCAAGAAGTTTCGTGAAGATCAGTTGATAAATACAGCCTCTGGCCCGAGCCGTATTGACATGTGCACTTACTGTGTGTAAGTAGCACTGAAAAAATCAAAGTTCATCTAATTTGCATAAGTTCTGCATGAGTAAAAAATGTGATGTATCCCATGGTACTGAACATTCACACAAAAAATTATTCATGTCAGCACTTTCATATGGAAGTTCTGTGCAAAAATCTGATTGCACCTAATTTTGTACAAAATGGCTGCCATCGGCCATCTTGAATTTCGGACCGCACCCAAAAACACTCGTTCTCACCCCACGGTGATACCAAAGGTACCCAAGAAGTTTCGTAAAGATCGGTTTATAAATACGACCTCTAGCCCGAGCCATATTGGCATTTGCACTTACAGTGCTGAAAGTAACACTAAATACATCAAAGTTAGTCTAATTTGCATAATTTACGTACGAGAGAAAACCCCGTATTATATGTGATGTATCCCATGGTACTAAACATTCATACAAAAAATTATTCAAATCAGCGCTTTCATATGGAAGTTCTGTACAAAAAACAGATTTCTGCATCGTCGGTACAAAATGGCGGCTGGCGGCCAACTTGAATTTCGGATCGGACCACAAAACACTCGTTCTCGGCCCACAGTCATAACAAAGGTACCCAAGAAGTTTCGTAAAAATCGGTTCCTAAATACGGCCTCTAGCCCGAGCCGTATTGAATTGTTGACGGACGACGGACAACTGGCCATGACATAAGCTCAAATTTGGCTTCGCCAAAGTTGAGCTAATGATAGATTAAGGATCTTTAACAATGAAATGTTGTGCAAGTAACACATGGATGGAAATGGTTTTCAGTTCTTTCCAACATTGTTTTACACCATACTCCTGAGTGTATAATAATCATGCATGTATGATAGTGGTGTGCTGATACTAGTGTGATCGGTTTTGCCGATATCTGATATCCACTGTTCTATTTATCGGTCGATAACGATACCAATACTTCAATGACTTAGGAATAAGCACATGTGAAGTCAACCTGTCAAAACAGCAAAAGTTGATGGCAAGGGGATTTTCTGCACCGATATAATTCCACGAATTGTTCAAGTGTAAGCAGGAAACTGGTTGATTGCCATGTGTTTTTTCTAAAATAAACAACAAAGAGGACTGACCAACGTCTTGTTTATTTTGCTGAGTTTGAATTTGTTTTGATATTGATTTTCACCCAACCTTCTGACATCAATTCACTAGGTGAAAACTTACACCAGAGAATAAAAATATAATCAAGAAAAAGTTAGTTTAAAGTAAACAAAACAGAAGCAAGACACTTTGCAGCTGCTCATTTGCATTGTACTGCAGTCATGTTTGACACTTTGGCCGGCTTCTGATTGGTCAAATTTCCTTTGTAGGCGTGGTCTATGCTCAATTCTTCAATCTTCAAAGATGACTGAAGGCATTGAAGTGACATGCGGTCTATACATTGCACATGGGTAATGGGAATTTTCTTTTGTTGACAATCGAAAATTGGTGATAAATGAATAGGGGCGGAACCCTGAACAATGATTTATTTGAATAAAATATCACTTACTATGTTGTAATTACATGGAGAATATTTCAGAACTCAGAACAACCCAACATTTATTGGGTTTTTTTCAGAAATATGACCATAAATCGATGATGACTGCAGAAACTTTTACTGATTTTTTGATGCAAAATTGCTGAAAAATTATCGCCAATGAGATCGGCTAAGAAACCTTCTTTTGCAGATACCGATATGCTGCAGATAATTAACCGATACCGATAGCCGATACCAATTATAGGCACATCACTAATGTATGATTATTTTTTATTTTACTTTCAAAATGCCCTCCTGTGTGATCTTAATTTGGCATTGTATGCTTAATTTTCAGTGGTCAAATGTGCAGACCTGCCACTGAAATTTAAGTGCACTTAGTTCAGCTATCCCATCACACACACTTGATATCAATAGGAAGTTGACCAAACACATTAGTATGGTATAAGCAAATGCAGGATGTAATGAAATTTGTTAAAAAGCCAGATTTCTACATAAACAAGAGTTTCAAATCAGAAATGCTGGGGTCGAGGTGTGCTGGCTAAAAAGGAACATATGAAACTAGTAAAGCTAGGAAACAATCTTAGAGGCATAGGACAAATTTGGTACAAATCAGATAAAGTTAGAAAATTTAAACAATAAAACAATCTAAGAGGCCTAACTCCTGCAGGACTGATTTTCGAACTCATCCAAAGACATTCGAGTAGAAATCACAGACCAAATTTGGTAAAAATTGGACAATGTTTGTGTAAGTTATCTTGCAGACACCCCCTGCAAGTAGTGCTGTGCGGTATACCAAATTTTCAGTATGGTTTCGGTATTATAGTGGTTCCGAAACCATACCGAAACCAAATGAAAATACCGCTTTATATTTTGGTATTTATATTTTTCTGCGAAGTTGACAGAAAGTCAACTCATGAAGGTGGATCGTAAATCGAAAAGCCTGTGGGACACATATTTTGATCGAATTGATCAGAAAACGCACAAATGTGAACTGTGTAAGCAACGGGTGGGCAGCAGACGCTGCGAATTACGTCGGAGAAAGAAATAAAAAAAAAGGAAGGCAGAAAAACAAAAAATGACAAGTTGTTAACTTGGTACTTCCGTTTCTGAAGAAATACGGTCCGGTTCCAATGTTTCCAACATTCTGGCTGATTGAATATATTTTCTGGAAATTACTGTGTGATTTATTCACAGGGGACATTGGGGGTCAGGTGCAGGCCTGAAAATAAGCAGTCTGACATTTGCAGAATGAGGTCTCCAGCAGGTCAATTTGATGATGCTATCCCATACAGTGGGCCAATTAATCCTCTGAGTACCTCTTTCTGTTTAGTTTTGAGACCCTGATTCAGATGGAGGTTCACCGAGGGTACATTTAGTGATGCTACCCTGCTCTGCAGGGTAGACCCACCAAATTCACCCTCTGGGGACCTCATTTTCCAGATGACAGTCTGCTTATTTTCTGGCCTGGTCGGGTGGGTGGTTGACATTTGGTTGGAAATAATCCACTGGTTTTGAAAATTCAATACGCTGACAACTTGACATACAAATGTGCCATTGGTTATCGAGTCTCGGCGATATGTTTTATAGCATTTCTTTCAATTCAGCATTAATATTTTAAGTTGCAGATACTTTTAACAACTGATCATTTTATTAAAACAAGAGGCCCCAAGGGGCCTTAATCGCTCACAGGGCAAAGTGATTCAAACAAAGTGGTTCCAAGAAGTATTTGGGGTCACATTCAGTTAGACATGGTTCATCAACACTACTAAGGAATGAAGTCATGAGAGACGACAAGTTTTATGGAACTAGGGACATGGCTTGAACAAACTTGAATCTCCTCCTCCTCCTCCCCCCCCCCCCCCCCCCCCCGAGGATGCTGCATACCAAATATCAAAAGCATTCATCTGCTGGATCTGAAGAAGATTTTTAAAGAAAATTCCTCATTTTGAACTAAGTTATCATTCAGGCTCCCACAGTGAGCCCAAATATGAACCCTGGGACTTGGCTTGAACAAACTTGAATCTCACCCCCTAAGGATGCTGCATGCCAAATATCAAAACATTCTGACTGCTGGATCTGAAGAAGATTTTTAAAGAAAATTCCTCATTTCGAACTAAGTCACAATTCAAGCTCCCACAATGAGCCCAAATATGGACCTTGGGATATGGCTTAAACAAACTTGAATCTCACCCCCCCCCCCCCCCCCCCCCCCCCCCCCTAAGGATGCTGCATACCAAATATCAAAACATTCCGACTGCTGGATCTGAAGAAGATTTTGAACAAAGTTATATTCGGGCTACCACAGTGAGCCCAAATATGAACCCAGGGACCTGGCTTGATCAAATTTGAATCTCACCCCCCTAAGCATGCTGCATACCCAATATCAAAAGATTCTGCTTGCTGGATCTTGAGAAGAAGATTTTTAAAGAAATTTGCCTGAAATGCACTAAGTTCAAATTTGGGCTCCTATACTGAGCCCAAATATGAATCCAAGGGGCCGATTTGAACAAACTTGAATCAGATCCACCCCACAATGTTGCAAACCAAATATGAAAAGATTCTGCCTGCTGGATCTGGAGAAGAAGATTTTTTAAGAAATTTGCCTGAAATGCATTAAGTTCGAATTCGGGCTTCTATACTGAGCCCAAATATGAATCCAAGGGGCCGATTTGAATCAGATCCACCCTACAATGTTGCATACCAAATATCAAAAGATTCTGCCTGCTGGATCTTGAGAACATTTTTTAAGAAATTTGCCTGAAATGCACCAAGTTCGAATTTGGGCTTCTAGACTGAGCCCAAATATGAATCCAGGGGGCTGATTTGAATCAGATCCACCCTACAATGTTGCATACCAAATATCAAAAGATTCTGCCTGCTGGATCTTGATAAGATTTTTTAAGAAATTTTCCTGAAATGCACTAAGTTCGAATTTGGGCTTCTATAGTGAGCCCCAATATGAATCCAGGGGGCCGATTTGAACAAACTTGAATCAGACCCATACCACGATGCTGCATACCAAGTATCAAAGGATTCTGCCCACTGGTTCTGGAGAAGAAGATTTTTTAATAATTTTTCTATAATTCATACGGTGCTATCAGAGTTAAGCCCCATACAGAGCCCCCATGGGGCGTGGCCATTTCATTTGAACAAACATGAATTGCCATATAGTAATGAACATCCACATGAAGTTTCGGGAAAATCGGACCAGTGGTTTCGGAGGAGAAGTATGTTCACAACGCCGGACGAGGGCCAGCCGGTGATAAGTTAAGCTCCCTTCGGTGAGCTAATAAAAGCCCGAAAACTTTAACACCCAATCATCTGCTTTGTATTCTTTCAAGTAAATAATATATACTGTGCACCAGCGCACAAAGGAAAGAAGTGATTGACCTTAATTTTATAACACATTGAAAAACAACGTACAGAAGCCAACAGGCGACATTAGATTTACCATTATCAAAGTTCATTTGGTCGATCGAAGCGCAGCAAAGGCTTTGAAAATGATTGGATTTTTTAAGTAAAAAAAGCGATTTGTACATTTTTTTTCTCATGGAAAAAGAAAATTTTACCAAATTGATCATGGAAAATCATGGATTCTCCGGAATTTTCAGAAACGTGTATGAGGCCAAAAACCAGAAGTGAAGTTAGTGAACATTGATAAGAGTGATGATTCCACTCAAAATTCCCAATAACAACAACTAGGTGAATGTCATCAAACATGTTATTTTAAATGTTTTTCAAGGATGAACCCATACAATGGAAGCTGGATGACACCATGTCATTGACGCATTGCATGATGGCAATAATTGCACAATGTTTTCACAACTGAGATTATTATAGAGAGATTAATTACAATTGAATTAGTTCAATTTACTTGCATATTTGTGTGGATATTGGACACTGAATTCACTGGACATTAATCTTGTTGCAACTCTGAAAGATAAGGGGGGGGGGGGGGAGGCAGGGCCCATCCAAGGGTGTTGCTACCAGTGAAAACTTGTTGAAAAGCCCTTAAGTTGAACATATATGTTGCTTCTACCCGATTCAATGGGGGAGTGGGGGGGGGGAGGCATGGTACATGTCCAGAGAGGGCAACTGATCAACTTGGTAAGTTATATAATGAATCACTCGATGCAGTGTGATGATTCACAATGAAGAGAGTGATTCATTAAATAACTTGCTAGACTAATCAGTTATCACACAGTAACTTGTCAAGTTCATGAGATGTCAGCGCCGAACCTGTTAAGTTAAAATGTGGCTGCATGTTGGGAAATTGGGTCAGTTTTTCGACCATTTTCTGTGTTCTATGCATATACCGAATACAATACCGAAACCGAGGTATTTACCCGAAAAATACCGATACCGATATTGAACCTGAAATTTCAATATCACACAGCTCTACCTGCAAGTCAACATTCTCAAGAGCATAGCTCCTTCAGATTGCCTTTGAAAAAATTCAGGCAGGGCTGGTTTTTTAACACATCCAAAAGATTCTTGAGTAGAGCCAGCAGGTCAAATTTGGAAAAAATTGAATAATGTTTGTTCAAGTTATCAGTCTAATACAGCAACACAGATGGACAGACAGATGGCTGCCAACAGACCTTCATCAAATTATAGATAGGTTGAATTGTTGACACAGCTCAACCAAAAATATACCTCCGAGCACAGAACCTGGTTCACATTTGGAATTTCCCACCCTATATTATGCCAAACCTATACTATTATTTTTAGTGCTGGAACGGTTGGCCCATTTTTGTGACCGGCTAATCGTCAGGCATAACCGAATTTCCTCCAGATATCCATTAATTTCAACCGCTGGTATTATTGCATTGTCTACGAAGCAAAATCAGTAAGGACTGGCATGAAAACAGTTCAAAACACTGCCACCTGGACTTCTGTAAAACGTAAACAAACGAACACCTTCACATGCTAATATAAATCACCTGTGTGCAAACGATAATTAACAATTAATATGACTGCAATGGTCCCACATAAAAGTGATGATACATAGTAGCTATGGTTACCCAGCATTGCCCAATCACAAGACCAGGCCTTGCCGTTTGAAAATCACAGGCGCACAGCATACTGCGCACCTGAAACAAAGTTTGAGTGTGCAATTTGTTCCCACAGGTGTGCATTTTAAGTGAGGAACGACAGTCATTGATATTAATTGAGAATTTTCCAACCAGTTTGTAAATTATAGTTAGGCACAGCTACTAGTAACAGTATTAGCAAAGCGCCTCTTACCTTGAGTGCATTGAATTTGATGTGATCATAGGGTAAACATGTAGTACTCTTAACTTTGAGTATCTTTTTCTGTTCACTGCTAAGACAAATGTCACAAACAGTTCCACATTTACAGTTACAGTTACATATTCCTTGCCATGAAATTCTGGCGGGAATATTTTGGGAGTCATGAAAGTGGTGTGGTTAGAAATTATTATATGCCAGATTGACCAAGAGCCCATCGTTATCCGACATTGACCATTGAAAAACAAATTTTAAAATGCTAGACTGTAAAATAGATTTTTTAATGACATACATTCATACTTTTAAACAGTTCAATAAAATCAAACCATGCTTTTTATATAAAACAGATTGTTAAAGTACCAAACAGTCAATTTATTTTGGACGCACCATTACTAACTCCGAGGGATTTTTTCAGCATTATAATCTGCAATTAACAACACCTCATCAAAGAGAAGAATGTGAAATTTGTCTGTAAAAGACTGAGCATGTGCTCACTGCTGCGCACACAGAAAACAACTGCAGTGCACTCAACTGTTGGTAGTTTGATACAGAGTAACAAACATATATCTACGACTTGAGAGCCCAAGCAACTGAAATAAATGTTCATTCAACATTCCAACACTTTAACCCTTCTATGTTATATCCAGTACACATTATTGTAAATCGACACTTGTTTGATAGCTTTGACAATGCTTACGTCAGCAAGAATTTTAACGTCTCACGGACAAATACTACTTATTTTCCCAACACTATCCCTTAATCTATAGGTATAGCAGTTATCCTGTTAACAGTTTTTCCAAACGGTTACGCCGATAACCGGTTGCAAACCAGTTATCTGGCTAACTGTTTCAGCACTATTATCTTTGAGAAGTGAACCACCCTATATTACTACTATTCCATCGTGTACTATTATTGTTAGGCACCCTCAAGTAAAACATAATGGCTTCAGGGATGTATGAGAGCTACAGGGGTGGGGGGTGGGGGGTGGGGGGTGGGGGGGGCAAAGTTCATTTTCCCAGGGATGACATTAAATCAAGGGCTTTCAAGTACCTGTCCGGGCAATTTTCAAATCTTGACACTACTTCATACTTATTTCATATAGCTTTGTATAAACTTATAAAAATTTGATATTAGTGAAAACAAAGGACTGATTTTGATCATAAATCAAAGATATATATAAAAGTTTGTTACAAACAAGCATATTTGCCAGTCATGCAAGGTATCTAATAGAACACTGAAGTAGATTTTATTAGTCAAAATCCATGATTTTTAAGAATGCTTCAAAAGTATTGATTTGTGATTGCTGTGCAGCTGAAATTAAAACTTTGAAGCATACTCAAAACCCAAGGACTTACAAGGCTAATTCACAAATTTTAACCTTTTACTTAACACGAAAAGCAAAAAGGCAGATGGCACTCGCAAAAAAAAATTCAATAACAAAATTTTTTCATTTTTTTTTTTGCATACAAAACACAGCTTATTACCCCTCATTGGAACAAGCTCAAAGAGCTGATTCCAGTGAGAAGTTATAAGCTACGTTTTTGATACAAACTAGAGGTGTGACTGTCCCAGATGGGCCTGCCCATACCCCCTGCTGCCATGACTATTTTAAAATGAAAAAGTCCAATCAAAACTACAATCTCAGGTGCACAGGCTCCCATGGTAGTAAACATCCATACCAAGTTTCAAAAGGATCTACCCATAAACATCTGAGAAAATCTCGGGACAAAATTCTTGGCCTGCTTTTTTCAAGTCCAAAAAGGGGCATAATTCTGGCAAAAAAATAATCTAACCGGAACTATAATCACAGGTGCACAGATTCCCATGGTGGTGAACATTCATACCAAGTTTCAAGCTGATTGGTCCATAAACGTCTGAGAAAATCTTCTGACAAAAATTGGATGGACAGACAGACCGTCTGACAAGGTGATTCAAGTGTACATACCCCACAACACGTTACGAAGGGTATAAAATGAAAAAAATACTTAAAATTGAATGGTGATTTTTGTGAAGAGGGCAGTGGTTGTCACGATGGGTAAAGGGTTAAATAATTTCAAGGCATTAACCCCCCCCCCCCCCCCCCCCCACTGCGGGTACACACAGGGTCAGAAGGATTGTAACAGCGGAAACTTAAAGAAAAATCCTCCCCCAAACTGTAGCCATTTGTCATCTTTATCTGGGTAATTAATATCAAGAGACTATTTTTGAACACTTTTTGTGAAAAATCAAGGGGCCTTTGTCAGGTGAATGCTTCAGGCCAATTACTTTGGGGGAGGGGCATACTCATTGAAGGGCACCCACACACAGATAACAAGAGGCCCCACGGGGCCTGAAGCACTCATCTTGTACAGAACACAATTTAAACAGAGTCCAAGAATGAGTCTACATTAAGCAAGCCATCTCCATAGGCTACACTGTCAATCCTTGAGTCCCTCAGGAGTGACAAAAATAATCTGGGCATCATGCCTTTTCTTCAGTTGATCATAAGTAAAATGCAGAGCTCCCCTATGAAGCCCCTTGATACAACCTATGTGGATTAATCTTAGTTACACACCTCTAGAGGGTACTGAATACAAAATTTTTAATTCTTCAGCAAAATGGCCAATTCCGGCTCCCATAGAGAGCCCAAATATTAACCCAGGCTCTTGATTTGAACACAGTTAAATCTGACTTCCCTAGAGATGTTGTGTACCGAATATGAAAGCATTCTGACTGTTGGATCTGAAGAAGAGAAATTGTAAAGAAATTTCTTTGAATTGCACTAAGTTCAAATTTGGGCTACCATAGCGAGCCCCAATATTGACCTATGGATCCGATTTGAACAAACTTGAATCTGACCCCCCTAGAGATGTTGTATACCAAATGTGAAAGCATTCTGACAAGTGAATCTGAAGAAGAAGATTTTTGAAGAAATTCCCTCATATTGTACTAAGTTAAATTTCATGTTCCCATATGGAGCCCAAATATTAACCTAGGCACTCGAATTGAAAAACCTGGAATCTGACCCCCCTAGAGATGTTGTACACCAAATATAAAAGCATTCCGACTGGTGGATCTGAAGAAGAAGATTTTTAAAGAAATTTTCTCATATTGCACTAAGTAAAAATTCGGGCTACCATAGTGAGCCCAAATATATACCTAGGGATTTGATTTGAACAAACTTGAATCTGACCCCCCATAGAGATGTTGCATACCAAATATCAAAGCATTCTGACTGATGGATCTGAAGAAGAAGATTTTTTTAAATTACCCTCCATATTGAACAAAGATAAAATTTGGGCTTCCGTAGGAAGCCCAAATATTAACCTAGGGACTTGGTTTGAACAATCTAGAATCTGACCCTCATAACAATGATGTATACCAAATATTAAAAGATTCTGACTGGTGGTTCTGAAGAAGAAGATTTTTAAAGAATATTCCCCATATTACCCTATGTTAAAACTTCGGGCTCCTGTAGAGAGCCCAAATATGAACCAATGAGCTTTATTTGAACAAACTTCTATCTGACCCCCCTATGAATGCTGTATACCAAATATCAAAAGATTCTGATGATTGGTTCTGGAGAAAAGATTTTTTTTAATTTTTGCAAATATGCTGACTCAGCATTTTTTCGATGCCCATTACAGAACACCCTAACACAACCGATGGCAATTTTTTTTTACCATTCAATTCTACTGGTCATAAGGATACTTCATACCAAATAAAAGCTCTCTGTTCCGTGGGGTTTGGGAAATATGGGCGTTTGAAAATATTTCTATTTTTAGCTCCCAGGGTTCCCACGGGGATGCGGGAATTTTTTTTTTTTGCATGGGTCAAGTACTTATGACCCAATACTACCACAAACCAAATTTGGTTCATACCGGACCATCGGTTCAGAAAATAGAAATTTTGGGCGGGGCCAAAAATCTTACCCCTCCTATTACAAAGCCAAATATTACTTTACGAACTTCGTTTGAACAAACTTGATTCTACACCTCATATGGAAGCTCCATAGCAAATATCAAGTCATTGCACACACTGGTTCTTGAGAAGAAGATTTTTAAAATATTTTGGAGCATTTTCCCCCACTCCCTCCCTATGGGGCCGGGCATACTGAGTTGAACAAAAATGAAATGCCCCTTTGGGACCATCACTCACACAAACTTTCACTTGAATTGGCCCAGTGGCTTTGGAGGAGAAGACCAAAACATGGTGTTGACGGACGACGGACGGGAAGCGATTAGATTAGCTCAGCTTGACTTTGTCAAGATGAGCTAAAAATATATATCAGCGGTAGCCCATGTGCCTCTATGACATGGAAGGAATACAATGCACAAAGCTATGGTTCGGACTAATTCACATGTATACAACTGCACATTTTTTTTTTACCCCATATCGACCAATTTCTCTATGTACAGAGTTAAAATTTGTTGAATATGGAGTTAAAAAATGTGCACTTTTCTTGACTTTAACCCTTTACCAAACGCAGACGATATCAAAATTTATTATTTTAAATATCATTTTTTTAAATTTTTCCAGAAATTTCAACAAAACCATATCATGTGACCCCTCTTTGGAACGAGCTCGTCGAGCTGGTTCCAAAGAGGGGTCACATGATATGGTTTTGTTGAAATTTTTTTGAAAAACCGTATTTTTTTCAGCTGCTGAATTTGCATATTACGCGGGTGGATGCGGCCAATTCGTTGGGTAAAGGGTTAATGGCTGTAAAAGAAAATTTATGTGAGGGGATCTTTGGTAAAATCTTTAGCATTGGTTGATGACAAGTGCACAGACAGCATGCACTACGCCTTTGTACACAGTACCTCCCACCCCCTCCCCCCCACCCCCCACAAAGGCAATCAGGATTAACTCCTTGCATGCTACTTGCTGATATTGCTGCCCAGGGCAGGATTTCCCTTGCCAAAGAAATCAGAATAAGGGCTATGCAAATCATGGACCACTCCCCACGACCTGTAGCCATGTTCAAAGTAGCTTAAGCTTAAAGGTAAGAAAATTAAAGGTAAGAAAAATTTTTGTATGTCGAAAGAGTGAAAAAGGACCATAACTAAAGGAATGAAAGTGTCAATGACACTGTAGCTTAACTTGATTGTGTGTTGTGTTTAATGAAAAGGATAATGTTCAATTTTTATGAAAGAATTATGAAATACGACAAGAATTGTGATAATTGCAGGGTTTCCGCTATACCGGGAGCGGGTCCATCGACCCATTCCCCCCACCGATCATACTATGATCAGTCAGAAAAGCTGGTGGTTAAAATGTCGAGTACAATGCTGTATCATAACGACACTCGGGATCCTTTGTTTCCACGTAATATAGGCACAATTATGTTGTATACTATGCCTACTATTACTGGCGACAACCTGATACCTTATAACCCCCATACGAGAGGGGGAAAAAAAGTTCAAATCCTAAACGTCGCCTATAAAATTTCGGACTCAAATTGTCGTGTTTGGTCCGAAATCACTGGCTTTTATTTTGAGCGACAAATGATGTACTCGTTTTGGAAGCTGTCACTTGTTTCAAATGAGTGTGCAGGCTGCTGTCAGGAGTGGTCTGAAACACGCCCACAAAATATAGTTTTCACAGTTTTCACAGTGGTTGAATATCATCAGAAAGATACTAATTGAACACTGCCACTTTTGAGCGGTGCACAACTCATTGTGAAAGAACAATGCTACTTTCGAGTGTGCACAACTCATTGTGAAAAACGGGTGTTCAGAAATTAATGAGAAAGTGGTAATTAAAAATAAAAAATAATTACAACTCTGGTATTTGAGAATTATATAACAATATAACCAGGGATATGATTTATGACCTATTGGTTCAATAAAACATGCTCATTTATCATTTCATCATGCCCTGCAAGCTGCAACATGTGAAGTTATGACTTTCAGTGTAAAATCAATTTTTCGAATGGTGCCAAGGGAGGCAACTATTTTGTTATTCATATTTCGCTGTGTAAATTTTATCTGGTCTTCATATTATGATTCTTTTATTGAGTTTGTGTGAAGCTATATTTTGTTTTATTCGTAAAATTTTTTTAAAATGAACATATTTAAAAAAACCCTCTATTTTTAAACAGACAATGTTTGTCTGTTTTCAAGGGGGTGGTTTGCAGTGCTGATTGACATACTTAACATCCATTTCTGGTTTCGACTTTCGAGAGTAGCCTGTACAAAAAAAAATGAAAACAACACCGCATGGTTTTCTGTTTGTTTTGTTCATTAAATTGAGGATTAAAACCCAAAATCTGAAAATGAAACGTATGTACAAGATAATTATGAGAATTTTTAAAGCAAATTCTATAAAATTGGTAGGCGGTTTCCAAAGAAACGTTACATATCCAGTGGATATTTACTTGTCTTATATTGCCAATTTCAGACGCATCCCAACGCATCTTGCAAGCACCATTTCTCGTCCCGAAGCCCCCCCCCCCCCCCCCCCCCTCCTCCCCCACACACACATTTTGCAATATATCCAATACAAGCACCCAGGGACCAGCCTAGGGGGGAATTTTAGGGAGACTTCAAGTCTCCCTCCAGAAAAAATAGGGAGACTGCAGTCATGTAGGGAGACTTCATAGGCAAGTGGGGAAAATTAAGAATATTCATGTACCACCCCCGCCGCCCCTTCATATTTTCAATTTATGGTCCTCCATTAACGTACAAATAATCCAGGTCCAGTTGTCTATGATGCATCTGTGCCAGGTTAAAAAATCACAATGTAATTATTGACTGAAAATCCCCCACTGCTACCTTCTCCTTCATGACCCCTCACCTCTTCTTCGTGCCAATCCCCCATCACCCTCCTGTGGTTGCCTTTCAACAAAGTCTACTAAGCTAATAATTTCCTAAGTCTGAAAGTGTGAACAGGACCAGATGTAAGAAGGTTGCTTGGGAGGTACTTTGTTAGTTAATAAACAAAATACATTCTGGGGTCGAGTATTTTGTAAAGGAAATGTCATTCCGCATCATCTTTATGGCATTCCGGTGTCATTCCGCGTCATTTCATGTCATTCCGATGTTTAGGAGGACCCTTTTTCAAGATCGTCCACATGCACACTTGTGTCCTGTACAAAGCTTTTCTTGACATCACTAAAGCTTTTTTTCATGTGTTTCAATTCCATTCGTGTTTTTCTGGGAATAGACAGCCCAACAGTTAACAGTCGTTAATGTGTTATAAAATACGTCCGTTGTGTATACATTTTCGGCATCCTAAGCGACGTAACCTACTTTCAAACTGGGTTGTTTTGTTGAGTCGTGTAAGTCACCTATTTTCGTTTCGACACTTGAAGCTCCGACTGGAACGCAACAAAATAGAAATAAAAAAATCCGCCAAAAGCGACAATGGACAATTGCTTGTCGTGTGATTTCAAATAAATGGACGTTTATTTGACGAATTAAAATGCCCATTTATCACACTCGAGCACATTCGATTTTTGAAAATACTCGTTTTCATGTGAACCTGGCATCACTCAGTTCAGCCTTTTCTCATTTTGGCCAATTTTTAGAGGGCGACTTGTAATCGCCCCATTTTTCTAGGCGACTTTGGGCTCAGAAGGGCGACTTAATCGCCCTAGTCGCCCTCACGGCTGGTCCCTGCAAGCACCCCCCTGGGCTTCTACATGAGTCAGTACAGTAATTGCACGTGCATGACGTCACACGTCCGCATCATGGTTCTTTTCGAATATTACAGCAAGCAGTTGTAAACAAAGCTCAGTCACTGTTAGGATTCATGGATTTTGTGTTTTGGGTTTGTATTTTTATGAAACCTCCGACCAGATGTAGTATTGTGTGTCCCGTGGGAATTTAGAGAATTGTAGGAGGAAAAAATACATATTTTTCACATCAATTATTCAGCATTTTAGCGACCAGAATGTCCCCAGAGGCCACCAGACAGCACCTAAAAATCGGCATGTGCGGCACATGAGTTTCACTTTCTTTAAACTACCGGACCCACAAATTTTCCCCTAGCGGAAACCCTGGATAATTGAGAATATGTTCTGTTCCCTGTATGCTATGTTTTCAATAAAAAAAAGAGCAACGCTAACACGTGTGCTAATGCCCCCGAAGGTAGCCAAGTCCTACTCACATGTGGATAATCAGACAACAGCTTCACTGCTGCTACATTGAAGAAGAACACTACATTGCAGAACAGTAAGGAATGGCAAAGTGCCAATAAAATTATTATTACTTATATTTTGTTAATATGTTTTGTAACAATAGACAACAGCTTCACTGCTGCTACATTGCAGAACAGCACTAGGAGTCAGTAATAGAGAAAAAGTTATAAAAATAATTGCAGATGACTTGAACGGTGCCATATTGAATAACACGAGGCCCCAAGCGGACTGAGGGCGCTCATCTGACATGGTAGCCTAAATATCAACTCAGAGAATTGATTTCAACAAGTTGCATCTGCTCCTCCTAAGAAAAGCTTATACCAAATAACCAACGATTCTGACCAGTGGATCTAAGAAAAAGAAGATTTTTAAAGAATATTCCTCATATTGAACAGGGAGCCCATATATGAACCAAGGGACTTGGCTTTAACAAACTTGAATCTCACCACCCTAAGGATGCTGCACACCAAATATCAAAACATTCCGACTGCTGGATCTGAAGAAGAAGATTTTTAAAGAAAATTCCTCATTTTGAACTAAGTTACAATTCAAGCTCCTACAGTGAGCCCATATATGAACCCAGGGACTTGGCTTTAACAAACTTGAATCTCACCCCCCTAAGGATGCTGCACATCAAATATCAAAACATTCCAACTGCTGGATCTGAACAAAGATTTTTAAAGAAAATTCCTCATTTTGAACTAAGTTATAATTATGAACCCAGGGACTTGGCTTGAACAAACTTGAATCTCACCCCCCTAAGCATGGTGCATACCCAATATCAAAAGATTCTGCCTGCTGGATCTTGAGAAGATTTTCAAAGAAATTTGCCTGAAATGCACTAACTTCGAATTCGAGCTTCTATAGTGAGCCCAAATATGAATCTAGGGAGCCGATTTGAACAAACTTGAATCAGATCCACCCCACAATGTTGCATACCAAATATCAAAAGATTCTGCCTGCTGAATCTGGAGAAGAAGATTTTTTAAGAAATTTGCCTGAAATGCACTAAGTTCGAATTTGGGCTTCAATAGTGAGCCCAAATATGAATCCAAGGGGCCGATTTGAACAAACTTGAAGCAGATCCACCCCATAATGTTGCTTACCAAATATCAAAAGATTCTGCCTGCTGGATCTGGAGAAGAAGATTTTTTCAGAAATTTGCCTGAAATGCACTAAGTTTGAATTCGAGCTTCTATACTGAGCCCAAATATAAACCCAGGGGGCCGATTTGAACAAACTTGAATCAGATCCACCCCACAATGTTGCATATCAAATATCAAAAGATTCTGCCTGCTGGATCTGGAGAAGATTTTTTAAGAAATTTGCCTGAAATGCATTAAGTTCGAATTCGGGCTTCTATAGTGAGCCCAAATATGAATCCAGGGGGCCGATTTGAACAAACTTGAATCAGATCCACCCTACAATGTTGCATACCAAATATCAAAAGATTCTGCCAACTGGATCAGGAGAAGATTTTTTAATCTTTTTCCCATTGCCTACAGTGTTAAAAAGTGCTGACTCGGCACTTTTTCAAAGTCCTGAAAAAACTACCTTGTGATCAAACTGATGGGGATTTTTTTTAACCATTCTATTCTACTGGATAAAAGTAAGCTTTATACAAAATCTGAATTCTCTGTGCCGTGTAGTTTTGGAGATATGGCAGTTTTAAGGTTTTTCCTATTTTTAGCTCCCGAGGTTCCCACAGAGCAATGAGATAATTTTTTTTTGCATCAATCAACTACTTATGACCCATTATCATCTCATACCAAATTTGGTTCAAATCGACCTGACGGTTCTGAAAATAGAAATTTTAGGCGTGGCCAAAATTTTTGCCCCTCCCATGACGAAGGCAAATAATGCCAGACAAACTTCTCTTGAACAAACTTGATTCTAAACCTCAAAAGGACTCTGTATACCACATATCAAGTCTCTGCTACTGGTGGTTCATTAGAAGATTTTCAAAAAATTTGGCCATTTTTTTCCCACACCTCTGCTCAATATGAGCCGAAACCTATTTTGGATAAAAATCAAAATGCCCCTATATAACCACTACTTACATGATATTTAATTAAAATGTGGCCAGTGGTTTAGGAGAAAGAGGCTCAAACACCACCTTCACACAGGACGACAGACGAAGAGTGATAAAAAAGCTCACCCTGGCTTTCAGTCAGGTGAGCTAATAACTGAAAGAGGCAAAAATAGGAACAGTACATACCTTTGTTAAAAATTCTCAAACCAGTGAAAAAGTAGAACTGGTCTTGCGTCTTTTCCAAGTGAAAAAGGGGGCATAATTGCATCAAAAATGAAAGTGTCAATGACACTGTAGCTCAACTTGTCAAGACAAAGACATGTACATGTATAGTATGTGACACAGCAACGACAAACATCTAGGTAATGACCTGATAACAAAGGTACATATAAAGTATTGTAACGGTCTGTACATAAATACTGACCGTTGCCTGTAACAAATGTATAGGTAAAGTATTGTAAAGGTGGGTGACAGTCAGATGCTAAACTAGAAAAGAAAACTTTGAGTCCCACAGTGGGTCTGACTGAACCCAAAATATTTGTTCTCATTGCACAGTGATAACAAAGGCACCCCAAAACACACTCATTCCTGTCCCAAGGTGAAAACAAAGGTACCCAAGAAGGTTCGTGAAGATCAGTTCACAAATATGAGCTGTGTAGAAGTTGTGACAAAAAACTGATTGGACCTGATTTCGGTACAAAATGGCCACTGGCAGCCATCTTGAATTTTGGACCGCGCCCAGAAACACTCGTTCTCGTCCCAAGGTGATAACAAAGGTACCCAAGAAGTTTTGTGAAGATCGGTTGATAAATACAGCCTCTAGCCCGAGCCGTATTGACATGTGCACTCACAGAGTATAAGTAGCACTGAATAAATCAAAGTTCATCTAATTTGCATAATTTCTGCACAAGAAAAAAACCTGTACTATATGTGATGTATTCCATGTTACTAAACATTCATACAAAAATTTATTAAAATCAGAACTTTCATACAGAAGTTCTGTACAAAAGACTGATTGCACTAATTTTGGTACAAAATGGCTGCTGGTGGCCATCTTGAAATTCGGACCACACCCAAAAACACTCGTTCTCATCCCACGGTAATAACAAAGGCACCCAAGAAGTTTTGTAAAGATCGGTTCATAAATACGGCATCTAGCCTGAGCCGTATAGAAGTTGTGTACAAAAAACTGATTAGACCTAATTTTGATACAAAATGGCCACTGGCAGCCATCTTGAATTTTGGACCGCACCCAGAAACACTAGTTCTCGTCTCAAGGTGATACAAAGGTACCCAGGACGTTTCGTGAAGATCGGTTCATAAATACAGACTCTAGCCCGAGCCGTATTGACATGTGTACTTACTGTGTGTAAGCAGCACTGAAAAAATCAAAGTTCATCTAATTTGCATAATTTCTGCACGAGAAAAAAACCCGTATTATATGTGATGTATCCCATGGTACTAAACATTCACACAAAAAATTATTGAAATCAGTGCTTTCATATGGAAGTTCTGTGCAAAAATCTGATTGCACCAAATTTCGTACAAAATGGCTGCCATCGGCCATCTTGAATTTCGGACCAGACCCCAAAACACTCGTTCTCGTCCCACGGTGATAACAAAGGTACCCAAGAAGTTTCGTAAAGATCGGTTCATAAATATGGCCTCTAGCCCGAGCCGTATTGGCATTTGCACTTACAGTGCTGAAAGTAACACCAAAAAACATCAAAGTTAGTCTAATTTGCATAATTTACGCACGAGAAAAAAACCTGTATTATATGTGATGTATCCCATGGTACTAAACATTCATACAAAAAATTATTCAAATCAGAGCTTTCATATGGAAGTTCTGTACAAAAAACAGATTTCTGCATCATCGGTACAAAATGGCAGCCATCTTGAATTTCGGACCGCACCCAAAAACACTCGTTCTTGTCCCACAGTCATAACAAAGGTACCCAAGAAGTTTCGTAAAGATCGGTTCATAAATACGACCTCTAGCCCGAGCCATATCCAATTGTTGACGGACAGACGGACAACGGGCCATGGCATAAGCTCAAATTTGGCTTCGCCAAAGTTGAGCTAAAAATCATCAATGTTCAAAGTAAATAAGGGACATAACTCCTGTAAGATTTGTCGGACAAAACCCTAGGTACAAGGGCATCCGTTCCTCCAAGCTGCCCTATCACCATACCAAAGAACATTAAAATCTGACAACTGATGTTCGAGTTATAATACAAAATGTTCGTACGGACGGACGGAAAAAGTAAATAAGGGACATAACTCCTGTAAGATTTGTCGGACAAAACCCTAGGTACAAGGGCATCCGTTCCCCCAAGCTGCCCTATCACCATACCAAAGAACATTAAAATCCGACAACTGATGTTCGAGTTATAATACAAAATGTTCGTACGGACGGATGGAAAAACTAAATAAGGGACATAACTCCTGTAAGATTTGTCGGACAAAACCCTAGGTACAAGAGCATCCGTTCCCCCAAGCTGCCCTATCACCATACCAAAGAACATTAAAATCCGACAACTGATGTTCGAGTTATAATACAAAGTGTTCGTTCGTACGTACGTATGGATGGACGGACGGACAGACGGAGACTTCCACTATATACCCCTCGAAAAAATTTTTCGGGGCATAATAATCTGAGGTGCAGACTGTACTAAAGAAGTGAGGGGTGGGTTAATGTGGCTCTCACAGTTAATGCACGTCGACAAAATTTAACAAGTTACAGTAAAATTATTCCAAAATGAGTCTTCCTATCAAGTTACAATGAAATCCTTTCATAAAAACGGCCCGTAGACCGCGCAAAAGGTTTTTGCACTCTGGGCCTGTGTAGCCATCACAGTTGACCTATCCCAACCAAAAGAGGACGACCTCATCTAGACATTATATGGAGTCATCCTACAAAGTTACAATGAAATCCCTTCATAACTACGACCTGTAGTCTGTGCTCAAGGTTTTCAGGTTTTGGGCTTGGGCAGCTGTCACAGCTGAATGATCGTGACCAAAAGGGGACGTTCTCATCTAGACATTACCTGGAGTTATTCTACCAAGCTACAATGAAATCCCTTCATTAATAAAACCTGTAGACTGTGTTAAAAGGTTTTCGGGCTTTGGGCTTGGGCAGCTGTGACAGCTGACAGATCATGACCAAAAGGGGACGTTCTCATCTAGATATTATACAGCGTCATCCTACCAAGTTACCATGAAATCCCTTCATAAATACGACCTGTAGACTGTGCTAAAGGTTTTCAGGTTTCAGGGCTCAGACAGCCATCACGGCTGACCAATCGGAACCAAAAGGGGATGTTGCCATCTAGACACAACTTCAAACCTGCGTATGAATTTTCGTGCTGATCGGACAAGAACTACGGGGTGCAGCCTGTGCTAAAGGAAAATGTGAACAAACTCACACACCAACAGACTTCCACACGCGTAATGGCAATAGCTTATCTTGACTTTGTCAAGTTAAGCTAAAAATTATTTGACGGAAACCATTCCCTGTGCATATCTGTTCCCTCATGCAGGTTTATCAACATACTAAATGAGATATCAAAATCTGACCAATGGCTTTGAGATAATAATCCTGAAGCAGTACGATTCCAAGAGAATGTTTTGAACAAAGTTGTAAATCAGTAGTAGCTTTTGGAGCAGATGTTTTGCAGGCCTAGAAATAAAGGGCTAGATCGTAGCCAATTGGCAGGTTACGCCATATAGCATGGTTGTATAATCCCACAGGAAAAGGGATTTTGTGATGCTTTTCCACCATTTGTTTTCCACTTTGCCAGTCCTGCTGTTTTACAGCTTCACAGGATTTCCACTTGAATAAATATTATTAACAACTAATGTGCAGCCTCCTAGTCGTTGATATTTATTTCGGCAGAAATTATTTTAAAATGGAAACAGCATGCCCTTCTATTATGTGCTTATAATACTCGACCTCGGAGGCGAGACAGTTCCGAAAGATAGCAAAGTCTTTCTGGTGAAACATGCGAGGTTAGTAATTCAATAAAGTTATGTTGTATTAAATTTGTCATGACCTGTAATTCGTTTGCATATTTCCAGGTCTGTTTGGGGAGATGGAGTTTTATGTTTTACCATTACCACAGGCTATCTTTTAGTCCTCTAGTACCAGAGTAAGTTAGGCCTACAAAAATTAAAAATCTGTTTCTGAGGCCATCCTGCATGTTTTTTTTTGGCTGCCGCAGGCACTCTTTTTATAACTAATGTAACCTTTAAAAAAATAAAAATTAAATGGTTTATGTCTGATATTTTACCAAAGTTAAAATTTTTTTTTATAAATTTGTCCCTTGAATGCAAGAAGGCTTTGCAATGCTTCAGCATTGCAAAGCCTTCTTGCTCTCAAGGGACGAAATACACCACCATGTTCCACCCATGCTATTCCGCAGATTATGATTCCGAAAACATAAACCAGGAACATGAAATTTTAATGGCAAAGAAATAATTACACAAAATAAAAAATAAAATAAAAAAAAAACGCTCGCCTGCATGCAATTTTATAAATAATGGCCTGAGAAACAGAAAATCTACTTTGTGTGGCCTTATGTATTATTATTTATCATCTGGTTGAATTCCACCATGCATCATTACCTGGGGCTAGACTTTTTTTTATACAATTTTGCCTGCTCATTTATTTGAAACACAAGCAAAAGCTAAGAGAGTACACTCATAAATTTAGAACACTGAATCCGGTAATTGAAAAATCCACCCAAAAATGCAACACCAGTTTATAAATATGATTCATGTTAAAATACTCACCACAGGATCCTTAACAATCGCTGATAGAGTTATTATATTCGTACCACCTCTGAGATTTTCTAAAATTTTAATTTCTCTTTTTATTTTCTTCTTTTTAACTGGCTACAAAAAATGAATAAAAAGGTCAAATACATTTCTGAATTAACCCTTTGAACCCTAACGGCTGCTTTTCCTTAAGGGAAAATGATATGTCACAACGTCATTAAATAGGATGGCTGTTCAATAAATGAGTGTGTGTGTGGGGGGGGGGGGGGGGGGGGGGGGGGGGGGGGGCATGTTGAAAACAGGGACCAGCCTAGGAGGAATAATAGGGAGACTTCATGTCTCCCTCCAGAAAAAATGGGGAGACTGCAGAGTCATGTAGGGAGACTTCATGGGCAAGTTGGGAAAATTAAGAATATTTAAGTACCATCCCCTGCCGCCCCTTCATATTTTCAGTTTGTGGTCCTCCATTAACACGCAATTAATTCAGGTCCAGTTGTCTATGACGCGTCTATGCCAGGTTAAGAAATCACAAAGTAATTATTGACTGAAAATCCCCCACTGCTACCTTCTCCTTCACGATCCCTCCCTTCTTCTTTGTGCCAATTCCCCAGCACCCTCCTGTGGTTGCCTTTCACCAAAGTCTACTAAGCTAATAATTTCCTAAGTCTGAAAGTGTGAACAGGACTGGTCAGATGCAAGAAGGTTGCTTGGAAGGTACTTTGTTAGTTCATAAACAAAATACATTCTGGGGTCGTGTATTTTGTAATAAAAAAATGTCATTCCGACTCATTTTTATGGCATTCCGGTGTCATTTCGTGTTATTCCGGTGTTCAGGAGGACCACTTTTTCAAGATCCTTCACATGCACACTTGTGCCCTGTACAAAGCTTTTCTTGTCATCACTAAAGCTTTTTTTCACGTGTTTCAATTCCACTCGTGTTTTTCTGGGAATCGACGACCCAACAGTTAACAGTCTTCAGAAAACGAATTAAAAATACAGTGTTAGAAAATACGACTGTTGTGTATACATTTTCGGTATCCTAAGCGAAGTAACCTACATTCAAACTGGGTTATTTTGTTGAGTCGCATAAGTCACCTATTTTCGTTTCGACACTTGATTATCTTGAAGCTCCGCCTGAAACGGAACAAAATAGAAATAAAAAATCTGCCAAAAGCGACAATGGACAATTGATTGTCATGTGATTTCAAATAAATGGTCGTTTATTTGACGAATGAAAATGCCCATTTATCACACTCAAGTACATTCGATTCTTGAAAATAATCATTTTTATGTAAACCTCGGATCACTCAGTTTGGCCTTTCCTCATTTTGGACAATTTTTAGAAGGCGACTTGTAATCGCCCCGACTATTTTTCTAGGCGACTTTGGGCATGTGCACTTACAGTATAAGTAGCACTGAATAAATCAAAGTTCATCTGATTTGCATAATTTCTGCACGAGAAAAAAGCCCATACTATATGTGATGTATTCCATATTACTAAACATTCATACAAAAATTTATTCAAATCAGAACTTTCATACAGAAGTTCTGTACAAAAGACTGATTGCACTATCAAGTTTTGGTACAAAATGGCTGCTGGTGGCCATCTTGAATTGCAGACCACACCCCAAAACACTCGTTCTCATCCCACAGTGATAACAAAGGTACCTAAGAAGTTTTGTAAAGATCGGTTCATAAATACGGCCTCTAGCCTGAGCCGTATAGAAGTTATGTACAAAAAACTGTGATTAGACCTAATTTCGGTACAAAATGGCCACTGGCAGCCATCTTGAATTTTAGACCGCACCCAGAAACACTCGTTCTCGTCCCAAGGTTATAACAAACGTACCTAAGACGTTTCGTGAAGATCGGTTTATAAATACAGACTCTAGCCCGAGCCGTATTGACATGTGTACTTACTGTGTGTAAGTAGCACTGAAAAAATCAAAGTTCATCTAATTTGCATAATTTCTGCATGCGATAAAAACCTGTATTATATGTGATGTATCCCATGGTACTAAACATTCACACAAAAAATTATTATTCAAATCAGCACTTTCATATGGAAGTTCTGTGCAAAAATCTGATTGCATCTAATTTTATACAAAATGGCTGCCATCATCCATCTTGAATTTCGGACCCCAAAACACTTGTTCTCGTCCCACGGTGATACCAAAGGTACCCAAGAAGTTTCGTAAAGATCGGTTCATAAATACGGCCTCTTGCCCGAGCCGTATTGGCATTTGCTCTTACAGTGCTGAAAGTAACATTAAATAGATCCAAGTTAGTCTAATTGGCATAATTAATGCACGAGAAACAAGAGGCCCCAAGGGGCCTGAGGGCGCTCACCTGACATGGTAGCCTAAATTTATATCAACCCAGAGAATTGATTTCAACAAGTTGCATCTGCTCCTCCTAAGAAAAGCTTATACCAAATATCCAAAGATTCTGACCAGTGGATCTAAAAAAAAAAGATTTTTAAAGAATATTCCTCATATTGAACTAAGTTATAATTCAGGCTCCCACAGGGAGCCCATATATGAACCCAGGGACTTGGCTTTAACAAACTTGAATCTCACCCCCCTAAGGATGCTGCACACCAAATATCAAAACATTCCGACGGCTCGATCTGAAGAAGAAGATTTTTAAAGAAAAGTCCTCATTTTGAACTAAGTTACAATTCGAGCTCCCACAGTGAGTCCAAATATGGACCTAGAGACATGGCTGAAGAAGAAGATTTTTTAAAAGAAAAGTCCTCATTTTGAACTAAGTTACAATTTGAGCTCCCACAGTGAGTCCAAATATGGACCTAGGGACATGGATTGAACAAACTTGAATCTCACCCCCTAAGGATGCTGCATACCAAATATCAAAACATTCCGACTGCTGGATCTGAAGAAGATTTTTAAAGAAAATTCCTCATTTTGAACTAAGTTATAATTCGGGCTACCACAGTGAGCCCAAATATGAACCCAGGGACTTGGCTTGAACAAACTTGAATCTCACCCCCCTAAGCATGGTGCATACCCAATATCAGAAGATTCTGCCTGCTGGATCTTGAGAAGAAGATTTTCAAAGAAATTTTCCTGAAATGTTCAAATTTGGGCTCCTATACTGAGCCAAAATATAAACCAAGGGGGCCGATTTGAACAAAACTTGAATCAGACCCACCCCACAATGTTGCATACCAAATATCAAAAGATTCTGCCTGCTGGATCTGGAGAAGAAGATTTTTTAAGAAAATATGCCTGAAATGCACTAAGTTTGAATTCAAGCTTCTATAGTGAGCCCAAATATGAATCTAGGAAGCCGATTTGAACAAACTTGAATCAGATCCACCCCACAATGTTGCATACCAAATATCAAAAGATTCTGCCTGCTGGATCTGGAGAAGAAGATTTTTTAATAAATTTGCTTGAAATGCACTAAGTTCAAATTTGGGCTCATATACTGAGCCCAAATATAAACCCAGGGGGCCGATTTGAACAAACTTGAATCAGATCCACCCCACAATGTTGCTTACCAAATATGATAAGATTCTGCCTGCTGGATCTGGAGAAGAAGATTTTTTTAAGAAATTTGCATGAAATGCACTAGTTCAAATTCGAGCTTCTATAGTGAGCCCAAATATGAATCTAGGAAGCCGATTTGAACAAACTTGAATCAGATCCACCCCACAATGTTGCATACCAAATATCAAAAGATTCTGCCTGCTGGATCTGGAGAAGAAGATTTTTTAAGAAATTTGCCTAAATGCACTAAGTTCGAAATCGGGCTCCTATACTGAGGCCAAATATGAACCAAGGGGGCCGGCCGATTTGAACAAACTTGAATCAGATCCACCCTACAATGTTGCATACCAAATATCAAAAGATTCTGCCTGCTGGATATGGAGAAGATTTTTGAAGAAATTTGCCTGAAATGCACTAAGTTCGAATTCGAGCTCCTATAGTGAGCCCAAATATGAATCTAGGGAGCCGATTTGAACAAACTTGAATCAGATCCACCCTACAATGTTGCATACCAAATATCAAAAGATTCTGCCTGCTGGATCTGGAGAAGAAGATTTTCAAAGAAATTTGCCTGAAATGCAGAAAGTTCAAATTTGGGCTCCTATACTGAGCCCAAATATAAACCCAGGGGGCCGATTTGAACAAACTTGAATCAGATCCACCCCACAATGTTGCATACCAAATATCAAAAGATTCTGCCTGCTGGATATGGAGAAGAAGATTTTTGAAGAAATTTGCCTGAAATGCACTAAGTTCGAATTCGAGCTTCTATAGTGAGCCCAAATATGAATCTAGGGAGCCGATTTGAACAAACTTGAATCAGATCCACCCTACAATGTTGCATACCAAATATCAAAAGATTCTGCCTGCTGGATCTGGATTGAAACGGGGGAGGCAGAAACAAAGGCATGCTTACAGGCAGTTGTGGTAGTCCGTTACATGACTTTTTGCGAAGAGAAAGTTAGGATGTCTCAATAGCTAGTCTTGTGGCTGCATGTTTACCACTGCACGTTTAGTGTGAGACATTCGGTGGGTCCGACATAGTGTGTATGTGGGGAGGGTGGTACCCCTCCAATACTCTTAGAGTATGCGGTCACGGCTCTCTGCACGCTGAGTATATGGGCAGAGAATTGTTATAGATTGTGGTCCATGTTTTGGACACTCATATGGGTGGACTTCCACCCGTGGAGGTATATAACTTTTCACTGCTTATGAAAATGGATTGCGCTCCATCAGCTGTAGGCTGAGCTTAGGTACGGATTACTTATTTAGCGCATGATACAGCGTGTTGTTTGTGGTTTTTGAGTAACTGCTGCGTGTGAGAATACGTGTTTCACTAATTGGGTGCAGTTCGAATATACTTCGTGTACACTGTTTTATTCGTGAGATCGTATCAGTATTTGGTATGCGTGAAGGTCGATGGCACTGGTGGAGGACCAAAGGTGGATGGCTTAGCTACCCGTTTCGTCCATTCACCCCTAGACCCTCGCTCTAAGGCTCATCTATAATTGCATGCTATACTGTTGAATGCATGTGCTTTACATGATACGACGCCGAGGCCGTCAGTGTTTCCAATAAAATGATTTGGCCTCATTTTTAGCGTGTAAGGCCGTATCAGTGTCGGCGCGCAGTATTAAATATGGCCGTACCAAAAGGCTCATCAGCATGTGTGTGCTGTAGTGTTGGAGGTAATGTGCTTTCCAACTATTAGGCTGAGTACACTGCCTGAGTAATTAATTGTCGACATTTCAAAGGATATTGTCGATAGATTGAGAGCAAGTGTGCGGTGTACGCTATTATTTGTCAGTTCGTGCCCCTTTATTTGCACTTAATTTGTGCTGAAAAATCATGTGGGTGGATTTCCACTCATTGGGATTATATAACCCTTTATTGCCATTAAGAACAGATTAGGCTGTATCAGATGTCAGCACCCTTATTTAAGGGTTATTTATTTGACCATTGGCTGCTTTATCGAGGAGCTTGGCTGCTTTGTCGACGAGCTTGATTGCGTGAGCTTAGCATTTGGCTGTTTTATAGAAGAGCTTCGCTTATTCATAATTTGAACAGCTCACCTATCATATTTGGAAGAGTTTGATAGGTACCGGTATGAAGTCTATCATTCATACTATTTTATCGTTGTCAGAATGTTTGACAAGATAGGCTTGTGTATATACAGTTGTGTTATGCTAACCGACCACTATATTTTGTATTGTCTCATTCAGTTGGTTCCGTAGAAGTCACTTGGAATCAACATGGAGATGTTGCCTTTCTCATAGTCAGTCGGATGGTTTTTGACGTAGCTCCCCTTGAGCATTTGGACTGAAGGAGTCCGGGGGAGGCATGTTTCTATGTTTGTCCATTACTGTGTGAGGTGGACTTTTGTATTTGTTTCAGTGAGTTAGAATGTAGAGCCCCATGTTGGGGGAAAGGAAATCTCGTGGTATTTGCCCGGCAGAGCCGCTGGTATAACTATAGTTTCGACCGTAAGGTCTTATCAAATAAACAAATACATAAGATTTCGTGTTTAGATTGTGTTTACATGGACCACTCGGAGTTATGTTGTGGTCAGTTATTATAGCGTGTATGCGCTTGAGAAATATTTCGACTGTTCTGTTGTCTGTAGCGACAAGCAGCTTGTTGAAGCTTTACTGAAGTGCGATTTTACACCACAGAGGGTGAGTGGTACTACAGAGCGTGGATTAGGCTCACTCAGTCATTATGTTTACAGAGGAGAATAGCCTTGTGCTTTTACTCTCTGCTAATCAATTCAGTCTCTAAGAAGACCGTGTACACGACTGGTATCAGTGTGTTAAGAATGGTGTATTATGTAGACGTTGAGGCTACGCTACGTATATAACTGATATGATTAGATCAGCTTGTGAAATTGTCACGTACAGTGGATCGTTCAAACAGCTGTTATCAGCGTGTAGAGAAGATGGTATAAGCCGTAGGTTTTGTTTACACTACGTGCAAGGCTGATGTAGGTATGGTTTTATCAGCTATTAGTACTCGGGGGGTACCCCGGAATTATGTTGAGGTATTGTTTTCTAAAGTTCATCTCGCACAATGGTTGTGGAGGAATCGTTTCGCACAGTAGTTGCGGAGGAATCTCAACTCGCACATTAGTTGTGGAGGAATCGTCTCACGCAATACGTGGAAGTCACCTCGTGCTAAAAGCAGAGGATTTGTATCGGGTGGGTACCCTGGAATTATGTCGAGGTATTGTTTTCTAAAGTTCATCTCGCACAATGGTTGTGGAGGAATCGTTTCGCACTGTAGTTGCGGAGGAATCTCATCTCGCACATTAGTTGTGGAGGAATCGTCTCGCGCAATACGTGGAAGTCACCTCGTGCTAAAAGCAGAGGATTTGTAATCATAGAAAACAGACTCGAGAAGTTGATTTTCTAAAATCAAAGTGGGTAGGATAAACTTACACTTAAAAGAAAGATCCGTTATAAAATCATGAATGTAAGCACGTGGAGATATAAAACGAAGCGACACCTATCTATTAATAAGCCAATTATAATGAATTAGCGAGATATTTGATGATTCTGTGTAATCAGTCTATCAGTTAGCAGTGATGGAAAGCGTGTTGTTTTCCATCACTGCTAACTGATAGACTGTTGTTTTCCATCACTGCTAACTGCTAACTGATAGTGAGCCCAAATATGAATCTAGGGAGCCGATTTGAACAAACTTGAATCAGATCCACCCTACAATGTTGCATACCAAATATCAAAAGATTCTGCCTGCTGGATCTGGAGAAGAAGATTTTCAAAGAAATTTGCCTGAAATGCAGTAAGTTCAAATTTGGGCTCCTATACTGAGCCCAAATATAAACCCAGGGGGCCGATTTGAACAAACTTGAATCAGATCCACCCCACAATGTTGCATACCAAATATCAAAAGATTCTGCCTGCTGGATATGGAGAAGAAGATTTTTGAAGAAATTTGCCTGAAATGCACTAAGTTCGAATTCGAGCTCCTATAGTGAGCCCAAATATGAATCTAGGGAGCCGATTTGAACAAACTTGAATCAGATCCACCCCTACAATGTTGCATACCAAATATCAAAAGATTCTGCCTGCTGGATCTGGAGAAGAAGATTTTCAAAGAAATTTGCCTGAAATGCAGTAAGTTCAAATTTGGGCTCCTATACTGAGCCCAAATATAAACCCAGGGGGCCGATTTGACAAACTTGAATCAGATCCACCCCACAATGTTGCATACCAAATATCAAAAGATTCTGCCTGCTGGATCTGGAGAAGAAGATTTTTTAAGAAATTTGCCTGAAATGCACTAAGTTCGAAATCGGGCTCCTATACTGAGCCCAAATATGAACCCAGGGGGCCGATTTGAACAAACTTGAATCAGATCCACCCTACAATGTTGCATACCAAATATCAAAAGATTCTGCCTGCTGGATCTGGAGAAGATTTTTTAATGTTTTTCCCATTGCCTACAGTGTTAAAAAGTGCTGACTCAGCACTTTTTCAAAGTCCCGAAACTGTACACTATGATAAAACCGATGGGAATTTTTTTTTACCAATCCTTTCTGTTGGACCTAAGGAAGCTGCACACCAAATAAAAATTCTCAATGCCGTG